>CM034148.1:50965864-51285069 GCA_019776745.2 Taxus chinensis
GTTCTCGTTTGTCATCATCTTCTTGGGCTAGCATGCAGGCTAGCGAGACATTGGTAGCTTGTGAGTATAAGATTAAAGGGCAGTCTGGCTTAGGTGGCATTAGCGTGGGTGGTGACAACAGGAAACACTTAACAGCTTTGAAAGCTTCGTTGCAGTCTTTAGTCCAATTGGTACTATAATCTTTCTTGAGTAGATTGTTGATTGGATGAATGGAAAAGCTTAAATCGGGGATGAATCTCTGGATTGCACCGAGTTTTCCAAGAAATGACCTGATTCCATATTCATCCGAAGGTGGGATCATTTCGAGAACAGCCTGGATTTTGGCTGGGTCTACATCGATCCCTCATGATGATATAATGTAACCTAGGAGCTTCCCTCCTGTCACACCAAAGATGCATTTTTCTGGATTTAGCGTGACTCCGTATTCTATTAGACGTGAAAGAATGACATAAAGTACTTTCGGGTGATCACAACGTCTCCTGGCTTTGGCCAACAAGTCATCTACGTAGGATTCCACAATTTTATGAATAAGATCATGAAATATATACGTCATAGCCCGCTGGTATGTAGCGCCAGCATTCTTGAGACCGAATGGCATAACAACGTAGCAATAGGTTCCCCAAGGAGTTATAAATGTGGTTTTAGCTTGGTCTTGTTTGGATATTCTGATTTGATTGTATCCTGAGAATCCATCCATGAGAGACAAAAGCTCAAATCCAGCTGTTGCGTCAACGATGACGTCTATGGATGGTAACGGGAAGTCATCCTTAGGACACGCTTTGTTAATGTCTTGGAAGTCTATGCAGATGCGTATTTTCCCATTCTTTTTTAGAACGGGGATGATATTAGATACCCACTGAGAGTAGTCGACTGGTTTGATGAATCCTACTTGGAGGAGTTTTATTACCTCTTCTTTCACCATGAGAGCTACCTTGGGTTTCATTGGTCTTGATTTTTGTTTAATTGGTTTTGCATCTGATTTAGTGACGAGGTTATGTACCACAATGTGTGGTGTAACCCCTGTCATTTCTTTATAATTAAATGCAAAAGCCTTCTGATGTTCCTTGAGGATTCGAGTGTGTATTTCTACTTCTGATGGAGTTAACGAGGATCCTAATTTCAATATCCTTGGCTCATCCTCCGTTCCGATGTTAATATCAATTGTTTCTTCGATTAAAGAAGCATTACCTTCTTTAAACTCAGGCGGGGCTGGAGGTAATTCCAGATCGTCTCCATTTTCTACTGTGTATATGCTAAGTTCTTTTCGTGGGGGAAGCTCTATCATGGGATTTCTGAAGTAGGAAGATGAATGTGGGATTAAGGACAAATCTATCACGTGATGGGTGAGATGTAGCACTGCATAGGCGTTTAAGTAATCCAGAGTGGCTCTATCATTATCAATGTGGTCTAGGATAGTAGATTTGTTCTCATCTCTATTCGTTAAAAGAGGGTTTGAAATTTTTTTCACCAATGGTTCAGTACGAAGGGATACCATGAAATGAGTATCTTCCAACTCACTGTTTGGGGTGAAGCGTGATGCCGAGGTTGCTATAGAATCAGTGAGAAGATTTTGTTCTCACGGGATTGCTTCAATTGATATGAAGTCAAACTCCTTGCTTAAATCCAATACAACTGTTTTGTAGAGCTGTAAGTGCTCAGCTCTGGTTTCATATACCTCAGAGACTTGGTTTGCTACCAATTGTGAGTCTCCTAATACTCTGATGTCATTAACACCAAGCCTTTTAGCTATGATGAGGCCAAGGAGGAGGGCTTCGTACTCAGCGCCATTGTTTGTACATTCAAAATTTAATTTAAAGTCAAACGGTAGGATCTTTCCCTCAGGAGAAGTAAAGATCACACCTGCCCCAGCCCCATAACGACATCTAGCTCCATCGAAATGGAGAGTCCAATATTTAGCTGGGAATATGGCTGTTGTGATATTTGTTGTGTTAACATCTTCTGCTTTAGTTACTTCTACCATGCAGAGATCCTCTGCTAGAAGAGAACCAACACCTAGGGTATATCCCATGCCTACAGAATCAAATGGTAGGAACATCGGTAGATCCTGTTCTAATAATTCAACAATTTTTGTAGTAGTTCCTAATGATACTGTTTCATCCTTGAGGGTTGGGATAGTCTTGACTAGGCTTATAGTCTCAAGATCTATTGTAGGTACCAACTTTTCCTCTGGTTTTGCGTCGGTGGGTTTATTAAGTTGGTTTGTTGGGAGTTCAAACTCTGAGTGAACACCTGGTATTTTCTTTAAGTCAGCTAGGTGTATATTGAATGGCTTTGGATCACCCTTGGCTACGAACACTTTTCCTAAATGCAAGAATCTTACTTCTTGAAATAATGTAGAGGGGATTGCCTTCATACGGTGTATCCATGGTCAGCCAAGGATCATATTATAGTTGGTTTCCCGATCTATAATATAAAACTCAGTTAGGATTGTTTTGGTTCCTAAGGTGACTGGTAGTATTATCATTCCAATCGACGTGGCTTTAAGGCTATCATAGCCTCTTAATGTATTTCGAGTCGTGGAACAATTTGTTTCTCCATACCCTAGCTTTTGAAGGAAAGAGAAGGGGACTATGTTAACTGCTGCTCCATCATCAACCATCGCAAATTTAACGTAATTGTTATAAACCCAAACTTGCAAATGTAGGGCCGGATAACCTCTATGTGCAATCTCGGTGTCTGTTGGAATTTTTTTTATTTCAAATACAAACTTGGTATCCCTATCCAGCTGCCCAGGAGGGTGGATATCGAAGTCTATATGGTTTACCTGTGTTTCGGGAGGTGGAGTGATGTTAATTAAATGACCTAAACCTAATGCCTCTAAAAGAGCAGCCCTATGGGTAGGAGAGTTCTTCAGTAAGTCCAAAAAAGAAATGTGCAAGAAGGTTTTTGTTAGATCACTAATTAAATCATAGGCACCTATGGGTTTTACTAACATTTGTTGGATGTTATCTGTCTCTGGCAGGTAACTTGGACTTGGCTGAGAGGAATATTCTCGTGTCCTTGTTACAACTTCCATGGGTAGTTCGGCATCTAACTCCACTAAACCAACTATCTTGGGTTGCGGTTGACTTCCTAATTGTGGTGCAACTAATGGATTTAGTGAAGTCGAGGCTTCATGATCATTGTTTCTTGTTATTATGCCCTTATTTGTCCCATTTGGATTTAACCAATTGTTATTGTGATTTGGGAGCGGATCATTAAAGATTTTGAGGGGTGCGTTTTGAGAGGAAACTACCCCTGTAAAAGTATTTGGTGCTGGTGACGCAGGATCTACCAAGAACATATCTATGAAAAGTTGTCTTTGTTCCTCTGGCAAACGTTGCATGAATTTATTGTAGTCACGACACGTTCTAGTGTCATGGCCTCAAATTTTGTGGAAACCACAATATGAGTTAGGATTGTAATTCCTAGGTTTTTGGCTTGGTGCATATTGTGGCCCAAAACTCTGATCAAATCGTTGCCTATTAGGATTAAAGTTTTACGTTTGTTGTTTTTGGTTTTGGTTTTGGTTTTGATATCAAGTTGAGTTTTGGCTCGGACCCTTTGTAAGGTTTTTCCGTTGTTTTTGTTGTTGTTGTGGATGATTAAAATCCACTGCATTGATTTTTGGGGTAAATTTGTTGTTTCGTTGGTTGTTCATTAGTGGTGGAGTATTCACAACATTTACCCTTTTGGCCTGATCAGTTACTCCATCTGTTGTCACTCCACGATTTTTATTAAGGACTTTAGGTCCTTGATTGACATTTGTGGTAGTGGGGTAAGTCGTAACATTCTGGTTGGAGGTGATTAACCTCCCATTTGTTCCATATGTCTTGCGACCGCTATCTATTACAGCTTGATCTATTCAGAGGGCACTCTCAAGTACTTCATCGTAAGTCCTTAGTGGGAACTTTTAGACTTCTTCCTTCACCTCTCTGCTGAGGGAATGAAGGAATAAATTGCATAGTTCCATCTGATCCATATTTGGAGCACTTGCCAAAGAATAGAGGACTGTACGCCATCTTTGAATGAAATGAGCAACAGATTCATTGTGTTCCTGCTTAATGTGCAAGAATTCCCTGATTCCTATTCTCAACAGTTTGTTCATATCAAATGCCTTGATGAACTCAGAAACAAGTTGTTTAAATGAATGGATGGAGGCTTCAGGTATTCTGTAATACCAATCAAGGGCGATACCTTCTAACATTTTGGGAAATATTTTGGCAACAACCCCATCCCAAGGGAGCAGTTCTCGAATGGCTGTGGCATAGGCCTTGATATGTGCGTTTGGGTCTCCCTCCCCTTTGTATTTGGGAAAATCAGGAAGAGGTCTTGGAAGCATGATGCTTCGTATGGTGAAGTCTAAGGGCTCTTTCAAATATTCTGAATAAGTCCCTATCGCGTAGGTTTCGACCATTGATGGTGCCTGCTGAGGGGGTGGCGGTGGAATGGGTTGTTGATATGGCATAGCGTATGCACTAGTAGGGGCATAAGGAAACCCCTGTGGTTGAGTAAACACACCGGGAGAGGAGAACATATCTCCCTGTGGTGATTTGGAGTATATGTTTAAGTATGAAGGGGTATTGTCTAGGAATGGATTATTTTGTACTAGACCGGGAGGTATCGGAACGGTGTTAGAAATGGCGGTTCTAGTTGGCATTTGTTGTGAATACTGAGGAGGCATGCCCAACGTGCCCATTCCTATGAGGAGATATACTTGGCTAGGATGGTGTGGAGGATTGGAACTTCCTGCCTGCATGAATTGGGAATTTTGATTTGCTTGAGCAAGTTCTAACCCCCTAACTTTTTCTACTAAAGTTGAAATGACTTCATTTGGTGAAGTCACGGTATTTTTCCTTAGTGGAATTTGTTGTATATCCTGATATTGTATAGGCATGTGATACCCTACTATGAACTAATCGTTTCCCTGCCAAGTTTCCCCAAGGGCATTTCCTATATGTAGTGGCATGGAGGTATTTTCTTGAAATGAGATCTCGGGTTGTGTTTGTAAACTTCCTATAGGTGGATACATACTCTGAGAGCGTTGTTCATTCCTGGCATAATGCACTAAATACTCATCATCTAAAACTGGGTATGGATCTGATTGTCTACTAATTTTTGGTCTAAGCAACACCTGAGGAGACGAACCAGATTCTCCTGTGAATGTCATATTGTTTGAGCTTGAAGGCTCTGTTTGTTGTCTTTGAGGGAGTTGATTCAACTCCTCTGTTTGGAAAGACGAACTATATCTAATCCTTGGAGGTGGATTTTGTGTTGATAATTGGTTATTTGAATAGTTGTCACCCCATACTGAGAGCGAGGGTGATGACTGTCTATTCAGTTGAGCGTAGTATGCCTCGAGACCTAGGAGAGGTCTGCCATATGCATCGAATCCCGACATATTCGGGGGGTATATGAATACCCGCAGAATAATGGGAAAGGGCGAAGGTGGAAGAAATGGGTAATAGTGAAAGCACTGTGTTCTTCACGTCAGGTTCACCAATTTTGGTGGTGAAGCTGATGTGAAGGCTTAATGAGATATTAGAAGGTGAAACAGTTGTTTGATTCACATCGGGTTTGTTTGATTCACGTCGGGTTCACCAATTTTGTACGATGAAAAAGTGACAAGTGAGCATGGGAATCTACAAGTAACTCTTCCTCGCACCCGACCTCCCGAGGTCATGCCGAGACAACCGGTGGGGATGGATTATGCATAGGGTATGGGTAAACTAGTTAGGAAATCTTATATCTTCGACACACACTAATGGAATCTGTGAATCTAAGGCAAAGAAGGCCCTCCTAACCTGAACTGGAGTGATAGATCAGTCGGCAAGGATGACTTCTCGAAGGATCCAATCAATATAGAGCTCTGGCGTGATCCGATCTATAGGTTGTGGGATATGTGGAAAATGACCTGGGATGTTTCGTGTATGTCTCCAAATAGGGTCATATGATGGATGATGGATATATAGAGGACCCTATGGTCGATTCTCTGGTCTAGTCCAGAAATCTTTAGCGTTGTTAGCTACTATGTTTAACAAGGATAATTATGTGATGATGGTAGGTGGAAGTGGAGTGGATCTAAATACTAATTGCGTAAGCCAACATCTATGTCTGATTCACCTGTGGATTCATTGGGTTGTGGGATTTGTGGGTCACAACCGTAGATTCGTGGTTGTTGTGGACCTGCTATGGTCATGTGTGGAATCAGTCCCTAATCCCTAGTATCCAATAGTCGTATGCCTTTTCGGCCTCTACGTTCAGAATTAACAGTTGTGCAATCTTTTCTGAGTATCTTATAGGTGTTCTTGCAACCTGAATCCTTAAGCTAGTATCTATGTCTGTGAGGGTGTCTCCTGTGTCTGGCTGTGGGACCAAAGGGTCACAACCAAATGTTTTCTCTCTTTCAAGTCCTTCTATAGTCATGTGGATATTTATCTAGGGTAATCTGTAGTTTGGCTGATTTGACCAAAATGTGTGCGCTTGGTCGTCTTCTATATTTAACCCACTTAACTGTGAGCTGATCTGTTGTAAGTCTGTTGTTGTTCAGAAGACTTGGATTCTAAGGTTCTGATCTATATCAGTTATTTACCATAATAATATTGGGTTGAGGCATGATTGGCTTGAATACGTATTCTCTGGGCTCTCTAGGTCCCGTGATTGTCATACAAAAGCAAACGATATAAAGCTAATTTAATGACAGAATGAACTAAACATGCAAGATATATTTACGTATATTTCTAAGTCTGATGCTTATTGCTAAACTACTGAACAGATTTTAAAGAGAAACTTATCTAATATATCTAAAATTGACAACTAAACTAATAACACAATTAAAACAAACAAAGTGACTGAGTATAGCTGCTTGTCTGTGTAATTTGTAGATCTATTCTAAATAACCTGATAACTGATCTACTCTATTTGAAAGACTCTCAATCCTACCTCAGAAGTGAGGAGTGAATCATAGCTTCTCAGAAACTATCAATCCCCACAGCTTCCCTGGCAATATCGAAAGTAAAATTTAACTGAAATGAAATGATTAGCTACTCTATTTGATATGCTTTTAACTAGAACTTTGAAAGCTAGAACCTGGATTCTGTAGAACAGTGGCGAATCTGATGGTGTGTGACCTTGTCCCCTCAGTGTGATCTCCTCATTCTTTCATGCTCACATGGATCCAGAAAAGTGTGTAATGCTAGCATCAACAAAAGTAGATATTGGAACAAAGGCAGCTTAGGATGCAAACTGAATACAATGCGAGTAGGAGAGGGATAGCACAAGAGTACAGAGCTTGGCTTATGCAATTCCTAGTGGGATTTATTGCGAGTCATGCAACATAAAACGTCCAGCACCTGAAACTATCCTGTTTGATGAAAAAAACCTACAACTTTAATGGATTCCTATTGAAATGAAACTATCCTACTCCAATTGATTTGGATGAAATGACAACAACACTTTGCACAAGGAGAATATGTGGCTTTCTGACAGCTAAACAATGCTAACTATGCATCTAAGAAATGAAACTATGACTCCTAAACAAAATTGAAAGGCTAAGCTATTGAAATGAGAAATTCAGAGGAAAATTTGAGGGGCCATTTGCTTGAGCACAAGCCAGCTATTTATAGAATCCCATTTACCCAAAGGTGAAAACCAAATTGATCTCTTAAACCATAAACAATGCCAAAACACTATTCCAGGGAACCAGAATCATAAATACAAGAAAAGGAAGTGAAAAAAGTTGGTAAATGTTGAAAATTTACGTGAGTCGCGTTAAAAGAGCATTTTGGAAAACACGTGAAGGACCGCCACCCTGAGCAGGGTGGCGGTTATGAGGACCGCCACCCAGAGGTTTGTGGTCAGGGCCACCCAGGTGGTTTCGTTACTAAAGAAAAAACCACCAAGGAAAAGAGGGGAAAAGAGACAACAAAGCACACAGGGGCTAAGCGGGACATGCAGGGTGTTAATGCATACTTGGAGAGCTTTTCCAGATCCCAAACACCTTACGAGGATACCTGTATCATCATTGGGGCACGTGTTATGTCATTTTACTTTGCTCTTTCTAATGGGTGAATCCAATTCCTGGCTGACGATGACTCCTTCTGGATATTGCATTTCTAAAAAATTGCTTTCAGGTGCCATCTCTTCCTCCTCAATGACCACCTTCTTCTTTCCTTTTACTACTGCTGTAAATGCCTTCTTCGGTGCCATTTTAACCTTGCAAAGGTTTCTTCTTCAACTCTGCAACTTTACAAATCAAACCCTAGCTCGATTCAATTATTCCCTAGGTGGAAACTTTGTAACAAAACTATTTTTTGTCTCCTTGCTTCACTCAAACCCTTCACCACTGGGGATGCAAGCTTTTTATCACACAAATCTGATTGTCACGCTTGGTTTCACACCCTTCGTACCTTAACTCGATCACTTGGCTCTTTCTTTAAATACTCTTAGTTGCAACGGTAAAAATGAATCCGCATCCCATCCTTATATAAATTTTTCAAAAAAATTCAAATTTTTATGCATTTATTGCTCCTTCACCTACCAAATTTCCCCTCATTCATTGACCAAATCCATTCATTTTATGCGGTACATCTTTACGACCAGCTATAACCTTCTAGCACACCTTCCTACCCTCTAGTCACAGACTTCTCTTCAGCGTGCGCTCCTACGTCTGAGTACCTCATCACTATACCTTCTCCTGGTAGCTATCACGGCCTCCACTTACCTTGCGTTATATTTTTCTTTAATTCATCTCCATCCTTGGTCACTTTTGAGAAGCCATCTTCTTTTGACTTAAAGCACACCCACAGTAGCTTATTCCTTTCACCTTTCAATTCCCACAATATTTTTCTTAGATAACTACAACCACTCCACACTAAAATTATCTGCAATCCTCTACGCATAAACAATCCTCATGCAGTAATCAGCTTCATGCACCCAAGCATGCTTATTACACAAGAACAACAACTAACAAAGCATAGTGACAGTGAAGGAAATACATTAAGGAAATACATAATTCAAAACCTAAACTAAATGGCAATACTACCTTATTACAAACACCAAGAAGACTTATTTATAGTAGGGCTTCAGCCTACTCTCGTTAAATTAACTGGGTATCCATATTTCATCAAGTTCTTCTAACTGGAAAGCACCTGATTCAAGTATAGAAGTGATAACATACGGCCCCAACCAATGTACTTTGAGCTTTCCTAGATGGCGGAAAAAACTTGAGTCATAAAGAAGTACCATTTGTCCAATCTCAAATTTCCTATCCCTTAGGTTTCTGTCATGCCATGCCTTCTATGTGGCCTTTTCCTACTTCTAACTCTATCGTGTTATGGCTTGGCACTCATCTAGTAGAATCATCTTTTCGATACGTTCTTCTAAAGCATGTTCATCAGCTAGACCTCCAGCGTGCACAATGTGTAAAGAAGGTAACATAAATTCTATAGGGAGAATAGCTTCTACGCCAAGCACCAACTAAAACGGTGTGGCTTTGTTCAATCTCTTGTAAGTTGTTCTATATGCACAAAGAATAGTTGATACTTTGTCATCCCAATCCTTTCTCCCAACATCACAATTTTGGGTCAAAGTCTGGCTCAAAATCTTGTTGAAGACCTCAGCAGTTCTATTTTCCTAAGGATGATAAGGTGTAGTTTCATGGTATGTAACCATAAACTCATCTAATAGCATCCCGATTGTTTCATTCAAAAAGTGTGTACCTCAATCACTTTTCAAGCTTAAGGGACATCCATATCTCATAAGTACATTCTCCCATAGAAACCTAGTTATTGTAGCTTCTGTAAAGTCCTTAGTAGGTGCTACTTATGTGCACCATGTGAGATAATTTGTGCAAGTAATGATATAGCATGATCTAGTCCTACGCGTAGCTGGTGAAATAGGTCCTACAAAATTAATGGCCCATTTCTCAAACAGTTTGGCACTAGTAATCAGTCTCAAAGGCATCTCATCTCTTTGTCTTGGTTTTCCTAGGTGCTGACAATGATCACATGCCTTACAATATTCTTTACAGTCCTTATACAATTTCTCCCACCATAATCCAACAAGTAGGATCTTTCAGGAAGTCACATCACCTGCATAATGGCCTCCTGTAATACCATCATGAGCTTCTTCCATAATATCTTTATGCTCATATTCTAATACACAACGTCGTAATACTTTGTCTCTTCCTAACTTGTAGAGGTCGCCACTAATAAACATAAAGTGTCATGTGTATAGAAAGTTGCTTCTTTTCCAATGCTTTCATTCCTTCTGGTGTCATAAATGTTCGTAGAAAGACAACAATGTCTTCTATTTCTATGGGCGTGCACATTATAACCTATATAATTGTGCATCCACCATTGTTTCTTCAATTGTTTGTGCATCCTCTCCCGAATTGATTCTAGATAAATGATCTAGTCTAGAATTACTTTTCCTTGGCTTCACCACAACTGTGAAATCAAACTCTTAAAATAGGAGCACCCATCTGCATATGTGCCCCTATCAGACGGGCTTGTTTACCAAGTACTTCAATGCCATGTGATCTATATAAAACACAAATGATGTTGCTAACAAGTACTGTCAAAACTTGTGCAATGCATAGATCATTAACAAAGCTTCGCACTCTGTAGTTGTATAATTATGTTCAACAGGAGTCAGCTTCCTACTAGCAAAAAATATTGGATGATCTACAATACCTTCACTAGGTTGAGCTAACAAAACGCCAATGGCCATGTCATAAGAATCCACATGCACATGATATGTATTATCCCATGAGGGAAAGCACATAATGGGCACTGTTAAGTTTCTCTTTTAATATCACAAATGCACGCTTCTGTGGTTCTCCCCAATAAAATGTACCTTTCCCCTTCAGTAATTCTTCCAAGGGTGCAGAAATTTTGGCATACCCTTTGATGAATTTTCTATAATACCCTGTATGACCTAAAAATATTTACATCTCACTTTGACTGGTAAGCACTTTTAGGCCTAAAATGACTGCAACCTTGGCTGGATCAACCAACAAACCTTCCTTATAGATTATATGTCCTAAAAATATCCTAAATGGTGTAGAAAATATGCACTTCCTGATGTTCAAAGAAATACTCAATTGCCTGCACCATTCAAACATCAAGCGCAGATTGTCACAATGATCTTTCACAAGCCCATATACTGTCCAATCATCTAGGTAGACTTGTAAGAAGTTGTGAATAAAATATTTGAATGCTTGAACAAATATGCACGAAAATACAGCAAGCACATTTTTTAATCCAAAAGGCATCATAGTATAGGAAAAACTGCCCCATTCAGTAGTAAATGTTGTCTTTTCTTGATCCTCCTGAGCAATCCTAACTTGATGATACCTAGAAAACCCATCTGTGAAGGAATATATTTCGCGCCCTGCAATTCCTTCTAGTATTTCCTCAGTGAATGGCGTAGGGAATGGATCTGTGATGCATGTAACATTCAACTTTCTGTAGTCCATGCATATTCTAATTCATCCATCCTTCTCTATATTGATCACCATTGGGATAACCCACTCTGACTCATCAAGGGGCTTGATAATTCCAGATTTCAACATTTTATCAATTTCTTCTTTTACCTTTTCTCACAAATTAGGATTCATTCTGTAAGGTCTCTTTCTAACTGGCTGTACACCATCCTTAAGTTTTATCTTCATTTCCCCAAGGGATTCATGCACACCTTTAATTTCATGATACCCTCAAGGGAATAAGTCCTGATAATCCTTGAGTAACTCGATGATATTTGTTACCTCCGAGTCTAACCAGTAGTCTCTAATTATGGCCTCCTTAGGCCATTCTTTGTCTTCATGGGTTCATGGTAGGCACGCGTATCCTTGTCTGCACTATCCAAGACCTCACACACCCCTTGTGAATGTTCAATATTCAGGTTATCAACTTCCTCATCATCCACGACATAAACCATCTTCCCTTTCTCTTTCTTAAGGCAAACACGTTCAAGTAGTATGGAGTTCATTTCTTCTTCCTTTTCAAAACATGCTCTAAACTCTACCTCACAAAATAATTCCTAAATATGCTCTTCTGCTTTTGCACTATCTCCCATAGTTAAGCACTTGAAAATTTTTAATGCCTCTTCTACAGGAGGTTTAGTCGAGAAGTAGTCAAAATTCTGGATCATTCCTATAGTCAAATCTTGCTAGTTTCCAGTCTCTCGATGTAGTTCTACATTTACTTAACAGGCACGTGTGAATCCTTGTAACATAGAATATAGTCAATGCACCCAGAGTGAAGGTGGTAATGCCTCCTGTCCTGCTATGCAAAGTCTCTCACACTACTGAATGTGATGTTGAACAGGTTGATCACCATGATAAGTGCATATTTGCGTAGGTGCATTGTTCCTTATAAACCTAGTAGACAAAGCAACTCCAATTTATTCCTATTTGTAAGATTATCTCTGTGGACTACCCACCAATGCACTGCCTTCTCGTGTAGTGTATACACTAACATATCTCTTCTCTTAATTTGATTTGTCAATTGTGTTTCCATGGCCTTCAAAAATGTAGGAAGATCTTCTGCCCCTGTATACCAAGGTACTGTGCTACCTATTCATCGAATCGAATGAAGTCCATTCTTGCACACAACCACACTTTTCACCTCATGTCCTACTAATTCATATGTACCATGAGCCCAATTTTCACAAGAAATACGCGTAGTATCACCAATAGAATGAGAATCCTCCCACTGTAAGATGCCTACTTTTGATGGCTCATTGACCTCTGGGTCCTGAATAATGCATACATAAAATTCGTTTAAGTCCTCCTCACTTAGAGGCTCAACATATGGCATAGAATTTACATTTATCAAAGGTATCACAACCCTTTCCTCCTTTTTTTCAAAATTGATATACCCCTTATTGAATCTCAAGTCAGTATTATTCACATAACACCAAGGGTGTCCAAACAGGGCTGGAAAATTGTTTGCTTCTGCAAGTGCTAATACCTCAAAATCCCCAGTGAACTTTCCCCCTTGTATAGCTATAGATGCATCTTTCAAAACTCCCATAGGAGTGGCCTTAGTCTAGTTTTCCATAAATAACACATTAGATGATGGTTATAATGGGGGCCTCCCCATTTGTACCCATGCATCTAATGTAAGCACATTTACTTCCACACCTGTATCGATCAATATATTGCTAGACAACCACCCATCCACAACAACATTCAAAGTAATTTCTTTGTCATAGTCAATGTTATCAGGGGGCATATTTACATGTAGGATCCATTGTCTTGTCTCAATTATTACGTGTGGAGTGTTCCCTTTTAATCAAATTCCCAATAGTGGAATAATGTTCTCATGACGCAACATCTTGCACACCTCTCGTCGATCATTGATATCGGTTTGGACTATCTCTAATGATTTCTTCTGCTCCTTTAGGTACTGTATCTCACCTTGAATATTCCTTAACACTTCCATGGTATCTTGGTAAACTTCCTTCTGATGAGCAGGATCTGGGTACCTTACATACAAAACCTCCTCCTTGGTGATCGTAGGCTTCTGGTGCAATGCCTCTCTCGTGTGTGCTGCTTCAGTGCATGTAGTAATCTTCACTGTTAATGCCTCAGGTCCTTCTACTATCTTGGGAATCCACTGATCATCTACTGTGCGCTGGATTATAACCATCCCAACACATTTATTTTCTTGTTTATACTGCTTACTCATATGCTCATATAATTCCAGGCACTCTTCATAGCTATGATTCTTTCCGCAAAAATAACATGCAATATTCTAAGGACATTTGCACCTATAGTGGTTAGGAGATCCACACGTATAACATGTTCCATGAGGGAATTGACCTCTTCCTTGACCATGTTCTCATCCTCCATATCCACCATGATATCCATGTCCCCTTCCATGACCTCCTTCAAAACGCCCCTCATTCATGTCATAGTGATTTTGATTATGATCCCATTTCAGGTGTTCATTCTTACCCTTAGAATTATCTGTTATACTTATTTGTTGTACCCCAAGCTCTATAACATCTTGGATCTAATTAATCAACTGACAATCCTCAGTATCATGGGTCGTGGACCTGGAAATTTTGCAAAAGAAAGATACATTCTTGCTTATCATGCGCTATAACAAAGGACAGTGACTAGCATCATGATTCAAATGGAAAATCTCATAGTCCAATAGTAATGATCATATAGATTTGTAAGGGAAGCTATCCTTAGTGTGACCTTCCACTTTATAATCTGTACACCAAATTCTTGAGCATGTTTCATGGGCTGAATTTTCTGATAGCTTCTCTAACTACTTTTCTATAGCTACAATCTATGTCTCTAGAAATGGACTAATGCCAGTGTCAATGCTCCCAACATCCTTAGCATGCAAAGTTGCCTCTAGTGCTTCACATGGATCAATGTATGTCTTATGTGATAGTGCCCTTCTAAAAGGTGTAATCAATCCTCCCACAAACCACTGTGCATGTTGGCTAGCATGAATATCATAAGATACATTAGATAGAAGTGTCTTAAAATGAGAATCATACTCACGTACACTCTCAATAGTGCCTTGCTTGATATCCTTGAGTGTACTTATACTCTTCTGCTCAAATTTAGAGATATGGAACTCTTTCAAGAAAACATCCCTCAATGCTACATAATCCACACAAGTTTGATTAGGGTCAAAATTTCTATACCAGCTATGTGCACACCCCTGTAATGTAGTGGAGAATTGACTTACCTTACACTTAGCAACCATGATCCCTTTAGCATGCCATAAGATTTCACACATATACACATGTTTAGCAACATCCTCTATACCTCTATATACTGGGATATGAAGAGACATCTCCATATAGATATTATGTGGTTGCTGTGGACCTTGACCACCGGATCCAAAACCTCACGTGTTCCCTCTACCTCTAGACCGTTGGAACTAGAACCACATATACCTCCTGATCCCCCACTTGTAGTTGGAATGGGACCTATAGATGTACTCCCATGTGCTCCGACAGTAGTACTATACTGAACCCCTATAGTCTGTGAGGGAGTTCCACTTCCAGAGGTGAATCCAACATTCTGCGCACTCACATTCTGTGCGGATGATGCACCTAAGAATGTTCCTCCAAATGACATTGAATCTATCTATCTTGCCATTAATGTACTTGATCCTTGACTTACCCTGCTCTCCTACTTCCCAAGTTAGTTTGCTGGTTACTTTTGGTACTAGATACTGAAAAACCAAGTGCAAGGGCTTGGTCACCAAGTGGATTAAGATGCGCGCCCATGGTCCAGGTAGCCTCTGCTGGCACACTTTTGTGTGAGGCCGAGGGGGGATCTCTATCATGCTTTCCAAGATGAGGAGTTCCTGATGCTTTGGCTCCGTGTCTTCTATGTTTGCTGTAAATCATTCATGAGCCATCTCTCTCCTCCATGACATACTTTCTGTAATGGAATGCTACTTCTTTATCTCCCTCTCACATGCCTTATTATACTTAAGCTTCCTTTCCTCTCTCTGCCTCTCTACCGCTAATTTTTCCATCTTAAACCACACCTGTTCCTGCCCTCACGTGTGGTGAAGTTTAGTTAGCCATTGGTTTACTCTCCAGGTTCAAAGTTACCATCAAGATCTTGATCGCCAGTGGAATACTTTGTAAATATGTTGCTCTTGGATACCAAAAAAACTAGAATTCAGCTACCTCTAGGCAAGAGTACGCGGTAATTGAATATTCCAGAATATAACTGTTTAGAACACCACGGAACCATGTATCCACAGTGCGAGTCCAGATTAGATCAACATCATAAAGGGTTTGAAATTCTTCATGTGTCCAGACAAGTGCACGATACCTCCAATTCTGCTGAGATGCATAAGCAGTAAACCACTCATATAGTTCTATTAGAAAGATAGCAAAAAATCTCTCATATAAGCTGTCATACAGATTCTATTCTACCCAAGTGCATGCATTAAACTAGAATCCACTACTAAATCACCGTGCACACTCTTCCTCCAGATCGTGTATCCATTCCTCAATACTTTCTAGAGTTAACTGGTGCGTCTTCATCGTGAACCATCCTGAAAACAACTGAAAAAGAGGTCCCGAAAATGGAACAAATGATGTAGCCTAGAATTTACCGGATAACACCCTAGTCATGCTGACACATCACTCATCCTTGACTGAGTGCTCACCCAAAGTGTGCAAAGGTAACAGGTCCCTCTTTAGGGTTGCTATAGCAGGATGTTAGCATGATGAAGGAAGAAAAATATAGATTCATAACTAATCCATCATTCTATAATGCATGCTACCCTCTTATCCATGAAAGAATAAGTTTAAACAGTGATCATGATTGAATAAATAACATGCATTACTCAACTACTCACAGAATGACACTTAGATCAGGGATAATTTAATTGGTGAATATTTGTAATATGGTGAATATACCATTTTTGAAAAATCGGAAAAGGTGAATTTTCTAGTGCGGGTCAGTGACCTGTTCGCCTAAAAATTACAGTTTAATTTTTTTAGGGGTCAACTTCACCTACCCATTTAAACTATCCCCTATATAATCCTAGATTATTCACCAGTGAGAACACTACTAGATCACTCATACCACCTGGGGTTTATGTATTATCGAGTATAGTAAACACGTGAAAGGAGCACAAAGGCTATAGATGCGTGACATGAGGGTAGAGGCTACAGATGCATGATAGAGAGTTTGTTGACGCGCGATAGGGAGAGTTTATTGACGCGTGACATGGAGAGTTTGTTGACGTGTGATAGGAGTGTGGAGGAAGTAGATGCGTAACAGAGATTTTTTTGACGCACAACTAAGATATTTTGTTGTCGCATGAGTAGAGGGTGGAGGTTGTAAACAGGTGACAGAAGATTATCTGTCGTGCGCCAACAAGGTGGTTGATACACATCAACGAACCTCACTGACGTGTGTCAACAAGGTAGTTGATGTGCGTCAACTAACCTCATTGACACACATCAACAAAGTTGTTGATGCACGTCAGTGAGGTTTGTGGACGTGTGTTAACTGCCTTATTGACGTGTGATAGAAAATCTCCTATCGTGTGTCTACAATCTTCTTTCACACCACTTAAAAATCAGGTGAAAATTTCCCAAAAAATTCACCTTTCCACGAAACCTATTCCTAGGATATTCACCAAGTATTTTCCACCTCCAATTTCTAAGAGGTATCTTAAAATGAACCCCGACTTAGATTCAACCAATATCATCCATCCATTAATAAATACAGAAACTCCTTATAGTATTGTCAATCTATACCAAATCGCATATGGAACTGATATAGTAATTCAGCCATATGAGTATATCTCACATACACACAATTTTTATATTTTCTATTACACTTACACACACTCTGTATATTCTCTGTTACACTTACAAACACTTCTACTATGTACCTAACATCATACATACTGGGTGGGGACTTTCCCTTCACTGCTTATCTATTCCAAAAGTAGGCCGCATGCTATTGATAGCCATACACCGTTTACAAGCATAGCCACACACCCAAGTGTGCTATTTATAGTCTTCTTGCAGTTAACTAAAGTTTCAAATCTATTCTTAGCTCATCTCCATGCAAAATGCTTCGATCCGATCCTCTAAAGATAGATAATGCATGGCACACACATCTCTGCATCGTTGGTGTGTTCCGCACTCCATCTTCTAAAAATAGGTCTTCATGCTCAAAATCAGCTAAGTCCTGAAAGCTAGACTTGCCTTCCATGTGCTGGTCCTTCCTGTCCTTCTGCGCCCTTGGTTCTGGGCCTTCTATCCTGCACGGACTCCTTGTGTGATCTTTTTCAAGTATTCTTTGATCAACAATGTGTGAAATTACACCGACCACAGACTTCCTTATGTGTGATTTTAGTGCTAAAGTACATCTACCTCTACATCCTATATCAAGTAGTTCTCCTTACTACTACCTACCTCATATTGCTCCTACACATTCATAAATGTATATGAATTTCATAAAACTATCCTTCCTGACACCATTTTATCTCCGACAACCATTATCACCTCTGCTACGCGTGTTCCTCTGATACCACACACTTTTGTTTCTCTCTAATGGGCCACTAACAACATCACTTTAAATGTGTGATTATTAACTACACTCTCCACCCCACACTAAGGATATGCACGGTCCTATATGCATGAAACCACTTAGATAGTAATTGGCTACTAGCCCATAAATGCACTTATTACACAACACACCAAACTAAAAGACAAAGCATATCAATGAATAAAGAAAACACATATAAATGAACCTAATATGTGTGTAGACACCTATAATTACGCCCAAGAAATTTAAATACTTAAATTGCGCTAATTATCTCCTTTCCTGCAAATTGACGACATATCATCAATAACGCTCATCTTCTCTTCCACTGTCGTTAATTGATTACCTTACGCTAATAAATTAAGTCGCCTATCCAACACATACCCTAATTAACGACCCTTCATTAATTAACACCTTCTATCTAGTCTAATTAATTATTATTAATTAATTAGCCTCCCTTCTCATTAAATCAATAAATCACTATTTAATTGGTTTAAATCCCTTCTAATGGTCCAAATCACACTAATATCCATCTAAAATCTTATAAAAGCTTGCACATTTAATTAATTAATCATCTTGATTAATTAAAACACCCCCTTTATCCACATGAGCCACTTGAGGAAAAACTATACCCTCCTAAAGTTAACTCAACCCCATCTAAACCCCCCTTATCCATAACTAACTCTACATCTCCATTTATCCCAAATTCATGAGGATGTGTTGAATCCTTTATCCTTTGGGCTATATAAACAATCCTCCCTCTACTTCTACATGTACACCTAAAATCTCACAAGAGACAAAAGAAGGCACATAGTTTCATACTAATAGCCTTTTTTCATTCTTGAGCCCTCCATCCTCCATTCTTGAAGAGCTAAGCCTCACACCCAAGCATCCATTGAAGGATCAAAACAAGCAATATTGTTGATTGCCATTGGGCTACATAGGTCCACTTGATTTAATTAGGCAATTAGAAGAATAGAGTTCATTAATTTGCATTACGTTTTGATCATTTAAAAGTTATAATGTTGGTTGTAGGACTTTCTTATTTCTTCATCATGATGGTGCACATTTCTCATTTCTAGCTAGGCTAGGAAGATATTTCTAGGTGGTAGTTTCTTGCTTTAAATTCAGCTAAATTATAGAAACACTTGCACACATTTGGCATGCCTGGTGGGACTCTTAGCCCCATGGCATTTTAGTTTAAGTTTCATTGTTTTGGCTAACTTTGATATGCACATGTAGTAATTAATGTCCATTTTTTTTGGAATTTTTGCTCATTGGATATGTGTAACTTCATGTTCATAGCCTTAATTTTAATGGGTTATTGCCATTCTTAAGCTAACTTGTCAAAATTATGAGATATTTTGAAGTTTCTTGTGTTTTTTTTGTACTTTGGTTACAGGTCTGGTGCAGGCATGCTTTTAGGGGCATAGGTGTGATTTTTGTGGCGTATGCACGGTTTTCAGGGGCAAAGTCGAGATACTCCCAAGATAGTTAGGACTATTTGGGTAAATTGTCCCACTCGTGGATAATATTTGTAACACCTAGGATGAGAGAACCACCTAGGAAAATATACTTTGGCCAGGAGCCCACTTTGACCATTCTAAAATAGTGTCGAGTTGTGAACCATATTTTTATTGTGAAATGCGTGACGCGTTACTTTCACTTAGTTTTTACTTGCCTTAGGGCGAGGTGAAACTCTGCCGAAGTGAAGCCAACATTTTTCATCCAATTTTTGATTTAATTCCTTCACATTCTTTTGACACTTTGTTGATTAGAAGGAGGGTGACTACCTTTGTGTTACCAATCAGTTGCTTCTGCCACTTTTTTGTTCGTTTACACCCATCCATGTTTGCGGCTGGGTAAGTTAAATGTCTAAAGTGTGTGGAGGCGTATTTATATCATTGGTAGCCTTTGTAATCTTGATACCCACATCAAGATCATCATAATAGTTTGGATTAATTCATTATTTGATCTCCCTTTGACGTGTTACCTTGTTTGTACTGTCTCGACACAATTAAGATACTTATGTCATGTTTTTCATAAACGTGATCTAAGTATCTGCATTGTGGCATTACGCTGCACACATTTTAACACATCCTTAGTATAATTTGACTTAATTTGATTTCAAGCATTGTCCCAAATCTTGAAGGGTGTCGCTTACTTTGTTTGCGTCATTTCGATACCACTTTGACACTAATATCTCACTTCTCTGTGAAGCTTGATAGACGTGTCCAATTGGTGTGGTTACGTGGCTTACATTTGTAAACCTCCCCCTTTAACATTTAGGCCTTGTTGGTTGTTAAAATTTTCATGGTATCCTTTGATTGGGATTCACATCTACTCTTTGTTAATGTTTATGCCTTGTTCATTTCGAGCTTGATGTAAATATTGACATTGTGTTGATCATCTTTGCATTGCATTTTCATATGGTGTATTTCCTTGTTGATTGGCTTTGTGTTCATACTTCCATGATTATTCCTTGTGATTATTCATTAAAAAAACTTATTTTATAGGACAATCCCTTTTTTTATCTCATCAATATTGTGTCATCATGATGTTTATTTTCCTTATACCTTCTTTGGAAAATCATGCACGAATATCAATACTTACGAAATGTCTAGTTGGTTGTTGTTATGCTTCCCAGATGGACATAGCACCTTCTTCACTTTTAATAAGTTTTATCACACTATCCAGGCCTAGATATTTGAGATTAAAACGACGCCAATAATGACTGATTATCACGCAGTTCCTCATTCTTACAAAAATAAGGAATTTAATTTTCGACGTTCACATCAAAGGATGTCCATCACAACTAAACCTTGTTTGGTTCTTCGTGCTAGAGAGCCCATATGGGTAACTCATTCCCCACCTTAATCTCATAGTCGATGGTATGATTTTGACATTTCTGATCCAAATTATTAATCAAGTTCTCCCCACTCTTCTTTTGATTCTAATCCAAACATTTCTTCTTCTTCTGAGGATTCCAATCCAAATATTTCCTCTAACTCTTCTTATGATTCAAATCCAAACTACTATTCGGATTCATCTAATTTGACTCCTAAGTCATCTAATATGACTCCTACATCGTGGTCCTCCCTTTCTTCACAGGACCCCTTTTATTAGTCGCCTCAATGACGTCTTCTTCCTTTGAAGATACGTGTGACTCCAAATCCCTCCAATCAAACATCTAATATAATTCTTGAATCACAATCCTCTCTTTCTTTGCAGGACCCTTGTTATTATTCATCCAGTGCAATTCTTGAATCATGCTCCTCCCCTTCTTCACAGGACCTTCTTCATCAATCACCCCCAATAAATATTCCTTATTTAAAGATTTGTGTGACTCAAAGTCCTTTGAGTCAAACATCTAAATCGACCCATGTGTCACAATCTATAGACTTTGGACTTAATCCTACTAGTTTACAGATGATATACGATTGTATAGATGGGTCCACACCACCTTCTTCTATTCCTGAGACATCTAGCTACACATCTTATTCGTCTCTCATCTCATCTTCTTATATCAATCATGATCAAATGTCTTCTAAGTATTCCACACCAAGTGAACCTCTTTCTTCCAATCAACCCCTGGTAGTTGATCAACAAATCATACCGATTGACCTCTTTCAGAATGAAAAAACAATCAGGACATTTATAGGGGCACATGAAGATATTCCTTGAGAAGATTACGAGAAAGGATTCTCTTTAGACTTCAATGCGTCCGCATATTATGAGAAAAATGTTGATTCCTTTTATCAAGAAATAGAGGAAGAACCTCAAATCATGCAACTTGATCCTCCTCTTATTCTTCCATCTTCACATTCTTCATTAAGTGAGGAAACTCCCAGGTCTTACATTGATCCATGGCCTATCTTCTCATCACCCAATCACTCCTTGTCTATCATAATTCCTCAATCACAATCTCTTATGGGGTCAATACCAAGTAGCCCTTCATCTTCATCTAGGTGTGGGTCACCTTCTAGTAGCCCTTCCTCTGCTATTTGTGGGACATTTTCAAGTAGCCCACTATCTTCTATTCTTGGGGCACGTCTAACTATCCCCTTGTCTTCTAGGTATGGATCACCCTCGGGTAGTCCATCATCTTCTATTCTTGGGCCACATCTTGGTAGCCCATTATCTTACATCTATGGGTCTCATCCTAGTAGCCCTTCTTCTTCTATTCTTGGGCCACATCTTGGTAGCCCATTATCTTACATCTATGGGTCACATCCTAGTAGCCCTTCTTCTTCTATTCTTGGGCCACATCCTAGAAGCCCTTCATCATCTTGTATCAGTGGCTCGCCTCCCAGTAGCCCCTCCTCTTCAATTCTCAGACCATATCCATTTCATCCATCACATAGTTCTTCTATCAATGGTTGTGGCAAGCCCATGGTCTTTTATCACATCAATTATAAACATACACGTTCACTTTCTTCTCCTTCTTAGGATCCGACAAGTCATGCGTTAGCTTATAAGAAACCCAAATAGTTTCTTAATCAAGCTCAGATCAAAACTGTAAAGAGCTCTATAGCTCCCAAAAAATCAAATAATCTCAAATTTCTAAATCAAGCATGATTCAAGAACACACATCAACATAACCATCAAGTTTGGCGTAAAGTACATAAACCTTTAGATAGGGAACTCAAGCTCTCGCATATGAAATCTTTGTTTCAAAACAAATCACAATCATTTATTGGGTGTGAACTCACCTCAATCATCGAGATCGGGGATAATATCACTCTCGATAAACAAACGCACCTAGTCTTCCTTATTAAGGAAGTCACAAACATTATTGTTGGATCTTACCACATAGAGTTAATTTGTTAGTCTCAACCTCTTAAAACTGTCAAAAATGTAAAAAAATAAAAAACAATTCACAAATACAAAAAACATTGAGAAAACACAATAAAAATTAAAGGTACAAAGATCAAACATTGCAATCAGGTACTGTGTACACATGGATGTTTCTTTCTTCCCTTCCTTTCTATTATTCTACAGGTCTTCCTACTATTTTCATCCCTTCGATGATATTTTGGTTAGCTTATTCACACGCATTTTGTGACATTTATCTCTATGGTATCTGTTTGATCTTGGTCTTTCATCACCTTGGTAAATTAAAGAAAGACTGACCTCTTATATATCCTATCACATTCAACATCTAATAAACTTGTTGCGAAGAACTTTTGGTCATATTTGTTGACACTAGCCAATGTCCGCATCGTAAGCACTTCCACCTCCTTCCATCAAGCCATCAGTGGTTCTTAACCCCTTGGAAAACAAGAGAGCTGAAATAGGTTTTCAGAAAGCAAAAGAATCAAAATCAATCAAAAATCAAAAGATAAAAGCTAC
The DNA here is from genome assembly GCA_019776745.2 of Taxus chinensis. Taxonomy (NCBI): domain Eukaryota; kingdom Viridiplantae; phylum Streptophyta; class Pinopsida; order Cupressales; family Taxaceae; genus Taxus; species Taxus chinensis. The sequence continues at coordinate 50,989,278 of CM034148.1, forward strand.
AAAGCAAAAGTAAATTGATATATTACTCTCTCTTGGGGTATTTCCAATAATCTCTATCAGGGCTATGGATGCCTGACTGGCCATAGAGAAATGTTGTGATTAGAATCAACTACATCTCCGTTGGGGCTATGGATGCCTAGCTGGCAGCAGAGAAATGTACGGCTATCTTTCCACCATCCATTCACAAAATCACCTTTCAAAATCAATCATTCCTACACATTGGCTAGGGTGTCTTCACTTGTTGTCTTTTAAATCTTCCCTTCAAGAGGTAATAAATTCCACGTGCACACACCAGATATCTATGAGTAAATATGATTAGTATGTTACCAAGTGTCTTTTTTTTGAACCTTGTTCAGACTCTTACTCTAATACATATCTTGTCTCACGATTTGTTCCTTTTGCTAATCACTTCTTCATCGTGAGGCTTCTAAGCGACATTCATATCATTCACATCATTCTTCTACTTCGTTCAGAACATCATGTGTATAAGATTACTTTTTTTCCATGTTTTCGGACACCTTTGTCCCCTTTCACAAAAGTAATCTTCTCCTTCCTTTATAGCACGTGCTTTTAGGCCAACTTACGATGGGGTCATCCTTTCTTCTTCCCAACATTTCATTGGTTTATGTTCATCATCATGTTGAACATGTCCATAATGGCCTTAGGTCCCACTTCTACCTGTGAAGAGTTTACCTTTGAATAATCCCACCTAATCGTTGGGGCATTTTTACATCTTCACCTTTCTCGCACGCATGTGGCCTTATGCCCTTGTACATCCCATCTATTGCTGGGGGCATCCACGCTTCCTCGTCTTCCTGTACATAGTTTCAGAAAACTTTCAAAATTATCCAAAACATTCAAATATGTTAGAAAAATCATCAAAAACATTCAAATATGTTTTAGAAAACTTCTAAAACTTTAAAATCATCCTACAAAATGTCACTCTTTGGTTCTCACTTGTTCATTTTTGTGACTTTCAAATCATCTTGATCTACCTCCATCAACAAAAGCTAGGCTGCTTACTTCATCTATACTCTGGAGCACAACAGGTTGCCTGGTACTGTTTCGTAGTGCAAATTACTTTTCCATTGGACCTAAGTGTCCTTTGTTATTCCCCTCACATGTATCCTTACTTGGGGCACCATCATCAACCCTTGTTAATTTGAACAGGTCATAACTGAAGCTCGATAATGAAAATATTATATTATGTTTCTCTGTTAGTTTAGCTTGTTTACTTTCTCATATTGCATTACATTTTGTATGTTGCATGAAGTTAGGCATCTTTCACTTTCTCGTATTGCATTGCATTTGGTATGTTGCATGGAGTTGGTGTTTTCAGCAATGGAAAATCATTCGTAGTATGGCTTTTCATGTCATTCTACCTTTTTTGTATGATTATATTTTTCATAAGGACTGATGATGTAGTTCCTATGGAAATATGATGACATCAAAATTGTTCCAATAAATAGTGGCTAGAGGCTAAGCTCTTCTCTCCCCTTCTCCTTATTTCTTCTCTGTCACTTCCCTTTCACCCCTAATTTTCTCTCTCACTAGGGCATCCTACCTCTTCCCCATTCTTCTACCTATCTCTCACCTTTTTCGATCGTCAATCGACTTCTTTCATCACCCCATCGACACTCGAGGGGGCATCTCTCCCTCCCACTAATTTTTCTTCTATCCCTTCAAAATTTTGTTCCGTTTACTATCTTTAAAGTGGCGTCACTTATGCCACCCCAAAGAGGGGCAAATGTAGACACCTATAATTACGCCTGAGAAATTTAAATACTTAAATTACGCTAATTATCTCCTTTCCCACAAATTGATGACATATTGTCAATAGCGCTCATCTTCTCTTCCATTGTCATTAATTGATTACATTACACTAATAAATTAAGTCACCTATCCAACACATGCCCTAATTAACGACCTTTTGTTAATTAACACCTTCTATCTAGTCTAATTAATTATTATTAATTAATTAACGTCCCTTCTCATTAAATCAATAAATCAAGATTTAATTGGTTTAAATCCCTTTTAATGGTCCAAATCACACTAATATCCATCTAAAAGCTTATAAAAGCTTGCACATTTATTTAATTAATCATCTTGATTAATTAATACACCCCCTTTATCCACATGAGCCACTTGAGGACAAACTATACCCTCCTAAAGTTAACTCAACCCCATCTAAACCCCCCTTATCCATAACTAACTCCACATATCCATTTATCTCATATTCATGAGGATGTGTTGAATCCTTTATCCTTTGGGCTATATAAACAACCCTCCCTCTACTTCTAAATCTACACCTAAAATCTCTCAAGAGACAAAAGAAAGCACATAGTTTCATACTAATATCCTTTTGTCATTCTTGAGCCCTCCATCCTCCATTCTTGAAGAGCTAAGCCTCACACCCAAGCATCCATTGAAGGATCAAAGCAAGCAATATTGTTGATTACCATTGGGCTACATAGGTCCACTTGATTTAATTAGGCACTTAGAAGAATAGAGTTCATTAATTTGCATTATGTTTTGATCATTTCAAAGTTATAATGTTGAGGGTAGGACTTGCTTATTTCTTCATCATGATGGTGCAAATTTCTCATTTCTAGCTAGGTTAGGAAGCTATTTATAGGTGGTAGTTTCTTGCTTTAAATTCAGCTAAATTGTAGAAACACTTGCACACAATGCGCAACAATATTACATTATTACAAACACCAAGAAGACTTATTTATAGTAGGGCTTAAACCTACTCACGTTAAAGTAATTGAGTAACCATGTGCCATCCAAAGCTTCTAATTGGAAAGCACCTAATTCAAGTATATAGGTGACAACATATGGTCCCAACCAATGCAATTGGAACTTTCTAGGGTGGCACAAAATCTTGGAGTCATATAGAAGAACCATCTATCCAACTTAAAGCTTCTTGTTCTTAATGTGTTTCTCACGCCAAGCCTTCTGTCTTGCTTTCTCTGTCTTCTAGATCCATCAAGCTATATGGTGCATCTCATCCAACTACATCAGTTTGTCTATGTGTTTTTCAAGTTCTTTCTCATCCACCAATCATCCTGTGCATGCAATACGCAAGGATGGTAACATGAACTCAACCAGTGATACCGATTTTGCACCAAACACCAACTGAAATGGTGTTACCTTGTTAAACCTCTTATAGGTTGTTCTATATGACCAAAGAAAAACAATTTTTTTTTCATCCCAATATTTCCTTCCAACATCACAAATATTTGTCAATGTGTGGCTCAAAATATTGTTAAAAGCTTCAACAATTCTATTAGCTTGTGGATGATAGAGTGTAGTTTTATTATGGGCTACCATAAATTTTTCCAATATTATTATAAGAGTCTCATTCAAGAAGTGGTTATCCCTACCACTTGTTAAACTTAGTGGGCATCCATACCCGCTTATGATATTCCCCCAAAGGAACCTTGCTGTAGTAGCTGCAGTGGAATCCTTTATCGGTGCTGCCTCCGCCCACCTTATAAGATAGTCAGTACAAGTAATAATATAGCACAAACCCATCCTACACGTGGTTGGGGAAATAGGGCCCAAGAAATAAATTTCGCATTTATAAAAATGTTCCACACTTGCTATAGGCCTCAACGACATTTCATCTCTATGTCTAGGCTTCCTAAGGCACTGGAAATGATCACAACCTTTGGCGTATTCTGCACAATCCTTGTACAATGTTTCCCACCACAAACTAACCATCAGAACATTACGCACGGTGGCTCGCCCTGCATAGTGTCCACTAAAAATCCCTCCATGAGCTTCCTCCATGATACCCACGTGCTCATGTTTGAGTACACATTGACGCGAAATACCATCCTGACCAAGTTTGTATATATCTCCACTAATCAACATGTAAGGCGCGACACAAATGAAAAATTGTTTTCTTTCTATACTTTTCATTCCATCAGGTGCTACACATGTTTGTAAAAATATAATAATTTACTACAAATCAGAGGATGTGCATTGTATCTTGTACAACTGTGCATCTGAGATCGTGTCTTCAATGCTTTGTGCATCCTCACTTGAATTAATTCTTTAAAGATGGTCAGGTCTTGAATTACTCTTTCATGGATTTACTACAACTGAAAATTCAAACTTCTAAAATAACAAGATCCTATGGCATATGTACCCTTGTAAAAAAACATTTTTTACTAAATACTTAAGTGCCATGTGATCTGTGTAAAAGATAAATGAAGTAGCCAACAAGTATTGCCTAAAATTATGCAACACATAAATCATAGATAATGCTTCGTGCTTCGTTGTTGTGTAATTTTTCTCGGTTGGAGTTAAATTTTTCCTTTCAAAACATAAAGGGTCATCAACATTACCTTCTCTAGGTTGTGCTATAACTTCTCCAATTTCCATTCCTGATGCATCCACATGCAAATGAAAGGGCTTGTCCCAAGAGGGAAAGCATAGAATGGGCGCAGTAGTAAGATTCTCCTTTAACGTATCAAAAACCACTTGTTGCACCTCATCCCAGTGAAATATTCTCTTATGCTTCAACAATTCTTCCAAAGGCATGGAAATCCTGACATAGTCTTTGATGAATTTTTTGTAGTAACCTGTATGCCCCAAGAATCTACACACCACTCTTTGATTAGTAGGCTCCTCCAAACCCAAAATATCAACAACTTTGGTAGGATCCACTAATAAGCCTTCCTTGAAAATAATATGACCTAATAATGTGCCAAAAGGAGTAGCAAAGACACATTTCTTAATGTTTAGAGAGATAATTAATTGTTTGCACCTCTAAAAAATTAGCCTCAAGTTGTCATAATGATCTTTCACTAATCCATATACTGTCCAATCATCCAGGTAGACTTGTAAAAACTTATGAATAAAGTCTTGAAATGCTTACACCACAATACACGAAAAATAAAACAGGTGCATTCTTAAGTCCAAAGGGCATGACTGTGTAAGTAAAAATTCCCCATTTAGTGGTGAAAGTGGTCTTCTTTTGAAATCCTTACTTGGTAATATCTTGAGAATCCATCTATGAAAGAGTAGATCTTACGCCCTTCTACACCTTCCAAAATTTCCTCGGTAAAAGGTGTTAGAAAAGGATCTATAACACACACAAATTTTAGATCTCTGTAGTCCAAAAATATCCTTATCCTCCAATATTTCTTAATACTAATCACCATTGGGCTAACCCATTCAGACTCTTCAATGGCCTCAATGATCCCAGATTTCAACATTTTGTCAATCTCTTCTTTCACCTTCACACGTAGATTAAGATTCATCCTATAAGGCCTCTTCCTAATCAGGCACACACCTTCCTTTAACTTAATTCACATCTCTTCTAAGGAGGAATGAAATACTTTTAATTCATGGTATCCACACGAGAATAAATCCTGGAAGTCACGCAATAATTCAATTATCTTTGAAACCTCTTGGTCTATCCAGTAATTACTAACACGTGCTTCTTTGGGCTCTACTTTTGTGCCAATGTTGACCTTATTTTTCTTTAAAGGTTTATGGTAAGTGTGCACCTTCTCATCTACACTATCCACAACTTTGCGTGTACTTTTTGTATGATCAACATCTGGGTTCTCCACTTCCTCATCATCTATCAGGTACACCATTTTTACTTTCTCTTTGTCTAGGCATGTGCACTCAATCTGCACTTCATCCGTTTCTTCTCTTATAAAGCACATCTCTAAATCAAGTTTCACTTACAAATCTAGGAAGAGGTCCTCAGTTTTGGTGCTTTCTCCCAGAGTAAGGCACTTGACTACATGCAAAGCTTCATTCATTGGTGGTTTAAAAGATAGATACTCAAAGGTTTGAATAATACCTACCGTCAACTCTTGCCAATTTCCCTTTTGATGATGTAACTCTAAGTAGACATACCACGTATGTGCACAACCATGTAAGTTGGAATAAAACTTATGCACCCAGAGGGAAGGAGGTAAAGATTCTGGGCCTTCCCTCCAAGCTTTCTCACTTTTCTGAATGTGGTACGAGGTGGATTCCTTCCCATGCTAGTCACATATCTTTGAAGGTGCATTATTCTAGAGAAATATAATAGAGAACATGATTTTTACCTTGTGCCACTCTATAAGTGTCCTGATGAGTCGTCCACCAATGTGTTGTTGTCCCACATAAGGTATAAACAAGCTTATTCCTCCATTCCACTTCACAGGTCCACTAGACTTTTATAGAGCATAAAAAGACATCAGGGTTACCTTCTCTAGTGTAACTTAGTAACTGCCTTTCTCCCAATTACCTAACTAAACACGTCTTGACAACATGAGTCATAGTGCCCCTCAATTCTCTCCTAATCAACTCATAATTCCCATGTGCCCAACTATCACATGCGATGCTATTCGTATCACTCATGGACTAATCATAATCCCACTTAATAACTCCTTTCCTTAATAGTTTAATAACCTCTAGGTCTCTGATGGTGTGCACATAAATATTATTTAAGTCCTCTTCACCCAAAGTTTCTACATAAGGTACAGATCTCCCATATGTTAGTGGAATAATTAGATGCTCCTTCTTGTTCTTAAAACTGATGTAGCCTTTTTTGAAGTGTAAATTAACATTATTTGCATAACACCAAGGGCATCCAACTAATGCTGGAAAGCTATCTTCCTCAACAAGTGCTAAGACTTCCAAATCCCTAGTGAACTTGGCCCCTTGAATTGTAATGGAAACATCCTTCAAGACTCCGATGGGTGTAGCCTTAGTTATGTTTACGATGTATAGCACATTGGAAGATGGCTGCAATGGTGGCCTCCCCATCTAATTCCACACATTGAAAGTAAGAACATCAACCTCAACACCTGTCAATTAGTATGTTTCTCAGGAGCCATCCATGAACTACTGCATTCAACATGATTTCCTTGTCATAATCAAGACTATGTGGGGGAAAATTAGCATGCAAGATTTATCTCTCGTGCCCACTCCCAGTGCTCGGTATCTTTCCTCTCTACCATTATCCTAATAGGGGAATGATATTTTCCTAGCACAACATCTTACATACTTCTTTGACATCATCAATGTCATTTTGATGGATCTTAGCCTCCTTCGCCTGCTCTAACTTCTACGATTTCTCTTTCAAGTATTGAATCTCCTCTTACAAACTTATAATCACCTCTATAGTCTCTTGGTAAACCTACGTCTAATAAGTCAGGTCATGGAACTTTCCATGTAACACCTCTTCTGTTGTAATGTGAGATCTATGTGCTAGTATTTCTCTAGCACGCACATCTTCAGTGCGTGTAGTTACTTATACAAGTTCAAACTCTGGATTAGATGCCACTGTAGGCATGAATAGGGATTCAATGCGCTTCAAACTAACCATGCCCACACCCTTGTCCTTCTTATGATTTTAGCTCATATGATCATAAAAATTAGGGCACTCCTCATACTTATGTTTTTTTTCACACCACGAGCATTACAGAAAATTCAGGAATTCACGCTTGTAGTGATATGTAGATCCACAATTGAAAAATGTTCCATGAGGGAAATCACTCCTTCCTCCATCGTGACCACCACGACCTCTAAATCCTCAATGCAAAATTCTCCCTCTTCCTCCACCATCTTTATGCCTTTCATGTTGACACCCTTCATTTTTAGAACTGTTTACAATGCTGGTATGGTGCACACCAATATCAATTGTATCATGAATTTGGTCTATTAATTGGAAATCCTTTGTATAATGCACAGTGGAGGTACAAATATTACAATAGCAAGACACATTCTTATGTAGTGAGTGTTATAACAATGAGCATCTACTTGGGTCATGATCCCCATTACAGATTTCAAAATCTAATGACATGGCATGCACCAAATTTTGAAGGAAATTATCCTTTTTGTGTCCTTATACTTCACAATCTGTACACTAAATTCTACTGTGATTCTAATGTGTTGAATTCACAGACTATTTTTCAAGTTGCTTTACCATGGAAGCAATATGTGCCTCTAAAAAGGGAATTACCCCAATATCAATGCTTCTGATGTCCTCGACACCCAGAGCATCTTCTAAGGCTTTACACGGATCCGTGAAAGTCTTATGTGTAAGTGCTCATCTGAAAGGTGTTATCAAGCATCCAATGAACCACTGAGCATGCTGAGAGGGATGTATATCATAAGATATATTTTGTTGGTGTAAGCCCTGTTAACACAATGAGATCCCTCTCTACCATCAGTTTGAGCTTTTTTGTGTGATGGAAAATCGTACATGGTATCAGAGCACTTGAGAATTTGAATCTAGAGGAAGCTTGGTCCAACACTAAGCCAAATGTCTCATTTTTTTGAGTCTTTGGGAGCCATGTTTGGGCCTTTGTGCCAAAGAAGAAAAATAAAGTTTTAGATAAGAAGAACAAACCCTTGATCTTTGTAGGGCATTGTGAGGACATGAGAGCTTATCAAATTTTAGATCCTGATACTCATAATGTTCTTTTTTGAACACATGTTCAGTTTGATGAGTGCTTCACTCCTCATGATTCTTTGTCTTCTTCCATGCCTCCTTCATTTCATCTTAAGGATCCTTTTTTTGAGGAGGTTGATGAGGAGGTTATAGATGTCATTGAGGATCCTATTCCCATTGATGTTGTCACTATGCCTAATTTGGCTTATACTATAGTTTTTAAGGTAACACCTTACATATAGGATTTTACACCCACAAGGCATCATCACACACATTCTACATGTTCTGGACTTTTGTGTCAGACAGTTTCTGAGGATCCACATTCTTTTTCAAAAGCTCATGGGATACATGAGTGGGATGCTATGATGAAAACTGAGTATTCTTCTTTGATGAATAATAATACTTGGGATTTAGTATCTCTTCCTAAAGGAAGAAATATGGTTAGGTGTAAGTGGGTATACCAAACCAAATATGCAGTTGATGGGTCCATTGAAAAGTATAAGGCTCATCTTGTTGCAAAGGGTTTTTCACAAGTTGAAGGTATTGATTACTCTGAGACTTTTACACCCGTTGCCAAGATGGATTCTATACACCTTGTACTTATTATTACTACATAACAGGGGTGGCCCGTATACCAGATGGACGTGAAGAGTGGATTCTTACATGGAGTAACCTGCTAGATTTTTTCAAGATTCTTCTCTTATTTTTAGGCTCTAAAGGCCTCTCTACGGTCTTAAGCAAGCCCCTCAAACTTGGTATGAGAAGATGGATTATTTTATTCTATCTACTGGTTTTATTCGTTGCCACTCCAATCATACAGTGTATCTCCAACATGTTGGTGAAGATATTGTGATACTTGTCTTATATGTTGATGATCTATTACTTATTGACAACTCTTCTTCCCACATTTAGAGTATTTAGAGGGCTATTTCTACATGGTTTGACATGATGGATCTCGAGTTATTACATTATTTCCTTGGTTTGCAGATTTCTCAGACAGATTCAGGGATTCATTTGAGTTAGAAAAAGTACACCCATGATCTTCTTCGGCACTTTGATATGGATGATTGCAAGCCAAGTCCATCTCCTTTTTAGTCTGGGGTTACTCTTACTTCCACATGTACCACACCACTTTGTGATCCTACATTGTATAGGCAAGTTTTTGGGAGTCTCATGGACTTGAACCATACTCACCCTGATATTTCATTTGCAATAGGGCTTGTATCTCAGTTTACACATTCTCCTCACAGTAGTCACTGACAAGCTACTACATGGATTTTACACTATTTATAGGGCACTTCCCACTTTGGCCTACAATGAACTAGGGGTTATAATTAGTTAGTTGGGTATACAAATTGAGATTGGGAAGGTGCTATTGATGACAGGCGTTCCACTTCTAGCTATATTTTTTGTCTTGGTTATTCTCCAATTTCTTGGGTGTTCAAAAAGTAAAAAGCTATTGCACTGTGTGTTAAAAAAATCATCTGAATAACTAATCCTACCCATACTACCCCTGCATTGCATTGTGTGTTAACCAAAGAATCTAACCCATCTACAAAAATGCACAAAGCAAATCAGGATCATACAAAGTCTTCAGTAGCATCAGCCTTGTCTTGAAAGCATTTTCATAATTTAGTAGTGACAACTCTGTTGAGTTTGAATAATGGAAAATTGATCATGTATTCCCAAGGCCATCTCCATACAATATGCACAGTATAAGGATATCTCCATTTCCTTCACAAAACATAGGCTGCAATATAGGATCTCTTATCTTGGTTAAAGGCACAACCTAAAATAGTGAGGGTTAGATAAAATCCTTTCAAAGTGCTATCCATCTCTCCAAAAATCTAAGTGCCAGTTAGATCACATCCTCAGCTACAAAATGACATATATCAAGATCTATTTGCCTTCAAGCTTCATGTCATATTTCTGATGTTGCTCAGACTGAAAAGGAGAACAAATTTGGGTACCAACACCTAATGGCACCGCTTCCGGGGACTTGTTTTGATTTCCTGGGAAATAATTTGCACTGCTAAGATTGATTTGCTGATTCATTTTCCAGTCCATGTCTATTTAGCTCATTAACAACACCTAAATGGCACCATTACCGAGGAACATTATTCAGTATTTTAGATCCTTGGTAATACTTCTTGTGTGATTTATGTGCAATTAAAAAATCTGAGTATCATCTTTTGATCAGATTTATAAGATTGGAATGAAGAGTAGAGTTATGAGTTTGATATTCTCTTAGTTCAATCTGATCCATGTGCATACATATTTGAGATATTTGAATTCATATCAAACCCTGGTAAAGTCCCTTGCAAATTCTACATACAAATACATTGTTAAAGCATAATTTTATAATCAAATTTGTAAGGATTGAGTGAAGGTATAGGTTCTGCCTACAATTTTGTCAGTTCCCAATAGTTTTTGCACTTCATTTGCATTTGTGGTTGATAATTTCAAAGAAATAAAGGTCTGATCTATAAAGTTTGGCAAGATTTTCAGTGCTGATAGATATTTGACAGAGTATTTTAGTGCATTTGCACAACTAGGGTGAAAGTCCTTAGTGGTGACTCCATGCTGTTCTGATCTTGATAAGTACCAGTGTCTTAACCTTTCTGTCATTTACTTTGGTGTTGCTAATCTCTGAAAAACTGGAAGGAAGAAGATCTCTCTTCCTTAGAGACTCTACTAAGCAGTTGTTTACAGATTCAAGAAAATCATAGTTAGAAGGGACAAGAGTTTGGAAAGTTGTTAAAGGTTAGACATCAAACAAAGATATATCCATTGGTGAGAGAGATCAACCTTTGATAGAGGATTATCACTCTTCTTCAAGTGATTTTGATTCAATAAATTCTCTCATAAACTTGTTTGCCTCATCTAGTGAAGGTCCTTCTACTGTACCTGGTAAGTTCCTTCTTGAATCTACACCCGTGTGTTTAAATCCTTGTAAAACTTTACAAGAAAATCAACACTTAGAGAATACCGGTCTTGTGAATCACATTCTTAAGCCCCAAATACCTTGCACTCCTCATTAGCTTTTGTCACCCCCAAGATCACCTCCACCAAACAATATGGCTCAGCCTAGACCTCCATTTATTATTAACACCTTTGGAGGAATAGATGGTTACCCAAATTTTGTCCCACAAGATGTCAGAAATAGATTACAAAAATTACAAGGTAACAATGCAATAACTGGTGATCAACATCTCAAAATTTTTATTAACATGATGGAAGATTTTGAGATAGAGTTTGAATATGTGTATATTAAATTTTTCATTCATACACTAGAAGAGGATGCTAGGGATTGGTACAAGGCTCTGCCTGATAATTTAATTGATTCTTGGACTGAGATGAAGAATGCATTTAGGTTGCAATATGGTGACAAGACTGATCCTATATTTCTCTTGTTTGAGTTTGATAATATCAAGAAGAACCCTAATGAATTAGTCCATGACTTCAACACAAGGTTTAACAAAAATTTGAGAAGGCTACCAATTAATCTAAGGCCTTGTGATGAATCTTGTTTAATCAAATATGCAGATGCATTTGATAAAAGATAACTTATTACCTAAGAGACAAGAACCCTACCAATCTAAGACAAGCTTTCACCATGGCACTTCAAATTGAAAACAATATCAAAGCAATTGGGAAACCTCTCAAGAGAGATGGAGTAAAGTTGATAAACCTTGAAAAACCTCAAGCTAGCAAGGGTGTTGATTTAGAGGAGGTTGTGAAAATGTTGGCATGGGAAGTCAAAGAAATCTCATATAAGTTGGCAAGAGCTGAGAAGGGAATTGGGAAAACTTCACAAGGTTAGCCAACAACACAAAACCATGACAAATTTTCCAATCATCCTAGAGGTGATCAAAGGGTAGATGATAGGGGAAAAGGACCCATGGGGTCTTAAAATAGACATCCTCAAGCACGTGAAGGAAGAGTGTTACTTGATCCCTTAACTTCTAGGGTTTCTTTTGTTGAAGAAGTTGCTGATATTGATTGGTGTGATAGGTGTTTTCTGCCCCATTCTCTATGTGAAGTGGACTAGAAAGAAGGTGAAGCTACTAATGATGATGGTACTGATGATGATATCTGCATGGTGGGTTGTTCTTCAAGCTCACAAGGAGGAGCAACATCTACTAAAGTGATAAGTGCAAGGACAACTGCAAATTTTTGGGATTGCATCAAATGGGTACAAGTCTTTCTTCCCCCTCATACTCTTGAAGTTGATTTAGTGCAAGATTTTGAAATTCCTAACAATGAAGTTGAATACTTAAGAGCTTTGATGATTAAGAAGTATGATGGTTGTAATCTTTCAGAGGAAGATAGATAATTGTTGATGAATGTTGTTGTAGCTCAAGAGAAAGACTATAACACTAGAAGAAAAGTTGTTAAGGGAGTTGGGCCTCAAGCTAAACCTAAAACACCCTTGCTCACAAGCATTCCAAAGGAATCTACTAGGAGAGAAACACTTTCCAAAAGCTTTGTTGTCCCAAGAAAAACTTACAGTCCTCCTCATGCCCAAGCTGCCAATAATCCCTTGCCATCAAATGAATCTTCTTGGCTCCCTTCCAATGTTGTTTTGCCAAAGAGTGTTCTCTATGAAATAACCCAAGTATTGAGCCAAATAAAAGTGAGTGTTCCAATCATTGAGTTGCTTAGGATTCCTGAGCATAAAAAAAGAACATTTGAGTACTTGGGGTTGAAGGAGGAGAAGACTACTCTAGGAAATTTTTTTAATGTTGTTGAGACTCCTCCTCAAATAATTACTGACCTTGAAACACCACCAGCAGTAGAAGATCTTGGAGAGACACCTGAGGTATATTTGGGGACATCCTTAGTTGATCCCCAATTGAATGTTGATCCATTCTTCACAACTTTTATCATAATGGATAGGCTACTTCACAATTGTATGTTTGATTTTGGTGCATCATGTAATGTCATGCCTCTAGAAGTAATGAATCAGTTGGATATCAAAGTGAAAACAACCTATGGAAAATTTACTTCCATGGACTCAAGAGAAGTGCCAGTTGTTGGTTGTGTGAAAGGTTTGGTAGTGCAACTTGCATCTTATCCCGAGAGGAATTTAAAATTGGATGTTGTGATTGTTGATTGCCCTACCAAATGGGGTATGTTATTGTCAATAAAGTCGGCTGAAAGTGTTGGAGGGAGTGTCCAAATGGATATGTATTTTTCCACCATCCCCATTGAGGACAGCCTTATCAAGCTCTATGGAGAAAAGAAAATGTTGCATCTAATTGAGGACCCAAACAATGCTTCTTGTGAAGTATTATTTACTGATGTTGATGCTGATAATTTTATTGGTTTTGCTGATGGAAAAGAACACAAAATGGATTAATCAAAGTGCCTTGAGTAGGTATGTTCTCCTTGGACCTTGCTATTTGATGGAGCTTGCTCCAAATTTGGAAATGGTGCTGGTGTAATTCTGATTTCTCCTAGCTTGGAAGATTTTTTTTTTCCTTTAAGCTTAATTTTGAATGTACTAACAACATTGTTGAGTATGAAGCCTTATTGTTGGGTCTAAGAATTACATGGAAGTATGGTGTCAAGGACATCATTGCAAAGGGAGATTCAGAGCTAGTTGTCAAAAAAATAAGAAAACTATATGCTACAAAAAATCAGTGGATGAAGCAGTATAAACATGCAGTATGGGATCTAATTGAGATGTTTGATTCTTTCAATATTGTGCACCATGATAGAAGTTTCAATGCTGCTACTAACAAGTTGGCATTGATGGGGTCAATATTTTGAGATCACACTATTTCACCTTATTGTGAGTATAATGTTGAAGTGTTAACTAGGCCAGCTATCCCTGACAACATCAAACATTGGCAAGTGTTTGATGATGATGCTCAAGTGCAAAGGTTCTTGCGAAATCAAGGTGAGTTTGTAGATCAGCATATTGATTGGGAACCAATGGTGTGTGTGATTGAAGGAAGAGAGACTTTGTTTGGAAAAGATATTATCCAATTGAAAACTAACACCATTCCTAGAGGTCTTTTTGCTCTTGAGTCAAATTTTAGCAATGCTGATTACATCATCAATAGAAACATGTCTACCTCAAGGGATGTGGAAGAGCATGACTTGGGAACAAAGGAAAAACCAAGAAAATTTTGGTTGGGTAGCAGTTTAAAAAAGGAAGAAAAAAGGTCCTATCTTCAATTGTTGAAACAATATCAAGACTGCATTGCATGGTCATATTCAGAGCTGAAAGCATATAGAAAGGACTTATTTCAGCATGAGATCCCTCTTGAGAAAAATGCCAAACCATTTAGATAAAAGCAAAGGCCAATTAATCCACTCCTCTCCATGAAAATGCAAGATGAATTGAAGAAACTTAAGGAGGGAGGGATCATTCAGCCCTTGAGGTATTCATCTTGGGTTGTAAACCTTGTGCCAGTCAAAAAGAAGAATGGAAATATCAGACTTTGTGTAGACTTTAGAAATCTGAATAGAGCTTAATTGAAAGATAATTATCCTTTTCCAAACATGGAGAACATGCTGTAGTTAGTGACTGGATCTGAATTGTTAACGACCTTGGATGGTTTCTCTTGCTATAATCAGGTTGTTGTCAAGGAGTCAGAAAGATTTAAAACTACCTTTACCATTCCTTAGGGAACATATGTTTATGTGAGAATGCCTTTTGGTCTCATGAATGCTAGAGCTACCTTCTAAAGAGCAATGGATGTTGCCTTTTCTGGTTATATAAATGACTTCATTGTAGTTTATCAGGATGATGTGACTGTATTTCCAAGGAGTAGAAAAGATCACTTGCAACATTTGGAAAGAATGTTGATCAGATGTAGAGAATTTGGAATCTCTCTTAATCCAAAGAAGTGTCACTTTGGGGTGCAAAAGGCCAAGCTACTTGGTCATATTATTTCAAAGTCTGGTGTCATGATTGACCCTGAGAGAGTAGAAGCAATAAAAAAGGTGGCAATTCTAAGAACAAAGAAGGGCATCCAATCTTTCTTTGGGAAAATCAATTTCATTATAAGGTTTGTGTCTATTTTTGCTAAGTTTACTCTTCCTATCACATGCATGTTAAAGAAAGATCAAGTTATCAAATGAGAGGAGGCTGCTATTCAGGCTTTTGAAGGAATCAAGGAAGCACTTAAACATGCACCTGTCTTGGCAGCTCCGAATTACAAGAAGCCTTTCCAAATCTTCTCCTTTGCTTCTAAAAGTACTATTGCATATTTTTTTCTCCAAAAGAATGAAGATGGGGCTGAGAGGCCTATTGCCTTCTTTAGCAAGGCTTTACAAGCTGCTGAGTTAAAATATACGATCATGGAAAAACAAGCATTTGCCTTAGTGAAAGCAACAAAGGTTTTCAGGCCTTATATTTTAAGTTCAAAAGTTGTTGCTTATGTTCCCCACACCATGGTAAAAGACATCTTATCATAGATGGATATCTCAAGTAAAATATTTAGATGGGTGAACAAACTGCAAGAGTATGATATGGACATCCAAACGAAAAAGTTGGTAAGAGGTTTGGGTCTTGCTAAGCTCATGGTTGAGAGAAATTTGCAGACTATGGAAGTGAATGAAGTAGAAGAAGAAAAGATAGATGTTCTTGGGAAATTGGTAAGTTCTAAATGGTACAAGAATATAATATTTTACCTCAGACACCTATGTTGTCTTGATCATTTAAATAAAAATTAGAAAAGATCCCTCAAGCTGGCTTCTCAAAAATATATCATCACTAACTTTGGGCTGGCTTGGAAGAATCTTGAAGGTGTCCTCTTGAAATGTGTAACTGAAGATGAAGCTCCCAAAGTAATTTCTGATTACCACGGGGGATTTTGTGGAGGACACTTTGCTGGAAGGGTTACAACACACAAGGTTTTGAGAGATGATTAATGGTGGCCTACTCTCTTCAAAGATTTAACCATGCTGATTAGAAAATGTGAAAGCTGCCAGTGTTTCTCTGGAAGAATGAAAGCTTCAGGATCCCTTCCTTTGTATCTTGTATCAATTGAAGCTCCTTTCAAATAGTGGGGAATGGGCTTCATTAGTGAGATTTCAGATCCTTTTAGTGCTGTCCATAAGTGGATTCTTGTAGCCACTGATTATTTTACAAAGTGGGTAGAGGCAATCCCCACCAAGAAAGCAACACACCAAGTTGTTATGGAATTCTTGCTGAATAATATCATATGCAGATTTGTGTGCCAGTCAATATCGTGGCTGATAATGCCATGTGTTTCAGATCCAAACCTTTGATGGCAATGTGCAAGGAGTATGGAACCAATCTTACTTATTCTTCAAACTATAAACCCCAAGGGAATGGACAAGCTGAGTCCAGAAATAATAATTTGTTGAAGATCATTAGAAGAACCTTGGAGTTGAACAAGAGAAAGTGGGGTGAACAACTGAAATTTGTAGTTTGGGCTGATAGGATGAATCCTTAAAGAGCTATGGGTATGAGACCATTTGAATTGGTATATGGAGCTCAGGCTTTGCTGCCCTTACATATGTAATTATCTTCATTTCAGTTTTTTCAACAATTGGAAGATCAAGAGCTCAATCCATATGAAGCAAGGATTAATCAGACTGTGGAGCTAGATGAAGAGAGAAGAGCATCCCACCAGAGGCATATCAGATTTAGAGAGAATTTGGATAGATGTTTTGACAAGAAGGTCACTCCTAGGGCCTTCAATATTGGAGATTTGGTTTTGTTGTGGGATATTAGAAATGACGATAAGGGAAAACATGGAAAATTTGATGCATTATGGGGGCCCTTACTCCATTGATATCAGAATTGGTGAGAATACCTTTCTTCTCAAATATTTACATGGGGAATTACTTGAACTACCTGTTAATGGTAGGCATCTGAAGCATTTCTTGGATTAATCCCCAAATTTGAGGTATGCACCACTTGTACAATGTATAGTGTTTGGTTTTTCACTCTGTTTTTGGTGTTTTTTCGGTTTGTGGTTTGCCTTGGTGTATGACAACTATTTTTTTCGGGTTCTCAACTGGTTTTTGGTGATTTTGGCTCATGACTCCTTTGCCCAATGGATTATTTTGGCACTTGGTCTACTTATTGTTCTTGTGGCACTCACTAGGAGTGCCCATCCTCGAGTAGGAGCCGATGTTAGTGTCCATTTTGATCATCTATTATTTTGCCCTAATTTTCCTTTCACTCTGCACTTCCTGAAACATATTCTACAGTTTGAATGAATGGCATGAAATTGTTTTTTCTATTTCCATGCCATAGGCTATTTGAAAATCATTTGCCATGCCTCATTTGTGAAGAAACACCCAAGTTTTCCATATTCTATGCCCTAATTTTTCCAAATCTACGGGCTATGCCATTTCTTCCCTTTTACCCGATTGTGAAAAAGGCAAAGTTGATCGATTCATACTTGTATGTATTCAAAAAATCCAATCCCAAGGTCTAGAAATTCTCAAAATCATGTTTTATCTAGTTCCAATTCAAAAAAATGTCCATCCTTGGAGAAAAAATCAAATTCGGGCATCTCTGGTAAAGTTTGCATTTTTTGATGGTTGTACGGGTGTCATTTGCCCATCAAAATTAAGCTTAAAATTGTCTTCCTACATGGCCACTTCTGGTTGGACAAGGATCAGTGGGTTTTCTACAAAAACTTAACATTTTTTGGCCTTTGAAAAATTTCACATTTTTTCCTCACAACCCCGCAGGTCCCAGAGGAGGGACATGTGTCATGGCGGAATGGAAGGCCGGTGGAAGACTTAGGAATTTTTTTCCTTTTTTGCGAAGGGTAAAAAATTTGAAGAAGGGCCCACGGGTTCGTAATGGAGTAGGGGGTGGACATGTGGCAGCACAGTGACAGAGCAGGGAAATGTGGGCCACGGAGGAAAAGGGGAATTGTTTCCCTTTTGACAAAAGGAGTTAGAGTGTAAATTAGAGCCGTGGGTTCACAATGGAAAAAAGTATGGACACATGGTGGGCGTAGAAGGAAGAGTAGGTCGGTGGGCCGGTGGAGGTTTTTGAAGTTTTTTACCTTTGAAGGCAGAAAAGCTAAGGTAAAATTTTGGGCCGAAGTTCTGCAACCAATCCAGGTGTGACACGTGGCCAATTTTGAAAGTCAAAGGAGAGCACGGGCCACCGGTGAGTTTTGAAGTTTTCAATTTTGTGAAGGAGGTATGATGGGAAAAAGAAGAGACATGGCCCTACGGTGAATCATCGAGTGACATGTGGCAAGGGAGAAATCGGGTGTGTGCACCTGCGGGGCAAAAGTGAAATTTTTTCCTTTTTTTTAAAAGGAGGTAAAGTGTGTGAAATTGTACCGCGGTTTCATTGGGATTTACATTATGGACACATGACAGGTGCAAGAAGGAGGCGGGGAAATATGGAATTTTTTTCCAATTTTTTAAAAGGTTATAAAATGATAAATTTTGACCCTGGGCCCGATCTAATCATATTGCACCACGTGTCTGGCATTATCAAAAAATTAAAAAAGTAACCCAAGCTTATATTTGATCCACATTTTCCACGTGGAGGGCCAGGATTTAAAATTGAAGGAAAATCAATGGTTCCTATACATTGCACCATTTTGGCCGCTATGGGAGCTCTAGGAAACTTGGAATTGTGAATTTTGCATCAAATTTCATCAAATTTTCGGTGATTCCATGAACCTTTTACCCCACATTACTATTAATTTAATTATTAATAATTAAATTAATACTCATCCTCACTTCATTTATGAATTTAATTACCCAAATTAAATTAGTGCACAACCCAAACTAGCCTCACCTAGACACCTCATCATGGACCTATTATCAGCAAGTTTCCTAACTAAGAATCACTCTCTACTTTCCCTAAACAAGTAAGACTCAGTTAAAACCCTAATTATTGCATGCCTATTCTTCATCTAACAGATGGCCTACTTATCTAAGCGCAAGATTCCATTTTAAACCTGTACCAACGGGCAGAACAGGGTTAAGATATGCTAAAATCTACCATTTTGGCAACCTAGGATTTCCCACCTTAACCAACGCCGGTTATTCCTAAACCGATGCTAGTCACCCTAACCTCCATCGCTTACCATATATCCATTTTGGCAACCTTTTTTGGGATGTTGGAAAAAATTTCTGAGTTTTGGAGAGAGAGATCTGCATGCAAGTGTGAAACTAGAATCCTCTGATGCGTCCAAACGTCCATAGCCAACATCAAGATTGATCCCAAGACACTTGAATTTAGGTTTTAACATTTTAGGAAGCACTGCCGTGACACAGAGAAAATATTTTCACAGATCAACCATCACCATCCTCCATCCATTCAGTCTTCTTTATAAAGTAAGTACACTCTGATCTATAGTATTCTATAATTATTTAGGATCAATCTCTTTATCTCTTTTGAGTTAGTTTCTGGTTTCCTGTGCACCCCACCATCCCCATATTCCTTCAATGCATTTATCCAACCACCCAAAATCCCTTTTAGTTCCTCAATATTTGACACTAGACACACATGAGCATTCCCATCACCCTTTCTAACCTAAACATTCCCCTCTCATTCTCTGTGTAGTCATGGAGGCTCTCCAAAACCCAGTTTATTGAGTTTCTACTATCCCACATTAATCGTTGTCGGTCATACCTCACTAACATCAGTCTCTACAACTGGTAATTTTGCCTATGATTGTGACCTAATACCTATCACAAACTCACCCAAACTCACCCATAACTTGACCCTGACCTATTCCAACACCTCGACCACCTACCCAACTTCTAGATCTGATCATAACCTATCCTGTTAGATTATATTTTCTTATTTTACTTGAATGAGATACCTAAATCATATCAATTATAGTAGGATTTTATTTATTTATGCCATCTCTTGCATTAAGTTTTATTAAACAATGGGTTGACAACCGTCAAGGAAGTATCATACTTCCAAAATCTACCACACGCTAGGTATCCCACTGACATATATTGTTTAACTCTCTTTTGTGGTCTTGTTTTGTATTTCAGGTAGTTCCTCCTAGCTAAAAGGAAGCTCCCGCAGTCAGCGTTTGATCAAGAATTTAGAATGCGCATACAACTTCTAACTGAACATCATAATAAGTATTCCTCCTTAGCCCATCACCTTATCTATTTTGTCAAATCCATAAAGAAAATGGTGAAACATTTTGGCACTCCCAATGGGACCCATCAGGGGTTCTTTTGCATTTTATTTATTCCTAGGTGAAAGTTATGTGCTTGTTTCCCTTTTGAAAAGCTTCCACATTAATTTTCTTCTCTGGAATCTTCCCCTTCTTTCTATTATCTAAAACCAATAGTGTTTTTGGTGCTTTAAAAATAATACATCTTTCTTTCATTAGCATTATATTGGTGAAAGAGCATCCCTCTAATGTTCATCGCTTGCTACATCAAATATCACATTTCAATTTGGGTTTAAAACACTTACATGGCATTCTTATTTGTTGCATTATATCTCATATTAAAAATGAGGGAAACCTACACGCCGAAAGTCATGCCTAAATGATGGTTGACACAACTAAATCATAGAAAGCACATTCTCTCTTCTCTCTCTTTTCCAAACTACACAAATTGGAATTTACACATCTTCTTAAACAACATCTTACTCAGAAGAAACTGTCAATGATCACACGATCAAAAGATTGACAGTGGGCATCCAGCTAGTTATCTCTTTCCAGTCACCCATCAGAGAAAGGCTCGCCCCCGCCAAAACATAACCTGAAACCTCACCTTTAAAATTTCCTTCTTCATAGGAAGCTTTCCCAACCAAAAAATCTGTTCTAAATTCATGATTCAGTCTTTAAATAACACAAGCTAAACACACTAAATTCACTTGTAGTATTACATGTTTTTCTCATTTTTTTTCTTGAATTGCATTTTGATTTGGGAGGTCACGTCTCTTCACTTCCTTCCTCCTTTCAGACTCATCATCATAGTTGGTGTATTTCAAATTTTTCTGAGTGTGTCAGGACTTATTTTTTACCATATTCAAACTTCTGGGTTGGTGTCCCATTCAAATTTAATTCACAAAAAGCAATTTTTCTTCATTCTACAGATTTCATAGTAACTGGCATCGGTCAAGAGACCATTGTCAGTTTACATCTGACCGTCATTGGTTTATATGACCAGTGTCAGTTCCCTATGCCTTTGGTTAGTTTACCCAAATAACACTCATCTCATCTTCTTCTCTGTTTAAAATCTCTAGACATCACCATATCCTCTGCATTATGATATTATTAAATAAATATATCTTCCACAATTGACTTTCCTCAGTTTCTGTCTCACTTTCTCAAATTGATACTTTCCCACAGTAACTGACATCGGTTATTGTGACCATCATCGGTCACCCAATAACCTACATTAGTTGGCGTAATCGGCGTTGGTCCTTCTATTTTTATTTTTAATCAAAGCACCTTCCATTTCACCTCTCATAATCAAATCTTTTCCATCCTTGCTATTCTCTATGTCACTTGTAGAGTACAGCTCATCTAGTATACACTAACTCATATGGTATTGAGTCACAGTCAAGCCAACACTCTTGTGCTTCACGTAGCCTTCAGCTGCTTCCACCTATCCTATCACTCCCCTTCTATCTATCACCCATGGATCCAACTCAGCCTATCACCATTAATACTAGTGACGAGGAGTTCACAAGACTTCTTGACTAGAATCTCGCTGCCCTCCAGTACTACCTTGCTCATTCTTCTACTTGGGATCCCTCAGGTTAGTTAGCATATGGCATGCCCGTATCTATCCCTCCTACTCTCGCCCCCACCTCTACATCAACTAGCATAAGCTCAGTGCTACCGTCATCCACTTTACCTCCTATGGTGTCTCAACTAGGTCTCATAACCACTATAACTAAAACATCTACGTATATTATCGTACCCACGATGTCAGTTGTCCCTCCAATAGCCACCTTAAGTATAGTCCCATCTGCACCCACTACCTCACATATACCTATTGCATCGCAACCACCTCCAGTGTCGATAAATTACACCCCTTTCTAGAATCTCATCCTTTCTATCCTACAATCCTTATCCTTAATCACCAGTAGAGTTGTTACAACTACCCCACCCACTTACACATACTACCAACAACCCCTGACCTCATCTATCACTAATTCTGGCTATGTGCCACCTACATCTATTACCCCTATGCATTTCTCATACTCAACACCACCATACACTAACATACCACCCACCTCATACATTTAATATCAACCCCCTTTTTCTGCAAGGGGCACCCATTCATCACAACCTACCAATGACCTCATTAAGATGATGATGGAAAAGATTCAGACCTTAGAAGCATATATTTTTGACTCCCGTAATTATTTAACTTATGATGAAATCAATAACGAGCCTGTCTATCCATCTATTCCCATTTGTCCCTACCCTGTGCATTGGGAAATTCCTAAATTCAATCGCTTCAATAGTAAAGAAGACCCACAACAACACTTGCAGTCATTCAAACATGGGTGCTACCTAATCACCCACGATGACAATTTTATCCTATGAACCTTCCCAATGTCCTTGACAGGACCGACATTGGATTGGTATAGTGGACTACCTAGAAATTCCATTTATTCCTCTAATCAAGTATCCCAAGATTTCTTAGACCATTTTTCAATCAATGTTATCAAGAAAATCACCATGACTGATCTCTATTTAACCTAATAGTATGAATATGAATCTATCACATATTTTGTTTCCTGCTGGTAGAGTCTTATCAACCAATTAACATTCTAGCTACCTCAGATTGAACTTATTGAGTTGTTCACTAGAGCTTGCATCAGACAAATCTCACCAACTCTGTAGGTACAAACCTTCCTAACCTTCAACGAAGTGTTCATCATGGCACAAAAGATGGAAATTCACGCCATTTAAGAAAAGAAAATCCAATTACAAAACAAGAACACCCCATTCAAATGAAATGACTCTTCTTCATCTTCAAAACCTTAAAATACCTATTTAAAGGCCAAAGGATCTGACAACGTGGTAGTCCTCAAGGCG
The DNA here is from genome assembly GCA_019776745.2 of Taxus chinensis. Taxonomy (NCBI): domain Eukaryota; kingdom Viridiplantae; phylum Streptophyta; class Pinopsida; order Cupressales; family Taxaceae; genus Taxus; species Taxus chinensis. The sequence continues at coordinate 51,012,687 of CM034148.1, forward strand.
GGTCCATCTCATCATTCTAATCAAGCCTAACATTCTTCCAATCTTTCCCCTGTCTAGGCCTTTCAGCTCCAACGAGAGAAATGAAATTACACTTCGATTGGAGAGCCCTATTCTTTAGTCTTAGAAAAGCTTCTTAAAGCTGGAGACATTACACTTCCTCCCATAAAACCTCATACATGTTTTGATCCTGCCTATCCTATGCCTACATGGTATAAAGAACATGACTGCTATAATTACCATCATGTTAAAGGCCATAGTGATGGTAACTGCATAAATTTTAAGAATATTTTCCAAGAGATGATAGATAATGGAGACCTTATCGTGGACAAACCAAACATGCCGAAAAATTAAAAATTTCACATCTTTAAAAATTTGTTCCCTAACCATAAACCATCGTCTAATCAAAATAGTGAACCTTCATCCAGTGACAACAATGTTTGTGAAGTCCACACGGTTTTTGATATCGTACCGACTGTTCCTCAAATCTCACCTATTTTGTCTATTGAGGAAATTTTTGCATGAGATCCTCTACCCACAGAGGAGCATACCTCTTCTATTCTTTCACCCACATAGGAGTCCCCCTCATCCCCCTTGCTCTCACAGAGGAACCCACACTTTCTACCGATGCCATTTCACGGTCTACCTCACAACCTACGGAACAATCAACACTTTTAATTCTCCCATCCACATGAGAATCATCATCGTCTCTCCTCCACTAAGGGAGAAGTCTACCTTACCCCATTTACTATCTCTCCTACCCATGGGAGATTCTTCAGATATGATGCTACCTGTTGGGGGAAGTTCTCTCCAAGCATCCTAGGACCCCATTGACATGATCTCAACTTTGTTACCTGCAGAGTCTGAGGCTAGCCAATTCCATGTCTCACAGACATATTTTATAGGGATTTCCACTAAACCAATTCCATCTTCTTCTTCAGTAGTCCCATTTTCATGGTTGGCCGATCGCTTGGGGGGACATCTTCAGCTCCCCTTTTCGACCCAAATGCAAATGTTTCATGAGGATACTTCCACGATCTACCCAAAGGTATTTTCAGCAACTAGATCAACACTGTCGATGCTGATTGAAATGACTTCTTCATCATCCCTACCTACATCCAAACCTCTACCCACAACTAAAACCATTCCCAAACCTAAAAACCTACCCACACCTATCTGCTCACCCGTATCTAGACCCATCACTACTTTGGGTGTCATGCCGACATCAAGCCTTACTCACCCACCTATCAAATTAGACTTAGTCACATCTTCCCAAACCCACACCAACATTATACCTCCACCTAAAAGGAAAAATGAACCCTCTAGGTTACATACACCGGTTTCACCTACCACACCTTTTTCACCTTCCCCCTTTTCGTCCATTCTAGGGCCCCATCCATCAACCTTGATCAAATAGTCTCCTACCTAAGGCCAGTCAAAATCTAAAAAACCTACTACTACATCACAAGCCTTTGTTACACCTCATTCACCAAAAAAACAAGGACCCTCACCCTCACCCGTGCACTTCTTACTGCCTATACCTCCACCAATTACTATAACCTCAACTTTACCTATACGACATCAACCCATACGATCCACCCAACCTCTACCACCAACTTCCACCACAACTTAATTGTCCCCGTGGGTAACCTATCCTCTTCCACCATCTGCTTTCCCTTTTTCATCCTGTACCCCCGTGTCACCTCTACCCAAGAAGGTGAAAACCAAAGATAAGAACCCAATACTCTTTAATAAGGTAGTTAAACCAACAAAACCTTCCATTGCTAGCTCTTCTACCACACCTTTACTTAAGAATATGCCATCAAAACCTAAGACAATACCACTTACCAAACTAATGGGCCAACCCATTCCCCCTCCTATAAATCCTCTTCCCTCACGATCATCCACACCTTTACCCAAACCCACACTCACTTCCCATTGTGATCCATTAGTAGGGTCCTATGCCAAAATTTTAACCAATCTCTTAGAGACTTCCATCATCACATTACTGCCTCTTCGACCTTACTATCCTCTCAAACACAAACCAAAAGGGTTTGATGAAACCAAGATTTGTGCCTTTCATCGTGTGCCAAGACATGATGTAGAAAATTGTAAGGCTCTAAAGACCATTCTTCTTCAAATTTTTCCTCCTGAACAAAATTTTGACGATGATGACCTTCTTGATGAGGACCATGTTCCACCTTCACTTGTCACTACACATCATCTTACTCTACCCATTTAGCAACCGATATCTCCACCCCCAAAACCATTTTTTCCACCTCTAAAATTTGAGATCAATATGGTCCGTATGAGAAAGCTAGCCAAACCTCTGCCTAAATGTTAGTGCGTCCTCCTCATTTAACAAGGTTCTTATCCACCACTAGGATTTTTTCCCTCATGTCATTATACCTTTCATGGCACACCTACTACATCTACCTCTCTTCCTCATATTAACATGGTTCACATTTCCAATCGCACTCAAAAAGATAAAGGTAAAGAAAAATCAACTAGCCCATCAACCGACCCTGTGCCCAAAATCACCATCCACAGACGTAGATACCCTATCTCTAACAGGGTCACCCATTGCACAATGATAAAATAATTACATCAGTCCCCTCTAAAGATGTCTTTGTACGATCTCGTCCAAACTTATGAATCTCATAGACAAGCCCTTATAGAGGTTTTGCAATCCATTGAAGTTTTACCCAATGACCCCACACCAATGGCCTCTAATATCACCCCTCACCATGTGGCCTCGCTTACCAAATCATCTCCTTTTTCTACCCCCATGCCCACTCCTCAAGTCGCCACCCTCAACTTCTCTGATGAGGAGATTGTACCTCTCTAATCAGATGACCCTAATCCCGCCCTTTTCATTTCCATCTATATTGATAACATACACGTATGACGCATCATGATTAATGGTGGTGATAGCATTAACATCATCTCCTCCCATGCGTACAATAAAATGTGCATCCCTTATAATTGTATGCATAATTAACAAAATCATAATGATTTTAGAACCATTTACCATGAAATACATTCAAAGACCATATATATTATATTGCAGTGGTGAGGTCATAAGACCTTTGTTTAAAACCAAATAACATAATTCAATTTGAACTATCATTCAATAGTATGTCTAAGATTATTATAATACTTAACAATTTAATGCTCTTCATCACAGTCTTATCCCATCCCATAAAACAATTATCAATTAATTTTTCTATTAAGTATGGTCAATAGAAAACAATCCCCAATGATAATCAAATGCTAAGGGATATAAACAATACATGCAATTATAATGCCTATCCTAATACTATGTTATTAATAAACAATCCCAGTAATGACCCTAACCAATAAGTCATGATTAGTAAACAAGTTTTGATCGTCAATATGGAAAAATTGTCAAATATATAAATAAAAAATTTAATAACCATGATCGAGCTTTTCAAAATAGTCAAGTCATTACTCAAATTAAATAAACTAAATCATCATTTTCATTCAATTCAAGAAGTTACAAATTAATTATTGATAAATATATCATCCTACCAACTTTAAAATTTTTACTTGCCCCTTGCTGTGGACTACCATTGTGATTCATGGTATTTTATCGTCGTTCTTATAAAAGGAGCTTAGAATTATGAAGTCAACCTACGTTTCAATACTAAAAATATACTTTTGCAACTATGTAAAGATTCCTCATATTATACAGTCATTAATGAATAATATATTGCATAAATGTATAAGTTCAATCCTTCTTTACAAGTCATTACTTTAAAAAAGAAAAGTAAATAATAATGTCAATGACAGATACGGTAACCATCCAAGTATCCAATTTCCTCGATTACATTCAGAAAAGTAAGCATCACATCATAGCAAGGAACACAACAATATTTTTTACCCATACAAAAATCAAATAGTTTATCATGTACCGAAATCAACATACCCAGCAAGGTAAGTACATTCAACATTAAAGAAAAATAATAATATGTCATAAATTCCAAGTACATTACAAGCGCTGGATGAAAAGCGTTGTTGTGTGGTCATACCTTCAAATAAACGTAAGTGTGTATATCATTTTTAGGATATACATACACATGTGTGGCTGCATATAAAGCTATGCACCAAATATTAGTATCCAGCTCTTATAACCCACTCTTCATTTTACAAATCATCCCTTACAATGAACATACTGAAATTGCGGGATGTGAGAAAATTCCTTAATGAGATAATATTGGTATTTTTTATTGCTCAAGGGTTTCTTCCAAATATTTAGGAGAGAAGGCTATCACCTTATATTGAAGGATAGGTTTAAGGGATATATAGGTTTGAGGGATATAAGAAATAGCTGGAAAAAAATTGTTAGGCATGTTATTTTCAACCTTAATTGATAAATTATTCAATTGTTTGATGAGGTTTGGGAATATTTATTGTCATCTTGTTTATAATTCATGAAAGTAATGATGTTATTTCCAAGAAGGTCATGATATTAAAATTTGTTTACCAAGGAATTCACCAAGCCTCTAAGTTTGAAAATAGAGCTGGTTGGAAGGGTATGATACCAATCCAAAACATCTCTTACAAGTATCTTAGCTAAGATTTTTTGTGGCATAGGAATTAGTTTTTACCCATTTCTTATAGGGGTTGCCGAAGGATTCATTTTAAGTGTAGGGTTGGTAGAACCATCATAAGATATGGAAGGGGTTATCCCTCGAACATGCATGAAATATATGTATGGAGAAAAATGCTTTCTTTGAATGACTTGAAGGACTTTATTGTAGATAGGGGGTTGGCTAATGCTAATTCCATTGATTATAACTGGAAGAGGAGGGAAATGACACTGGTTTTTGTTCCCCAAAATATTGTTTAAGGTCATCTAGTAAGTTGAGATAGATTATTTTATATTTGCAAGAACAAAGTTACAATAGTAGTTTTTGTTAATGTAAATGATCAATAAATTTCATTATGAGGTGGGTAGGTGTTGTTAAAACTATACCCTAATGATTTTTAAATTGTTATAGAGAATAATGAAAACTATCTTAAAACCACATGCACTGTGTTGTATCCCAAAATTGTCTCACTTCATATTGGGGGCATTGTAGCTAAAGATTTAGAACTTAGGCGATTTTAATAGTGGTATAGATGATTTTTTGGGTACCCTTGTGATTAGAAATTGTTAAAAATTATTTCCTTATTCCATTTTATACATGTGTAGATCAATTCAAAAAAAAAACTTATAATATTCCTATTCTTTCAATGGAATTTTCCTTTGATATGTTTAATTGACATCCAAATCCTTTATTTTTACATTGTTGCAAACCAAACCTGTTAATTCTAACTAAAAGAATGAATTTGTCTTAGACCATTGGTTGCTATGTTCCACTCATCAACATATCCTCATCCCAAAGAATCCTTTAAACTTGGTTTGATTTCATTATTTTTACTGCCTGAGTTAGATCTTTAACACGTGGTGATCATCATCTTCCTGCACATCTAGAAACTTAAAGTTTTGAACTCAATTTTATTCAGCATGCTAATGGATGACACTTGGTACTAATTATCTTTTCCACATTTAGAAAAAAAATATTTTTCTTTAAGTTCATTATTTTCAGTACCTATGTTATATATTTCGTACTTGGAAATCATCAGAGTTTTCCTCATGAATACTTGGAGCTAACTTTCATTTCCACCTTTAGTGATGGATCTGTAATACTTGGCAGTCATCAACATAAATTAGTATACCTATAAAAATAAGTACTTTTTCCTATGATGAATCCTTGACATGTGGAGGCAATTGACATACGATACTATCTAAAACCTTTGTTTCTTACCTAAATGATTTACAGAGTGTCGATGGAGGACACTTGACATTAATTGGCTTCAATATATTCCATAGGGTTATTAAATTATTCATTTTCCATTATTTTCAATGCATGTGATGGATGTAGGAAACTTTGTAGCTATCAACTTCACCTCATGCAATAAAGTTTTGTTTTAATTTTTAGTCTCCAAACTTTGTAGAACACTAATGGGAGACAAGTGGTGGGAATCGATGAAACCTCAAACCTTGGTATCTCCTCTCTAACCTATGAAAAACATTAATGGAGGACAAATAATAGTCATTAATACATGAGAATATCTAAAGGATTGGTCTCTCAAGTCCATAATCTATACAAAATCGATGTGTGACAAGTGGAAGAGATCACTACTTTACATTATCTCAAACTTTTGAACTCAACTTCCTCTCCCTGCTGAATGTTGAGACACTAAATCTTATACCATATGGAAAAATTTAATGAATCATAAACCCTAATAAAATTTTAATTTGTGATATTAAATTTAATGGTTTCATGGTGAAGGAAAATGAATCACATGGACTTGATAGTTGATGCAAAGGTGACATAAAAATATCTATTTTTTGTTTATATATTTTGATAGAGAGCTTCAAATAATGAACGTATGGTACTATTAAAAAGTTAATTCACATATATTTTCTTTGATCCTAGTTTTGAGAATAATACTAGAGGGATCTTTGAGTTTTTTATGGCATATTTCTTGGGTATATATTTCTCACATGATCGTATCTAATGGTTCCCAAATCACTCACATATGCTCTTGAGTTTTTATTTTCCATTGTGAAGAATTTTTAAATCTAATATTCCGCTCGTGACCCCACCCAAATTAATTGGAGTTAAAAAAAATGGATCATAAGAATAGGTTATCATATTAGTCTCAAGGGTGAAATCATGATCTATTCAACAAATGGAAACATCATCTTCACTCATTCTCCTAATCTCATGATGATGCATTAGTGATTTCTTAGGGATATATTTAAAATAATTTTTTTCTACTTTTATAAAATGAAGACATCAAATGATCGAAAATTTTGATTTTCTTAATAGCCATGAAAGTTTTTTGGATAAGTTTTTATTCAAGCCATTCCTACCCATAATTCAATTTTTATGGATCATCATTGTGCTACAAGAGATCCTAGACTCTTCTTAGAGGTGGTTTTGAATGGATATTTTCATTTATGCATATTTTTAGAGCCCTATAAACTAGCATGAGAAAGGTGATATTTTCTAGCATATTATTGATCATCTTCTCTCCTTTCTTCCCTTGTTTTTGTGTGTGTGTGTGTGTGTGTGTGTGTGTGTGTGTGTGTGTGTGTGTGTGTGTGTGTGTGTGTGTGTGTGTGTGTGTGTGTGTGTGTGTGTGTGTGCACGCACGCGCACGCGTGTGTGTGTAAGACATGGTTCCTCTTTGAATTCAAAGTTACTATGATATTTTTGATTAGTGAGTTTCTGATTGCCTTAGACCTCTAATTTTTAGCTCCGGAAATACATAAATGCTTTAAATTATGTTTATAACAGACTATGTATGTTTTAACACTTCTATCACTATGGCTCACGTTCTACCCGTTTTTATATGTGTTAATTGTCTCCTTACTCTCTCTTATTATTATGGTTTATTGTGTGTGTGACTTTTGAAAGATATAGATTCATTATGTCTAATTCAGGTTGAAGGGGAGAGTTAGATTTAAATTTTGGTATATAATGGCTCATATATTTCCTTTGGATATATGGTTTGTCCTCTCTCTTGATAATTCATATAAGGAGGGTGATCCCCTTAATTATTGATGTATCACCACGTTTTTTTTTCATTTTTAATCCCCCTTTTTTCCTACTATTGTTAGATTAGAGTAGATTGGTGAAAACATAGAGTAATTAGTGTTGGTGTATGTGACCTACCTAGTCATCGTACACATCACATGGTGAGTCATCTCGCCTTATGAGAATCATAGGTCTTAGGGAGTAAAATGACAAGTGTCACATTTTATCATAGAATCTGTCATTGTCATTTATGTCAGTGCGTCATAGGAGTTACATTCCTTATTTGGAATTGTAACTCCTCATTTAGTGGCATCATATTCATTAGTGGCATCATAGGACTTACTTTCCTTGTTTAGGCATGGGGGTTACATAACACCCCTATTTGTACTTCCTTTTTTCAATATATGAGTATGAGCAGACCTATTTTCTTATTTGCATATTCTTTCCATTGTTTGAATCTTGCTTATTGCATTGGATCTACAACATTACCATTGGAGTGTGACTTCATCATGGTGCATTATTTTGATATTGGTTCTCGCATATCCCTCTTTCATGGTATCAGAGCACGAGGTTTTGGCAAAACGCGCACTCTTTGTTTATCAGTTGCTTATTACTTCTAGTTTCTTCTTATTTTCTCATGCAAGTTTTTTCGATTATTAATTTGGCATCGTATTGCTCACCTCGCGTTGAGGTTTCAACAGTTGCAAGTTTGAAGGTATTTTGGTCAATTTGCATTATCAGTTCCTCAGCTCATGATTGCTTCTATTCTCATGAACTCATTTTTGCTTTGGTGTGGACCTGTGGTTCATTTTTGTCTCTAGTTTATATCTAGTGTTTTCCTTGCTTTGAGTTCTCTAGAGTTTTCATTGGCTTCATAGAAAACTCATTGGTAATTCATGCATGCTACATCCACATCAACTATGGTCAACTCATGCCTTATTTCCTAGGTCAAACCTACACTATTTTTGGAAGCTTGGGTTCTTATTTTGTTGAATGTTTTTCCCTGATCTCTGGCATAAGAGGATCCTCTGTGTCTTGTGTGGTAATCTTGCTTGTTAGGATAAAGCCTTGTTGCTACACGTGTTCGATCTCTTCTTTTCTCATTGTAGGCTTGTTTGCATTGGTCTACAGTTTGAAGTCTCACCTTGCAAGTTCGTTGTATGGTCGACTCATGCACTTTTGGAAGCTCCCGTCTCCCTGAGCATTTACCTGGAGCTTGCACTCAGCCTTTCCTTCTTCTGCATTCAACTCGGCATGAGACTCCATCTTTTTCCCTGTGTTGAGTCCCATTTCCCGTTCATCCTTGGTTTTTGGTCAACGTGGCCATTTCATCTGTGACTGACACACACCATTACTCTACTCTATGAAGGGATAATCCCTTGGCACATGGACTGGTCGACACGTCTAGCACTACCAGACTGTTCATTTGGGATGTGGTAACAGCTAGCTCACTCTGTAGGTATAACCATTACAAAATCTTGAAACGGTAGTTACTGTCAACACGTGGACTTAGTTGGAGATATACATTTCCACATGATGGTTTACCATTAAATTCTAGCATCTTAGTCAAACATTGCCCTTTTTAGAATTGATTATTGGGAAAATCAATCACCTTTTAAAAGTTTTAAGGTTAAAAACATTTAATTCATTAGCATTGTGATTTTTTTTAGGTATTTTGCTTGTTTTTCTTGTCCTTCCTTCGAGTGTCGAAGACGGAGGATGAGGTCTGGGGTTGGTAGGAGGCTAATCCCCCCTTGCAATAAAAACAAACCCTATCTAAAATTTGATGCCATTTCCAACAAGCATATATACGACACCCTTTTCATGTGTTTAGGGCACTTTTTTAATCCTTTTGTAGGGATTATTAGCGTTCTCCATCAGTTGTGGGAATCATTTTTTTGCTATAAATTTTGACTCGTTGCTCGGTTTTGAGCACTTCTTTAGTCAAAATTATATGTTTTTTCACACACTAGATGATGGAATTATTATTTTTTGTAAATGTACTTGTTGTTGTAAATCAGTAGCACCCCTGGATGCAAATCAGGTTTCTAAGTTGATGTTTCAGGCATCCAGTGTGATTGCACAACATTAAAACCTCTCTCCAAGTGTGGGACTTGTAAAATGAGAGAGGAATCTCCAGATTAGAGGTTGGTTCCTCAAAATCCTCTGATCAGATCTGTTATTTGCTAAATTGTAGAGGTTTGAATCCTAATCCTGCTCTAAATTCCAAGGAGATAGAGATAGAAAGTGCAAAAATTGAAACTAAACTAATAGGTGATACACCAAAGGAGTGGTGAACACTTCTTGTTCATGAAAATTGACAAAATTTCATGAAATGCAACATGAAACATCATACACAGGCTGATAAGATGTAATTAGAGGTCTAAAATGAAGCAAGACAATACAAACAAAGGACTGAAAATTGATCACAGAGTATGCACTGTCATTTTTCACTGTCAAAATCCTTGCATTTGCAACATCAAAGAGGCAGAAACCTGTTACAATCATGAAGAAGGTCTGATACTTGCAAAAATCACTTGTTGAAGGTGAAAGACGAAGCTTTCTATCCAAAAAAATGTTCCTTTTCAAAAAATGAGCCAAATCTGGCTTTTACAATGCATGGGTTGAGCCCAGGAGAGAGAAAACATGTAAAAAACATGGGAGCCATTCCCCATTGAATTAAGATGCATTAAAACAGCATGGGCATCCTTACAGACCCATGCCCTAACATTTTTGGCCATGCTGAAGAAGAATGCAACCCATTTTGCATTAAAACTGGTTGTTGAAACGTCATTTCTGGCCATTACCACGTGCCAGAGATGTTTCTTGATTTTCTCTCTCCAAACTGAACCAAAATACAAAATTTACCCTAGAATCATGTAGATAATTTCACCATCTTTCCATTGATATAAAGAACGTGAAAATCCGAGCTCTGGATCGAAAGATACGGTGATTTGAAAATTTAGGGCAAAAACAGGCCAAAATCGGATTGGCGGGCAAAAAGTTTGAATTTTTACCCGTTTGGTCTTTGGAATTTTTTTTCAAATTTTCCCCATGCTCCACCACTCCAGGTGCCATGTGGCATGTTCTGACTGGCTGTGGGCCCTCTAAGGGAAAATTTCCCACAAAAACTCCGCCGAGCCATAACTTGAAAAATATGAGGAGTTAGGAGGAAAACTTTACCTTTCTAGAAAGCTGAGAGAGAGCTCTATCCGATGGTGCCATTTCTAGAAGGTTTGAGTGCCTAAAAATAAAAAATGGATACTGAGGCACAAGAGAGGTAAGAACACAAGGAGTTAGCCACAAAAATGAGTAGGGGCACATTTTGGATAAGAATTTTGGCGACTCAGAGGGGTCATCTGCCTGCTAGATGAAGATACCAGTTGCCTAAAGCAGCCCATTGGGCATGGAGTCATAAAATTTTCAGTTTGGAACCCCAACTGACTTAGAATGTTGTAAGGAGGAAGATGGAATATCACCTGATGGAAGCAAGGACTGGAAAACATCTCCAGGGACAGCAAGCCTATGCCAAAGCACTTAGGGAAAGCAAAAAAACCTACAGCAAAACAATGTGCACAAGCACTTAGAGGAATGAAAACCTAAGCTAATATTTACAAGGTGAAGAATTTCCCTTTAGTAGCAATGCTTTAGATAGATTCCATTGACTGGAATCTATAGTTCTTCACCATCCAATGAAGACAATTGGAAGGCATTGTTGTCCTTACACTTTGTGACCATGTATGGGCCACTCCAAATGGCATCAAATTTTGAATGCCTTCCCGGTTTTTCTCTATCTGCATCCCATTTTAACACTAGATCTCCAACTTGGAAAGATCTACTCTTGGCCTTCCTATCAAAGGTCTTCTTGATCAAAGCTTGATCCTTCTCCATTGCTTGGGATGCCTGATCTCTGATCTCTTGGAGCTCCATCAACTCTGCATATCTCACCTCCATGAACCCAAACTCTAGCAACTCTAACTGCTTCATGAGTTCCAATGTTGGCAACTCAACTAACATGGGCAAGATTGCCTCTCTTCCATAAACAAGCCTGAATGGAGAGTTACCTGTGGATCTCTTGGGAGTTATCCTATCAGCCCATAAGGCTGATTTCAGTTTGGTATGCCAAGACCTCTGATTCTCATCAAGAGTCCTCCTAATGATCCTCAACAAGTTCTTGTTTGTAGATTCAGCTTGGCCATTACCCTAAGGGTAGTAGTTTGATGAAGTACTTAGGTAGATCCCGTTCTTGATAGCCCACTCAGTTACCTTGGATCCAATGAATGCTAATGCAGTATCTGAGATTATTGTAGCAGGTATGCCAAATCTGGTTACTATCCCCTCATAGAAGTCTAAGATGCTAGACTCATTTGCTTCCTTGAGTGCTACTGCTTCAGTCCACTTGGTGAAGTAGTCTATGGCTGTCAAAATCCACTTATGCCCTTGGCTTGAATTGGGATTAATGACTCCAATGAAGTCCAAACCCCATTGCATGAATCGATGGTCAACTGAAATTGGATGCAATGGAAGGGCAGCAAGCCTATCTTTACCTGTGAAGAATGCACAATTCTTGCACCTTTTAATCCATGCAAAGCAATCACTGAAAATCTTGGGCCAATAATAACTATCCTTCATGATTTTTAGAGCTGTCACTCTTGGTGCAAAATGACCACCAGCTGGTCCACCATGGAACTCTTCCAACACCCTATGAATCTGATTTGTGCTAATGCATCTCAGCAACACTCCATTCACATCTTTCTTGAACAAAACACCGTCTACTATGGCATATGGGACAACCTGCAATCTAAAGTGTCCTTTTTGGGTTTTGTTCATCTCTGGAGGGCATAGGCCTGTGCTTAGGAAGTGCATTATACCTTGGGTCTAGCAAGGAGTGGGGACAACATTATCCTCTTCTTGAGTGCTACCTTGCACATGGCTATCTTGAACTGTCAAAACAACCTCTTCTTTATTGCATACTCCTTTTTGCTTACTCAGAATCATCTGCTCACACAATCCTTTTCCTCTTACCAGCTTGGTGACCTTGATCTCAATGTCATACTCCATGACACGAGTGATCCAACCTACCCTTTTCTCATTCAAATCCTTGTTGAGGAGGAAGTCCTTTACTCCCGCATGAGAGACCAACAACTGAACCTTGTTGTTTGAGATTAGATGCTTGAATTTCTTCAAGCTTCTCATTACTGCAAGTACATGCTTCTCAATAAAAAAATATCTCACCTCATAGTCATCTAGGCTTTGGCTGAAGAAAGCAATTGGCTGCTCATCATTGTCCTTGTTCCGCTGTACCAAAATGGCAGAAATAGTATCATTACCTCCAAATGCATAGAGGATGAAATCCTTGGAGAAATCTGGGTTGATGAGAGTTGGTGCTTGGGAGATGGCTATCTTTGATTGCTTCAAAAATTCTCCTTGCCTTTTGCTGTCCACTTGAAAGACATTCTTTTCTTTAACATTTTGGTGATAGGCTTGACAAGGGCTGCAAAATCTGGGACAAAACCTCTGAACAAATTTTATTCTCCCCAAGAAACTCTGAAGGGCCTTCTTGTGGCTTGGCAATGGTAGTGCTCTTATGGCTTCAACCCTCTATGGATCAATTGTCTAATCCTTCTTTGGAGACAATATGGCCAAGGAGCTTTCCTTCATGTGCTAGGAAGATACACTTCTTAGGATTCAAAGACACTCCAAATATCCTGCACCTTTGGAAGAATTGTCTCAAATGAGAGAGGTGGTCTGCTGCATTCTTTGAAAAAACAGTGATATCATCAAGGTATATCAGCACCACGTTGTTAATCAAACCTTTGAATGCCATGTCCATTGCTCTTTGGAAGGTATCTCCAGCGTTGGAAAGCCCAAATGGCATTTTCCTGTATGCATAAGTTCCCCATTTGGTTGTGAAGGCTGTCTTGAACTGATCTTCTTTCTTCACCATAATCTGATTGTAGCCCGAGTAGCCATCAAGTAGTGAAAACCTCTCGGAGCCAGCCAAAACTTGCAAAATTTGCTCAATAGAAGGGAGTGGGTAATGGTCCTTGAGAGATGCTCTATTCAAGTCTCTGAAGTCAACACACAATCTGATCTCTCCACTCTTCTTTCTGACTGGAACTAAGTTGGCAACCCAACTAGAATGCTTGATTGGAAATATGATTCTTGACTCAATCAACTTGTTCAATTCCTTCCTCATGACAGGTTTTATGTGTGGATTGACTGGCCTTTGTTTCTGCCTGATGGGCTTAGTATTTGGGTCTAACTCAATGGTGTGTTGAGCTAACTTGGGATTGAAACCTTTCAAATCTTTGTAGCTCCAAGCAAACACATCAAGGAACTCTTGACACAGCTATATGAACTCATACCTTTCTTGTTCAGTTGTCATCTTTCCAATTTGCAATGGTTTGTTCTCTTCCACCAAGATGGATACTGAATCTTCTCTCTTAACCTGAATGTTTGCTTTCTCTTTCCTAAACTGATCATTGGGATTGAAAATGGACTCCAAAGTGATAAGTCCCTTGGGCAGCTTGTTAGTTCTCAACTGTACCACTTGGTCACCATACTGCTGTTCCAATTTTTCTTGATTTTTAGCTGAGAACTCAGCTTCTTCTTATAAGAAATGGATGATTTGCTGGTCATTCTCAAACACTTGCCAACTTACATTATTATCCGGCACTGAAGGCCTCATAATCACATCGATGTTTGGTTGTACCTTATCTTTTTGAATGCTCCCCACAACGTCAAAGGCTGCCCCAACTGCTGCAAGCCTATCAGCAGCTTGGTTCTCTTTCCTAGGAATTGATTTGATGCCAAAACCCTCAAAATATTCAATGAGGTCCCACACCCTATTCTTGTAGCACTTGAGTAGATCATTCTTGACAGCATGCTGCCCCTTGACCTGGTTGACAATCAACTCATTGTCACTGAAAACTTGCAAGTTCTTTATTCCTCTCTTTATTGCCCAATGCATCCCTTGCACCAAGGCTTCATATTCAGCAGTGTTATTGGAGCATGCAAACTAAAATCTAAAAGCTGAATAGTACTTTACTCCTTGAGGTGAAATAAGCATAGCTCCACCTCCTGCACCTTGTCTACTCCTTGATCCATGAAAAAACAGCTGCCATACCTCATTGTCATCCTTGTGGTTTGGCTTGCTGATGCTAGGAATGGGCTTATCTTCTTGATGTATGCAATAGACCCCTAGCTCAGATTCTTCTACTTCTTGATAAGGATCAAAAGCATGCACCTTGTTTGCCCATTCATCAAGAGTTAGATCTGGGATGCTTCCAACCTTGGTGTTAGCTTCATCAATGCTTGGGTGATCTTCTTGATCAAATGCTGAACAATTGGCATTGATCTGACTTAGAGTGTAGGGCTCCATGTGGAAGTTTGCAATAGGTTCAGACCTGATTGTAGCTTTTGTTCCATACCTCGTTCTGAACAGCATGTGTGACCAATCAGCAGACAAATATCCTCCAATCTTGGCTATGAAATCTCTTGACAAACATAGGGAAAAGAGTGGTGGAAGGTCTATAACTAATACATCTTGTAAAACAACAACATTTGGACATGCAAGCAAGGTAAGACTCAAGTTTCTAATCACCCCAAATGTTGTTACTGCTTTCCCATCCAACTGCACTACCCCTTTAGATATGGTTTCATATTGAAGTCCTAGCTGATCAACTATTTTCTTGGGCATGACTGAGCTACTTGCCCTGGAATCAATCATGCAATTGTGCACTAATTGGTTTCCAATGATTAATGAGACATAAAAAGAAGGGGGCTTCAACATTTTACCTTGCTGTCCTACATGATTCCCTTCAGGCTGGGCAACATTTGTGAGCACCTTCTCTTGCATTTAGACTTGCTGATTCGAAGTTGGCCAGTCCTTCATGGCAGCTTGTAGCAAATCTCTCTGGCCTAGGATAGATAGGGATTCCCACATTGATATATTTACATTTGTCTTCTTCATCTGATCAATGATACTAAATGGTGATGAAGGATCTCTTTGCTGTCCCTTGGTTTGCATATTCATCTCTTGTATGTGGGTAGCAACAACTGGTATTTGAGTTGGTCTAGGAGTTGTTCTTGGCTGCCCTTGTGCATTTACAACTAGATTTTGGTTGTCAACCATTTGTGGAGCCATAAAAGATTGTGGATTGGTTGGAGCTAATGGCCATTCTTCACCTAAATTCCTTATTTTTGACCTTGTGTTGGCTGCAACACCTTGAGAGACTATTTGATTTATGCCACAAAAATCCTCTGCCTGCCAGTTCACAAGTGTGGTGTCATTTGGAGCTGATTGCTACTGGAATGTTTCTTGTTATTGGTTGTTTCCTTGACTGCCCTCACCCTCCACACTAGTAGTTGTCACCATTAATGCTTGATTCAAGGCACCGTTGAAACACATAGATTGGTTGTGAAGTTCGTTGCATGGAAAACACCAATCATACTCCTGAGCAACGTTGTTTTGTGTTGGCACCAATGCCTTAGAGGCAGATATAACATTTGGATTATAGGGCTGAAATGGTCTGTTGGCAGGAGGCCTTGCTTGATTTAGATTTGCAGCTGGATTGGGTGGTCTATGAGGTTGATATGGCTACTTGTTAGGCTGAGCTTGAGGCTGGAAGGAAGCCCTAAAACTTTGGGCTTGTTGCCTCTTGAGAGTAACCAGCTCATTACCTAAATTTTGCAATTGCTTCATGACTTCTTGAAGCTCCTTTGAGGCACTAGAAGATGAAGTGAAAGCTTCACTTGAATTTTGATTTCTAGGAGTGGGAGAAGGAGCCAAATTAGGTGCTTGATTAGTGTTTGGGCTCTCTAAACTTGGAAACAATGGCATGGGAGGTCTAGGGGCTAGTTTTCCACCTTAGATCAAACAATTTTCAGCTCTAAT
Source organism: Taxus chinensis (assembly GCA_019776745.2). NCBI lineage: Eukaryota > Viridiplantae > Streptophyta > Pinopsida > Cupressales > Taxaceae > Taxus > Taxus chinensis. The sequence goes on from CM034148.1 coordinate 51,029,199, forward strand.
GGCAATGCTATAAGCAATAGGGATAGTTGTGCCTCCCATGGACTGAATTAACATAGAAATATCAGAATTTAGAGCTTTGAGATAGTAAAGAAAAGCACCTTCTACTGTTGGCCTGACTGCCACTGGAATTCTCCCCCAAGTCCTTTGAAATCTGAAGTTGAAATCAGTCAGCTGCTCATTGGGAGCTCTCTTGATGGTTGTTAGCTGCTCCAAAAGAGACAAGTTGTCTCCCTTCTCTCCAAATTGCTCATGAAGTGCTACACATAGCTGGTTCCAATTTTGAATAGAACCTGAGGCAAGGCTTCTAAACCATTGCAAAGCCTTCCCCTTGAATGAAGATGCCAACAATTTGACAGCAACTTGCATCTCATTGATTTCATGAATTGCACAAAGGTTGGCAATGTCTTTAACATGATCACCAGGAGTAGTCTGATTCTCTCCAGTGAAGTATGGAATGTTCTTCAAGGTTACAATTGGAATTGGATTTTGTGCATTGAGAGTAAGTGGGCTGCTGCCATTTAAATTGACATAGGGGTTGTTTTGTGCCATTCTAATTGGCCTTAGAACCCTTGTTGATTGAATGAAAGGCCTACCAGGTGGAGTTGAGAGAAACCTGTTTGATGGAGATGGAGACCTTTGGATTCTCCTCCTACTTTTCCTTACTCTTGGAGATAACTACAGATATTCAAAAAGTGCCTCTTCTTCTCCAGCTCTTGACCTTGTAGTGATTCTTCTCATGAGTTTTCAGGTCTGCACTGCTAAAACCAGCTGATTCTTCTTCCTTGGAGTCGCCAGATGTGCAATTTATAGCTCTTTTAAGCAAGAAAATTGCAGCAGATGCACATCAACTTTGCTGCAATGAAAATGAGACCTCTAAGGTCCCACCGGGCGTGCCAAAACTGTTGTTGCAAATCAGTAGCACCCCTAGATGCAAATCAGGTTTCTAAGTTGATGTTTCAGGCATCCAGTGTGATTACACAACATTGAAACCTCTCTCCAAGTGTGGGACTTGTGAAATGAGAGAGGAATCTCTAGATTAGAGGATGGTTCCTCAAAATCCTCTGATCAGATTTGTTATTTGCACAATTGTAGAGGTTTGAATCCTAATCCTATTCTAAATTCTAAGGAGAAAGAGATAGAAAGTGCAAAAATTGAAACTAAACTAATAGGTGATACACCAAAGGAGTGGTGAACACTTCTTGTTCATGAAAATTGACAAAATTTCATGAAATGCAACATGAAACATCATACACAGGCTGATAAGATGTAATTAGAGGTCTAAAATGAAGCAAGACAATACAAACAAAGGACTGAAAATTGATCACAGAGTATGCACTGTCATTTTTCACTGTCAAAATCCTTGCATTTGCAACATCAAAGAGGCAGAAACCTGTTACAATCATGAAGAAGGTCTGATACTTGCAAAAATCACTTGTTGAAGGTGAAAGAAGAAGCTTGTTATCCAAAAAAATGTTCCTTTTCAAAAAATGAGCCAAATCTGGCTTTTACAATGCATGGGTCGAGCCCAGGAGAGAGAAAACATGTAAAAATGTGGGAGCCATTCCCCATTGAATGAAGATGCATTAAAATAGCATGTGCATCCTTACAAACCCATGCCCTGACATTTTTGGCCATGCTGAAGAAGAATGCGACCCATTTTGCATTAAAACTGGTTGTTGAAATGTCATTTCTGGCCATTACCACATGCCAGAGACATTTCTTGATTTTATCTCTCCAAACTGAACCAAAATACAAAATTGACCCTAGAATCATGTAGAGAATTTCACCAACTTTCCATTGATATAAAGAACATGAATATCTGAGCTCTGGATCGAAAGATATGGCGATTTGAAAATTTAGGGCAAAAACAGGCCAAAATCGGATCGGCGGGTAAAAAGTTTGAATTTTTACCCGTTTGGTCTTTGGAAAAAAAATTCAAATATTCCCCGCACTCCGCCACTCCAAGTGCTATGTGGCACATTATGATTGGCTACGGGCCCTCTAAGGGAAAATTTCCCACAAAAACTCCGCCGAGCCATAACTTGAAAAATATGAGGAGTTAGGAGGAAAAATTTACCTTTCTGGAAAGCTGAGAGAGAGCTCTATCCAATGGTGCCATTGCCAGAAGGTTTGAGTGCCTAAAAATAAAAAATGGAGACTGAGGCACAAGAGAGGTAAGAACACAAGGAGTTAGCCACAAAAATGAGTAGGGGCACATTTTGGATAACAATACTATTTTATAAAGTGCCGCATTCTAGGGGGTGTCATTGTATTACTTGCGTTGGCTCATTTCAAATCATCTTGAGCATTGTACTACCCTTTTATTGCATGTGGACTTGTGAGTGCACTCACCACAGTCTTATAGTAAAGGGATTCTTTCATGTGATGTGAGATGCTATTTCTCACAAGGCCTTCTCTTCCCCTTCTTGTTTTCACTCGTTCTTGTGCTTGCTTACGCTGTCAAACTGTTGTGCCCAATAAACCTTGATTGTGGTCTCCACTCTTGCACATTATTATGCTAATTGCAAGGTGATTGGAAAACTGGTTCTCAATGCACAATTGCATCTGATTGTAATCAACACACTAAACTATAAAGTGCCACAAAAGGGGGAGGTTAATCTAGTATTCTTTGGAGGTTCCTCTCGTCATGGACATTGAATTTCATTGCTCTGTTGTTCAACTAGGACTAGGAAACTACCTACAATGGAAGAATGGAATACTCAATCATTGCATTATTTACAACTTGTTACCACATCTTCTTAGGATGGCACCTGAACCTATTGACCGCATTCATCACCAAAATTTGTTGAACGAAAATGACATGGCATACGAGATTCTTTGTCTTACTATACCAGAGGACCTTCAATGTTGAATAGAGTTCACAAAGTCTACGCACCAAGCTTGGAATTTCATTCGAAATTTTCATGGAGACTTTGATCCTCCAAGTAGTTCAAATCTTGCTTATTTAGAGTTTTTTATTTTCTCCAAGTGTTCTATTATAAACATCCTAGCCATGTTAGTTCATTCAATTGCAACAATAATTATTGGCATTCCTAATGGGACCTATGAGTGTTATTTTCTAATATTTGTAGTCTTTTTAGAATCAAGTATGCATTTTTTTCTTATTTACATCTAATTTTTAGTGTGTTCTTAACTCATTTGGTGTTTGAACAATGTTTTCAAGCACATGAAAACTCCACTGATTCAAGAATCCATTTATCTCAGTTGTAGATAATTTTTATCCATTCACTTTCTTATTATCGTGAGATATATGTATAGGATGTATTAACTTCCCCATTTCGCATACTCCCCTCAGGATTACCTTCCTCCTAAGCAACATAATTGTTGGGCAGATGGAATATAGCTCAAGGTTGAAAGTGCAGAAGGGTTTGGGCACACGGACATAGGGTACATAGAAGCGCGTAAAAGTATAGCAAAATACGAGCTCACCCAGGAACAGTGGAAAACAAGACTTAGCCACTTTTTCGGGTCAAGGCTATTTTTTGAGTTAGAGTGCGGAATATGCAAAGATATGGAGACTTGCAGTTCACACAAGAAAATTATGGTTTTAGTAGTAGTTTGAGTGCCATGCATAAATTTGGTCTAATTATAGGATATATTCTTATAGTCATCTGTAGAAGATCTATTATTGGCACTTGCATGATTTTTTATTCTCTTGTAAAGGTGTATGATTGTTATTAGCATATATCCTATTTTTAGAAGGCGCATGGGAAATGAAGGGAAAGTATGCACCCCTATGTGTGTGTGTGTGTATTGATTTACATGGGCTGGATATCCTGTTTTGATTTTAGAGTTATACTGCTAGTTTTTCTTACGCACATGACTCATGGTCACAGTATTGTAATGTATGAAGCTTCTGTGTTTTAAAGTACTTAATATAATGGATCATATTGGATAGATATTGGTGTTAGACATGAATGCATATGGTTCCTATATGGTAAATCTCATTATAGTCATTGTTTAATCAGTCTTTCATATGGTTAAGATATAGATCTAATTTATGCATTGTGATTTAATTGATTATCTGTTATGGATTTGAACTATACTTGCAATCACGCTAACATCTTGGATAAGCCACTCTAAGAGGGACTTGGTAGCTTTGCACGCTTTAGGTGAGCACTCAGTTTAGGCTAAGTGTTGTGCTAGCATGCCTTGGGTTATATGCGGTGAATTCTAGGCTACATCATTGGTTCCATTTCTGGGACCTCTTTCTCAACTGTTTTTCAGGATGTTACATGATGAAGACGTACCAATTGACCTTAGTCAGTATTGAGGAGTGGTAAGTAGATCTAGAAGATGAGTATACCTGTAAATTCAGCACTAGACCTAATTTTTATGCTCGTGCGTGGGTTGAACATAATCTGTATGACGAGTTTTATGAGATGTTATTTTCTTTCTTCCCTATAGATTTGTACGAGTGGCTGGTTGTGTACACATCTAAAAGGAATTAGAGGTTTTTCACACTTTTTTGGATGGAAGAATAATTCTAGGCCTTGTATGATGCAAATATGATTTGGACATGCTCTCTGGATGTTTGGTTCTATGGTGTTTTGAATTGCTACACATTGGAATATGTAGTTTCAACTCAATCTTTCCCGGAGGTTGATGAGTTTCAGTTTCTATGTTAGCCCAGGGGTTCGTATTTGTGTGGTATTCCACTGGTGATAAAGATCTTGATTGTAACCCTAGATTTGGAAGAGAAGTCGATGGCTAACTAAACCCCACCACGCGTGGGGGAAGGAGCAGGTGTGGTGAAAGATGGCAAACCTAGCAATAGAAAGGAAAAGAGAAGAAAGGTGGCTTAAGTTCAATGAGGCACACGATAGGGATTTAGAGAAATAATGTGAGGTTGCAGAACAAATGGCATTGTGGAGAGAGATGGCTTGTGAGGGATTTGGAGCTCACGCAGAGGATGTGGAGTTAGAGCATCCCAAAATCCCCCATTTGGGAAAGCATGGCAAGGAACCCTTTTCTGCCTCAAATGAGAGTACGCCGGTAGAGATGATATGGGCTGCATTAGTGCATCTAAATCTACCTGGAAACCTAGCCCTTATGCTTGGTTCTCCAGTTTCTATGAAATTCAATAATCAATAGACTAGTGTGGACAATGTTGATGATTATCCTTGTAGATGAACTATCAGAGTTGTAAGAAACCTTAGGTTAGTGAGACGTGTACCCTAAGGTGACCTCCATATTTTAAAGAAGTTGGCTCTTCTCTATGGGGTGAGATGAGGTTTAGAGAAAAAATAAAACCTAACACAAAAAGAACAGATGTGCTGAAAAAGAATAACTTAATCAAGAATCCAACTATTTGAAATGGGGAAAAGGTGAACGATGAAAAGGGTGGACAAAATGCACCACAAGCCAGAGATATATTCACACAGAACACCACTCCAAACCCATTAAGTACAAATTCTGAAACCCGTAGTGAACATTAGAAATATACAAAATATACCAACAACGAAATAAAGGTTATTAGAGACGATAAAAACATGCAAAAGATTGACTAAATGCATCACATGACATATTATATTGCTCCAAAATTATGCACAGTATAACAATCAGCAAGTAAGAGGAAATAATTCCATTACAAAGCTTCAAGAAGAAGGCTTGGGCTCCTAGCTCACCCCCCTAGGAGGGAAGAAACATGGGTAGAGAAGAAACATGACTAACTTTTTTTTATATGAGACCCAGATTACAATATATAGAATCACAAAGAGTGAAGAATGAAATCTCGAAATTACTTTTCCAACCACTTGCAAGATGTAATAAATGAGTGTAATTAATGACATCTTGCTTACAAAATACTCCCCATGTTGTCCCATGACCTACAACAGTGAAATAATGATGGCCATGCTCATTAAATGCATTTCCCAACCACTTTCCAATTGTCTCTTTGAATAGGGCTCATTTTCCTTAAAAATTGCCATCAAAGCTTCATCAGTTTATGAATTTCTTGATTGTTGTGTGCCATGCTTAGTTTATTGGAGCTGGAGATGTTTATTTTATTTTCACCCACCTACCCTTACTAAAAATACAAAATCTATTTTTTTTGGCATAGAGGATGTCGAGAGCTTTTCGAAAAATCCAATTTTGTGAAAATCGAAGTTATGGGTTAAAATTTATTCTCGTTTGAACTTCAGGGTTGGGCATTCCACACAAGCTCTCACAATATCTAAAAATATCTGAGAATTTAAAATTCCTAGTGGGCTTCATGATTAATCCTACATTGAATTGACCTACGACAAATCTTTTGCAACCTACTTTGGGTTTGGAGTCTATCCATGCTGAGCTCCACATGGAGGCCAAGCGCATCTCTAGGGTCTCTGCTTCTATTGTAGATTCTGGAAGTGTGGTGAGATGACACATGGCACCTTTTGTGGCTCCTATATGCTTCCTTTCCGACTCATCCCTGACTCAGTTTTGAATCGTCGAGTTAGATTTATTCCTTTTTTCATCATGATTTGGCCAAGTCCTTACAAAAATGCCGAATGCTTGACTCATCTCGCATTAGTCTGAGATTATTAACACTATCTTGATTAATCACATTAGTAATCTGCTTGTTATCTAATTTCAACAGGCAGTGGAGGAAATTAGATAATAGACAATAGAGTAGTGAGAGGCAAAGTTAGTTTATCAGTAAGTTCAGGAGTGAATTAAGTAGCATATACATCTATGGCAGGGTAGACCTCTTCTTTATTATTTGGAGGTCTATTTGGAGGTACCTTTTTAGGGGTGTTGTCGGCATAGAACACATGTGAGAAGAACTTTGGAATCACATCTGGGACTAGTAAAACTTTGCAGACTGTGGGAGTTATATTTAATACAATTATTGGAGCACAAGGTAGTACATCCTCTCATTCAATTTCTGCTATAGGTAGAGGATGAGGAGGATTAGGTGGCTCTAGTGGTTCAAGAGGTGGAGGAAACATATGAGGAAATATAGGTTCAAGATCTAGTGGGAATGGTCCACTCCAACCCCAAAATATTTATATGGAGATGTCTCTTTGTCTTCTAGAATATAGAGTCATAGTAGATACTACTGAACACACGCATATGTGTGAGATACTATAGCGTGTGAAGGGGATTACAACCTTAGAGTGGAAGTGTTGGGCCCCATAATATTGGCTAAGTACAAGAAGGCACGTGGGCGCACGGGACCTAGTTGAGGAAGGACGCGTGAGGTGAAGGTGCATAGGGAAGGGTTCTAGCAGGGTTTTACAGAACACACGGCACACACACAAGGCAAGACAAAATTTGGGGACTTAGCCATATTCAGCATCCTAGGAAGCACATGAAAGAAGCATGACCCATCTATCATGTAGAGTGGATAAGGCGCCAGCTTGGCGACCGTAGGATCAAAAAGGGAATATTCCATGCATGCGATGGAAGGTTCCTGTAGACACCCATAACTATGCCTGAGCAATTTAAATACTTAAATTGCGCTAATTATCTCCTTTCTCGCAAATTGATGACATATCTTCAAAAGTGCTCATATTCTCTCTTATTGTCGTTAATTAATTACAATACACTAATTATTTAAGTCGCATATCCAACTAACATCCTAATTAACGACCTTCCATTAATTAATCACCCCTTCTATCTAGATTAATTAATTATTAATTAATTAGCTTTCCCTTCCATTTAACCAATAAATAAATATTTAGTTGATTTAATCCCCTTTTAATAGCTTAAATCGTACTAATATTCCTCTAATTAGCTTCTATAAGCTTACATATACTTATTAGTTAATCACCTTTGATTAATTAAAACACCCCCCAACTCCCATGACTTGCTAAGCATAAATTAAACCCTTCTAAAGTAAGGTTACCTTTTATAAAGCAACCTTATCCATTCCTAATCTTGTTTTATGTTTATCCCACATGTAAAGGGATGCAGTGTTTCCTTTATCCATTGGGCTATATAAGGAGCCCTCCTTCTACCTTTATACCTACACCTAAACTTCTTGAGAAGACAAAAGCAAAGCATACAGCAAAATAGACTAAAAGCTTTCCTTTGTTTTCTTTAGAGTTCACCACTTGGAGAGTTAAGCCTCTTTTCTAGCCTAAAGTGCTTAGGTCATATGGGAGGTGTCAAAAGGGTCTTATAGCCCAACTTTGATAAACCCCCATTCCTAGGTTCTTGGAATATCAAGAGCAACCTATTTGATTATCATGGAGCTTATATATGTTCATTTACTTCTTGTTAATTAAAGGGAATAGAGGATTTAGACACTTGGCATGTAAATTATCAAAGTTTTATTTAGTGTCTAACCTTGCTTAATCCTCATCTTGATGGTGCTTTGTATTTTGTTTAATTTTGCTAATTAAGGCTACTAGCTGTTAGTCTTAATGTGCATTAGTTTAAACAAATCATTCACACATTTGGCACACCTGGTGGGACCTAGTCCCTTGGCATTTTAGTTTAAATTTCATTGTTTTGGCTAACTTTTGATATGCACATGTAGTAATTAATGTCCATTTTTCTTGGAATTTTCACTAATTTTATATGTGTAAGTTCTTGTTCATAGACATAATTTTAATGGGTTTTTGCCATTTTAAAACTAACTTACTAAAATTTGAAGTATTGTGAGCTTTCTTGTGTTTTTTTTCGTATTTTGGTTCCAGGGGTGGCGCAGGCACAGTACTGGGAGCGTTGGTACATTTGTGGTGGCACAGGAACCTCTCAGGTAGCGTAGACACACTGTCAGAACCTGATTCTCTATTTATTGACCCTGGCACATACACACTAATCCCAGTGCACATACCCTAACCAGTGCATAGACACACTAACCTAGGCACAGATGTTATTTCATACTAACCTGAGCGCACACGATGTTTTAGTGGTGTAGACACATTTCTTGTGGCGTAAGCGTTCTGTCAGAATCTGAGACTATTTTACAAAGAGGTGGCACACACACTTTTCCAGTGGTGCACAAGATTTTCTTATAGCGCAAGCATTCTATGTAAATGTAAGCATATTTTTATCAGAGGTAGCGCATACATTCTTCTAGTGGTGCACATGACTCTCAGGCGGCATAGGTACATGGTAAACTAGAAACACACAGAGTGGCACACACATATTTTTGGTGGCACACACGCCTCTTGGGTGGGGTAGGTGCACTGTAAGTTGGAAAAACACAGAGTGGCGTATCCACTCTAACCTATGCATAGATGCCAAAATAGGGGCACAGGTGTCTCTTTGTTTTCTTAAAGTTAATGTGTTGAGGTGCTAACATTCTTATAGGTTTTATCTAATTAAATACTCATATTTACAAGGTTTTTTTACATGCTTTTACTTGATTAGATAAAATTTACATGTTTACTTATAGGAATAAGATCATGTATGCTCTTCCCTCACGTCCCTTGGGGTGATCTCGGGAATTAGAAATCATTCTTAGGTCCTTTTGATGCTTTGAGGTTGTTAGGAATATTTGAGTTGGAATTGGTTAACTTGGTGTAGTTGAATTAAAGTGTTTTTCCATTTGATATATTTTTGGATTTTGGAAACATCACGTATGCTCTTCTCTTGCATCCTTGGATGATCTGGAGAATCAGAAATGATGTTTACTCTTTTGATGGAAAATTACTAAAAATCATCATACAGGACCAAAACACCACGCTTGTCAATGAAAGGAGGAATCAAAATGAGGTCAAAAACTACTAATACAGTCGTTATATAGGTTTCCAAATGGTCTTCAAGAAAACCACACCTAATTAAACAAGATAAAAAGAAAAACATATTCAAAACACTATATTGCAAGTTTCAGAAAAGGGTATGTCCCTCTCCGCTCAATTGGAACATAACCCCTTTGGCATAAAGCCTTAAGCTATAACAATGGGAGTGGTTCTAGGAACCCCAAAGTAGTCCACACAAGAGGGAACCTTGTAGATGAAATGGGAAGTGCTCCACACTACCTACTTGACTAGTGATTCCTTTATGAGATCATGTTACAATTTGTCCCTATCGTGACCCTATTAAAAGTACACGATGGATGCATTTACTACCCACTGTGTTTAAAGGGGGAAAGCCGAGATACTCCTAAGATAGGTAAGGAACTATTTGGGTAAATCATCTCACTCATGGATGAATTTGTAATAGCTAGGATGAGAGAACCACCTAGGAAAATATACTTTGGCCAGGAGCCCACTTTGACCATTTTAAAATAGTGTTGAGTTGTGAGCCATCTTTTCATCATGAAACATGTGACGCATTACTTTCGCTTAGTTTTTTACTTGCCTTAAGGTGAGGTGAAACTCTGTCGAAGTGAAGCCAAAAATTTTCATCCCCATTTTTATTTGCTTCCTTCACATTCTTTTGACTTTTTTTTTATCAAAAGAGGGGTGACTACCTCTATGTTACCAATCAATTGTTTCTGCCACTTTTTTGTCCATTTACTCCCATCCATGTTTGCGGTTGGGTAAGTTAAATGTCTAAAGTGTGTGGAGGCATCTTCATATCATTTGTGGCCTTTATGATCTTGATACCCATGTCAAGATCGTCATTGTAGTTAGGTGTGGTTCATCATCTTGGACTTCCTTAGAAAGGTTACCTTGTTTGTATCATATCACTACAATTTTGATATTTACGTCTTGTTTCTTATAAACTTGACCTAAATATCTATATTGTAAAGTTATGCTACACACATTTTAACTATTCCTAGCTATACTTTGAGCTTTTGGTTCGATTCTATTACTACCTTGATTTTGAAGAGTGCTATGTGTTACCACTTGTGTGTGTTATATCAATAACATCTTAATATCAATACCTTACTTTCTCACAAAGTTTGGTTAACATATCTCGGTGATATTGTTGTGTCACTCATAAATTATAATTGGCATTTTTGGGATATAGGTCTTAATCGAATTTGAGCTCACTTCTAGTATATCTTGTTAGGAGTTCAAAATAACTGTTTTTATTTACTTACGTCTTGTTCATTCTCTTGAACTTGGCATAAGTGAGAACATATTGTTAATTATCTTGCGACACTAAGATGCTTTTTGAGACGTAGTCTAGGAAGTACTTCATTTGATAGGCTTAGATACTAAACATTTGTGTCACTGGTGATTTATCACTCTATCACAGTGGTATTCTCACATTGTTATTCATTCATATTCTTGACAATTTATCTTGCATTTCACTTAGGTGTGGTCACAAAGTTTTGAACACATTTACAACTTACCTTAGTGAAACTATCAAAAATCATGGCTCCCAAAACATGATTAGGACTTAAGAAACAAACATATGAGGAACAACAAGTGCAAGCTTGGGAAGCATCGAACAAACAAGGGTAAAAACCCTTTCATTGGACATGATCTAGGGCCTTTGTTTTCTGTAGAAAAAGAGATAGAAGATATGGTCGATCATAGTGGTGATGAATTGGAATCCCCACATGCAAAATTTGAATTTGACCGTACTTTATTAGATGAGTTTCTTTTCAGAAATAAGGATAGAGTGCTAACATGGGTCGTCTAATTAGGGGCTATAATGCCCATTGAAAATGAAACAATCCCACCTAAAAATAACGCTAATGAGGAAGAACGACCCCTTATCAACGTGGAGGATATCTTGATGCATGGACATGATTCTATCTCCAACGTAGGGAATGATAAAGTGGTGGGACATAGAATACCCTTTATCAAAATGCCACATAAAAATAGGACAGGACATGAGAATGGTGAAGAACCTCCACAATGCAAGGAAGAAGAGGAACCCTTAGAATAAGAAACCACCATTCAACAATAGATTAGTAACCTAAGCCGACAACTAGCTTTGTTAACTTCTCATGTACAAAAGGAAGCAAGTAAAAATGTTTAAAAGTCAAGGCCTAAGGTCAAGATCAGTGAACTTCATAGAGAAAATCAGGGAGAAGATGATACGGGGTATCATCAAGTATATATCCCTGCTTCTCCCACTAGAGAGCAATTTCTCACATAAGAGGTATAGTTTATGAAAGAAACACTTGCAAGCCTTCAATAGAGCAATATAGGGAGCATTATAAAGTATCGATATGAAGAATTATGTCCCTATCCTTTTGATAAGAATATGACCCTTCAACCTTTTCCTAAGAAATTTGACATGCCAAAATTTGAAAATAATAAAGGGAAGGGAGATCCATGGGATCATGATAAATATTTCTATATGACATGTCAAGAGGTGTCATATAGTGATAATTATCTCATAAGACTTTTTCCCAAGAGTCTAGGAGGTCAAGCCTTGGACTGGTTTACACGTTTACCTCAGGGATCAATTTTTACTTGGCCAGAATTGGCAGAAAGGTTTGTGCGTCACTTCTCATACAACATACCAAGTGATGTCATCATGTCCAATGGTGGAGAGGGATAGCTAGCTGCTTCCCTTGTGCTTTCCCTGAAAAATAGCTGGTTAGTATTTTTGTTCCCAACCTAAACCCAGACATAGCCTTCCACCTCCAATGCATTGTTTTCGCACTTTTGAGGAGGTCATTAAAAAATGGGTTCAAATAGAGAAATATCTCATTGTCAAAGGAACACTCAAGTCCCAATCTAGAGATAATCAAAATGTTAAACCCATGGAGAAGCTGGAGGTTTTTAACAAAAAAAAATGTGGTGGGAGATGGGATCACTGATTCCAAACGTGTACAAACAGTCCAAATCAGCCAACCTTTTAAATTGACCAAAGGACCAATTCAACCACCACCAAAACGAAGAATTTTCACCTCTCTTAATGAACCTTTGTCAGTTATACTAATTTTTTTTTATGCGGCTCACATGGTGACATATCCTACAACACAACCATTTGATGATAATGCTCCAAAACCTTCATGGTACAAGGAGCATGAGTATTGTGAAATGCATTGTGTCAAGGGACATAAAATTGACAAATGTTTGTGACTTCATCATTATATCCAAGAACTCATAAACAATGGGGAGATAGAGGTGGAAAACCCAGGGAGAACTCATACACCCAACGAGACAATGAGGATATATAAAGAGCCACTCCCCAAACATGATAAATCAGAAAAGTTAAAGCTGGATTCGGGAGAGTCATCCCAAGGTTATAAAGCAGCGAATTACTTATACACCAAAAAAAACAACAATCATTATGATTCACTTATTGGATGTATTCGCTCTCCTACTGATCATATTAATGCCATCCAAATCAAGGGAATGGATTGCGCTGTGGTAATAAGGCATGCCTGACTTGTGATTCTGGAACCTTCTCCATCGACCCCACAAACTCGTAAATACAACATCTTAGAGCAACTTGAGAATATGTCTGCTAAGATTTTGATCTTATATCTTCTTAAGATATCTAATGTACATAAAGACATTCTATACCAAACTCTTCAGGGGTCGAGAGTGTCATTAGAGGTAGATCCTAGACATCTCCAAGCTGTGGTAGAAATCATCGTACCAAATGAACACATTGCCTTCAATCATAGGGAGATATCTACCAAAAATCCAACACATAATCTTCCTTTGTATATTGAGGTAGTTGTTACCCACAGGAAGATGAAATGAGTACTTGTGGAAAATGGATCAGGCTTGAACATATACACGCTAAAGTTAGTTAAACAGCTAGGACATACTGAGGCAGATCTTGAGTCAAATATCATCACTATCACCACTTACGACAACATGGAAAGGGAGTCAATGGGAACAATCATGTTACCCATGGAGGTGGATCCCACTTACCATCAAACAAAGTTTCATATCCTAGACTTGGAACTTCCATATAATATGCTTTTAGACTGCCCATGGATTCATGCCATGTAGGCCGTGCCATCGACGTTCCATCAGTGCATTAAATTAAAGCATGATGGACACACCATTACAATACAAGGAGATTCAGATCCCTTTTCTCACTGTAGAGCTCTCAATATTTTTACACGTAAGGGCACATATGCATGTCCCTCCACTGATATAGTTGTCCCTCTCCAATTTGAGGCCATGGAATCCTGGATAGATTTGGATTCTCTTAGTTATTGCGCCCATGGTACGTCTACATCAACCTCTCCTTTTGATTCATGGGAGATGAAGATCCTTTAATATGGTTGCAGAGAATATGATGTACAACAAGCCCTCTTGGTTTCAGACCTCTCATTATCACCCAAGATTAGAGGTCGACCCAACTATTGCTTCAGAAGACCTAGAAATGAACACACTATTAGGTCATTCTTACCTGGAGGTTTGTTGGCTAAAGAAAAATTGTTAGATCCACCTACAACTTGGGTCCTAGAGGATACTCAGCCAACCTATTATCAAACCCTTGAATATGAGAAATCTAGTAAAATGATGTAGTTCATGGGCTACAAGGGCCTAGGATGCGGAAGAAACGAACAAGGAAAGAGAAAACCAGTGCCTCTTCTGCATTTTAAAACAGAAAGATACAACATTGGAATTCGCCCTTATGGAGCACACCCCAATGATCAAGATGCTACTTGTTCAGAACATGAGGATAGCTTTGACTATCTCAACAATGATACAAATTCCCATTGTAGCCAATATGAGGATCTTGCCTCCATGAACCTATTCATGAACAATTCTATCCTGACCATAACCCCTACGGAACCAACCCTTGACCTTGTTTACCCTTCCCTTATTGAATGGGACCAACAACGTCACATGTCGCTAGATCTATTTAAGAATGATGAAGCTATCACAGAGTTCATGGGAATTCAGGATATAATTCCCATTGGAGGCCACAAAAAAGGCTTCTATATTGACTTGGATACACGCACTTACTTCAGCGAGGAGGCTGAGCTTTGTGGTCAACAAGACTTAAGAAAAATCGAGGGCAAAATTTTCAATGTAAAGCCTTGGTAAAAATCAAAGTCCAAGTCACATAGTGAAAACCTCTTTGAGGCACTGGCCAAAAAAACAAGTAAAAAAATCGAAGGATAATAAAAGTGACCCCGCCAAGGATGAAAATCTCATGGAGACATCCTTGGACAAAGATCTCAATCTTCCTCCCAATCCTACGCGTATGGAGGACTTGTCAAAATTACTAGTCGAGGAGACTATTGATGTGAATATTGGTACATAAGAGGACCCAAAAATAGTCAAATTGGGAGCATCAATCTCAGCATGGAAACAAAAGACATTTGCTATGTTGTTACGAGAGTTTATATACATGTTCGCATGGTCCTACCAAGACATGTCAAGCTTAGATCCAACTTTAGTCTTGGACAACCTAGTTGTGCATGTAGATGCTAAGCATATCAAGCAGAAGCTCAGAAAGATCCACCCAAGGGTAGCCCTATTGGTTAAATAAGAATTAGAAATATTTCTTGCAGTAGGATTCATCCGGCCTATTGATTATTCTGAATGGATATCTAATATCGTCCCTGTCCAGAAAAATCCCGTCAGGATCAAAATCTTTATGGATTTTAGAGACATTAATAAGGCTTTCCCTAAGAATGATTTTCCACTGCCAAATATTGACATGATTGTGGATTCAATAGTAGGATATGAGATGTTATCTCTCATGGATGTCTTTTCAGGATATAACCAAACCAAGATAGCTGAAGAAGATTAGCACAAAACGGATTTCACGACTCCTTGGGGTACCTTTTATTATCAGGTGATGCCATTTGGTCTCAAAAATGCAGGAGCTACTTATCAGTGGGAAATGACAATAATTTTTCATGATATGATTCATGATATCATGGAGGACTATGTAGATGACATCCTCAGAAAGTCTATGATAAGAGAAGATCACCCTGTCATTTTACGGCGTATCTTTGAATGCCTACAAGAGTATAAGGTTAGGCTAAGCCAAGCTGATATCCAAAGTTGACCCACTCAAGTACTTGTTATCTAAACCAGCCCTCACAGGTAGAATGGCTAATTAGATCATTGTACTAAGTGAGTTTGACATAGAATTTGTACATCAGAAGTCGGTTAAGGGACAAATACTCACTGACCAATTAGCAGAGGCACCTTTGCAAGGCATTAAACCTTTGAATTTGGATCTGCCAGATGCCTCATTACTATACATTGAAGAATCTATTGTATGGAAAATACACTTTGACGGGTCCTTTACTTTTCATGGTTCAGGAGCAGGGGTGGTCCTCATCACTCCTTTTGGTGACCCTATACCACATGATTTTCACCTAAGTTTTCCTTGCACAAACAATATCACAGAGTATGAGGCACTTATTTAGGGATGAAGCTCACTATCAAGTGGAACATTCATCATGTCAAGGTTGTGGGTGATTCTCAATTAATTATTAAGTAGGTTAATGATGAATACAAGGTTAAAGATGAAAAGCTTATACCTTACAAAAAGCTGGTAGAAACTCTAAAAGAGTACTTCGTGCACATTACATTTGAAAAAATTCCAAGAGTGCAAAACAAATTGGCAGATGCTATGGCAATAGTGGGTTCTATGCTTCGTATTTCACTAGAGAATAATGACATGCCGTTCTTTGTAGAAAATTTATGTCATCTTGCGTACTACATGCTAGAATCTTATCTGGCTTGTGATGTTGTTGGTCCTAATTCCCCAAGGTACGAGCTGATATTTACCTATCTCAAGGAAACCACATTCCCTCCCAACATTTCTCATTCTGAGAAACAAAGCTTCATTCACCAAATAGTTCGTTACACCCTTTTAGGAGGTACGCTCTATCATCGTGGCTACGATGGGAATCTGTTACGTTGTCTTGATATAATAGAGTCGATCCAAGAAATCAAAGAAGTACATGAAGGGGTGTGTGGAGCACATACTAATGGAATGGTTTTGGCCAAGAAATTGTTAAGAGTAGGCTACTATTGGCCTACCATGGAAACTAATTGTTGTAATTATGTCAGGAAGTGTGTACTTTTCTAGAAGTATGGAAACTTCATCCATGCCACATCGCAACCATTGCAACCTATCACTACCCCATAGCCATTTTCTAAATGGGGACTTGACTTGATAGAGAAAATAACCCCCACTTCATCTAATGGTCATACCCACATCATCATAGCTACGGAATACTTTAGAAAGTGGGTGGAATCTATCCCTTTAACCTATGTAACAGGAGCTTAGATTTCCAATTTTATCATGAATCATATCATTTGTCGATATGGCATTCATACAGCCATTGTTACAGATAATGGAAAGTCATTTAAGAATAAAACTATCAAGGGTCTTTGTCAGCAGTTCCAAATCAAGTTAAAATGGTCTACACCATATTATCCCCAAGGTAATGGACAGGCCGAAGCCACAAACAAGACTTTGGTGAGAATAATGGAAAAGATGGTCAATAAGATAGGTCGTAATTGGAACTTACAAATCCACCCAAATCTTTGGGCTTACAGAACCTCCATTCGTACTCCTACGGGTGTGACACCATATTCTCTAGTATTTGGGACAGAATCCATCATCCCACTAGAAATTGAACTTCCTTCCCTAAGAATCTCTCTTAGGGATTATCTGGATAAAGATGATGATTACCGGGTGGCTAGACTAGTTGAATTAGAGCTCCTAGATGAGAAGCGCATTCGTGCTCTTAATTACCTCAAAGTGTATCAAAATAGAGTATCCAAAAATTATAACAAGAGAATCATACCTTGCCAGTTTGAGGTTGGTGATTTATTCATGAAGGAGAATCAGTTCAATACAAGGGCAAAACGAGAAAAGAAAGGAAAGTTCAAACCACATTGGCTAGGACCCTATGTTATAGTAGCCAAGTACAACATAGGGGCATACAAACTTTATCACCCCAATGGTGTTGAGCTCTGTCAGTCCATGAATTCCATGCATCTTAAGTGGTTCTATGATTAAACATGGCACAAAGTCATAAAAGCAAAGGGAAAAAATAAAAAAACATGGTAAAATGATCAAAAATACAAAAAAATCAAAAAGAGAAAAAATAAAAAGAGAAAACAAGTCATTCACAAGTGAAAACCATGCAATTGTGGCACTTTGGATAGGTCCTTGGGTGAAAACCAGTTTCCAGCACCTTGGGAGGATTCGTTGTTCACAAGCATCTTGCATCTGGAGGGTGCTTTTACTTGGCCTAGCCCTAGTTCTGCCTTCAAGATTCCCTATGAGCTCAATCCTTTCAAGCCTTGATCCGACTTTGTCTTCTTTTATTCATTTGTGAGGGGCATGGCTTTTTTCTATTCCCCATCTTACGTTGGGGGTAATTCAATGAATTCACCTTCTTGTTCATATGCGCATGGCCTCTGCTCTTGTATATTCCCCATCTAATGCTGGGGGAATCCACACTATCTTGGTTACCTTTGCATAACTTTAGAAAACCATTAGAAAACAAACCAAAAACAATATAAAAATGTTTCAAAAAGCCAAAAACAATAGAAAATTGTTTCAAAAACCCTAAAAAATAGAAAATTGTTTCAAAAATAAAAAACAATAGAAAATTGTTGCATGAAAAAAAATCTTACAAAAACATTTACTTGCATTGTCTTGTTTCTTGCTTTTCTTGTTTGCTTGTCTAGTTGCTTCATGTTTATGATTTTAGGTTGTCTGTTACTTGGGCATACTTTCTTAGAATTCATCTTTTCTTACTTAAATTATATTTATTCTTGTTTGTGCATATGGAGGTATGTTTTTTGCATAATAGTGAATCATGGTGCGTTATTATGTTAATTCATTGTGTTCTTTATTAGCATTTGATTGTGTTTATTGCATGTGCATTTTTTTGTTATCACTATCATCACATCTAACATCATTTATACATCATGTATGAAGAAAAAGCTAAGTATACATCATACATGAATGCTAAGCTAATCATCACATATCGTATCACCAAATGGGGGCAAGAGGGATCGCAAATATCAAAATCTATCCCCCCCACACCCTTATCATCATATCATGACATCCACTAAGTGTGGCACATCACATAAGCAAACACATTTGATATATTCTACAAAATTGATCATCTAGAAATCAAAACACATGTGATATGTCAACAAGATCATGATACATATACATGTCACATCAAATCAGAATGCATCATAAACACAACTATCTATCCATGAGAAATAATAAACAAATGTCCATCTCATATACACATATGTCATATAAAAAATGTCCAAATCATACATGTGTAGTATATCTATATCAAAAATGGACATACATCATGGCAGTACATCAAAAGTGCCTTCATCTAAGGTATACAAAGGTGATACATCTATAAAAGAATACAATCCTTCATCAAAGGCATGTATCAAAATTGCTATACATAAAAAATGCCTTCATCTGAGGCATACAATAAAATGATAGATCAACTCACTGAATAGAAAAGCCTTCATCAGAGGCATGTGACAAAACTACTATACATCAAAAAAAGCCTTCATTTGAGGCATACAAAAGAATGGTACATGTATCAAGGAAGAATAGCCTTTATCAAGAGGCTTGTGTGAAGGTACCAAACATCAGGGCTGACTTGAGCCCTCTGATGGAGTATCCGGTCTGTCTCGAGAAGGTGGCATGACATGAGCATCACTGGCTCTCCTTGGTCATGGCTGCTCCACTGAGGCCTAAGGCCTCTCTGATTTGGTGCCCCTACTCGACTGCTGACTGTAAGAAGGTGCCCACTACTCAGCCAAAACTACCTCAAAATATAAGTACCTATAGTAGGAGGCCCTGCCCTCTGCTATGGAAAGATCTCTGTGAGTCCAGGTAGTCACTGTTGTACCCTTTGTGTGTCGGTAGGATGTTATCTCTGCTGACGCTCAGGAAATCTCAGCCTGGACCACTATGCACTCTGCCCTAAGCCTATCTCACTTTAAAATCATAGGCTACAGCTGGGCCTGTGTCTTTTGGTATAAACTTGTCACTTGGGCCATTTGGGAGGCCATCTGTTGAATTTGCTGGAAGTGCACAACACTATCACCTCCTGGGCCAGCCTGGGCCCGAGCCTAATCTCATTCTGATAATAAAGTCACAATCTGAGTCCGAGCTTGATCTCACTTGGCTGTTGTTGTCACACACCAGGCTCAGGCCTCGTCTCTCTCTGCTCTATCCCGATCTCTCTTGGCTAGAGCCTACTGTAACTACTACTGCAAAGTGGTTGTGTGTGCCACTGGCTGTGCCACTAAGGTTGGTCCTTGTGGTGCCCTAAACGACTGAGCCTAATCTAGGACTCTAGCTCTAGGAACCTGTGTTGGTGCATGTCTTGGACCTTGTGGCCTTGGTCCCTGTACCTGTGGGGCACCCTACTCATCTTGAGGTAATCCATCAAATGGATCCTCTAGATCACAACCTGCCACACCCTCTCTCCGCTTAGCACCATGCCAAATCTCTATAGGCGGTTGAGAGCCTGCTACCCAAGCCTCCTCCGGGATAGTAAGATGTTGGAGTAACACAGTGGCGTACCAGGTCCCATAATCCGCTATAATAGCTGGGTCCTTGACTTGTTGTGTTGGGTCTCATGCCTGTGGGACCACTTGTAAGAAACTCACCCAGGATCCGGCCACCAGTAAGTGAGGCCCCATAGTATGCCTCTCAGAGTCTCGATGGGCATACCATATATCAGGCTGTGGAATACCTTGTACTATACCAAGCTACCACTGGCACCTGTCAACTATGTACAACTCTATGATGTAGTTGTGACTGCTAAGGATAAAGTGCTCTACTGAGCACACACTGAGCTCTATGACATCCTTTGGCCACTGGATATGTCTATAGGGTCTCCATATGATGTCTATCTCTAGCAGCTCATCAAACTCTCACCTGTATCTATATAGGCTATCTAGGTGGCCTCGTACATCACCACCTACTGATACCCACACCATGTAAGATGGCTCCTCTGGATCTCAAACATGTAAAGTCCCCATAGGGCATCCGATAGCAATGTGGTCCCATAACCAAATCTGTAACAATGAGGCTGGCCCCACGGTCTTCCGACTGTGGTAAGTGATCAAGTGTAAATCCTAGTAGAAGTGCACCAGTATGCACTGCCCCCAACAATAATGCTCAACACTGAAAAATGCCATGGACTAATGGTAGTATCCATCTCGGGAAAGATGTCCCCATATTATCAGTGAGAAAAAACCCATTAATAAGTGACATGATGTACAGGGGCCCCCGATGCAGTGTCAGGTCAGAAATACACTCGTGTAATGCAATGACCATACCGTCATGCAATATGTCATCTATGTCAAAAAGGTCACTGCAAGCTTCTCTAATCTTCCCTATATCAGAGTTTTACTCAATTAAATTACCCATGATTGGCACGCAGAGAATCTACCAAACATCATCTAGGGTCACAGTCATCTCCCCAGTAGGAAGTCTAAAACACTGGCTCTTGCTATGCCATCGCTCGGCTGGTGCAGTCAGTAAACCATGGTCCAAAGTGATGAATGGCATCCAAGACATAGGGCCTAGCCCCACCGCATATAGAATTATGGCCATAACATGCTGGTCTCACCGACGCATGATCCCATTTAACTCAAAAATCTGGGAATGACGCTTCCGTGTCTGTAACACTGGCAATCATCTCTACAAAATATCAATCCACTCGTTAGTTACTAACATTTCTTTTAAAAATCTATCTATCATTTTAGGGTTAACCCAAAAATCCTAAATTTTCTTCTAAGTGTCACCCTTTTGGCATTTTTCTATCTATCCTCCGCTAGCCTGGGCCTCCTGCGTGCCCTTTCGGGAATGTGCACCTCCCTTTTGGCATGTGCACGTGCACGCAATGGTCTTCGGGCACTTGCGCCATCATTTGTGCACATGCGTACCCTTTTGGGTGTGTGCGCCACTCATTTAGCACTTGTATCATCATTTGTGTGCCTGCACTTGTGTGCATGCATCCCCTCTATGTGTGCACTCCCCCTTTGGTGTGTGTGATCCCTTTCTGGTGCATGCCTATCTGTGCACATGTGTAGTGTGTGTGCATGCGCATGGGTGTGTGGAGTATGTGCCTGCACGTGCACGCGTATGTTTTAAGACACATGTGCCCCCAAAGAGATGCATGTGCCCCCGACTTGAGACCTACACCTACGTGTTGACACGTCACCTAACCCTAATTACTCATTTTAAGACATTAATGACAAAATTTTACGAGCAAGGTTCGAGTACTCACAAAGGCACCGTCGTCGGCATGCTGATGGTACCCTCGGACTGTGTCTGCTTACCTCAATCGGTCCCGTGCGACCACCATCGTCCTCATTGCTATCAGAGCCTCACAGTAAAATCTCAATAGTGGTCAGTCAAAGTGAATTGGTCACGATGATTTACCCCCCCAAGGGGCATATTAACTTGTTTTTCATTGCCGTGAAGGCATGGAGGCTCGTTTCAACCGCCATTTTCTCCTCTATTCACCGTTGAATAATTATTTTTATTAAATAATTATTTTTCTCTTATTTTTCACCGTATTGGGGCATTTTTTGCTGTTTAATACCCCTTTCTTCCCCCTAGGGCAATTTTATTGTTCCTATGTGATTTTTCTTCTTATTCACACTCTCATAAATAATTATTTTATTAATTTTTCCAGGCACAAGGACATTATTTGTCACTTGTTTCTTCTTTCTTCCACCTAGGGAACCTTCTATTGATCCTAGGCCCTTCATTCTATTTCTTCTATTTTCTTCTACTGTCCACCGCATTTTAGAAAATAGAAAACAAAAATAAGATATATATCACATCAAAAATCCAAAAACAGGGCAAAATGTTTCACAAAATCCTAAAAAGTAAAAAACCTACAAAAATGGTACCTTGTTTATTGTGGCTAAAACTTGTGTCTTTCGCATGGTATTTTCTCCGTATCCTACTGGTCTATTTCACATCTTCCCCAATTAATATGACTTGAGGATCGCTAGACTCACAACCATTCACAAAGCTAGCTGCTTTCTTCGTCTGTACTCTGGGGCATGTTTGTTTCCTGGTGTTGTTTCCTTGCGCACAACACTTTTTACTTGGACCTAGTGTCCATTATCATTTCCCCTTGCATATATCCTTGCTTGGGACATCATTTTTAACCCTTGTCAATCACGAACGTGTGGACCTCTTAGCCTTGATAATAAAACATTTGTATAATTGTCTTGATTTAATCCCCTTCTAATAGCCTAAATCATACTAATATTCCTCTAATTAGCTTCTGTAAGCTTACATCTACCTATTAATTAATCACCTTTGATTAATTAAAACACCCCCCAACTCCCATGACTTGCTAAGCATAAATTAAACCCTTCTAAAGTAAGGTTACCTTTTATAAAGCAACCTTATCCATTCCTAATCTTGTTTTACCTTTATCCCACATGCAAAGGGATGAAGTGTTTCCTTTATCCACTGGGCTATATAAGGAGCCCCCCTTCTACCTTTATACCTACACCTAAACTTCTTAAGAAGACAAAAGCAAAGCATAGAGCAAAATAGACTAAAAACTTTCCTTTGTTTTCTTGAGAGTTCACCACTTGGAGAGTTAAGCCTCTTTTCTAGCCTAAAGTGCTTAGGTCATATGGGAGGTGTCAAAAGGGTCTTATAGCCCAAATTTGATAAGCCCCCATTCCTAGGTTCTTGGAATATCAAGATCAACCTATTTGATTATCATGGAGCTTATATATGTTCATTTACTTCTTATTAATTAAAGGGAATAGAGGATTTAGACACTTGGCATGTTAATTATCAAAGTTTTATTTAGTGTCTAACCTTGCTTAATCCTCATCTTGATGGTGCTTTGTATTTTGTTTAATTTTGCTAATTAAGGCTACTAGCTGTTAGTCTTAATGTGCATTAGTTTAAACAAATCATTCACACATTTGGCACGCCTAGTGGGACCTAGTCCCTTGGCATTTTAGTTTAAATTTCATTGTTTTGGCTAACTTTTGATATGCACATGTAGTAATTAATGTCTATTTTTCTTGGAATTTTTGCTAATTTTATATGTATAAGTTCTTGTTCATAGCCATCATTTTAATGGATTGTTGCCATTTTAAAACTAACTTGCTAAAATTTGAAGTATTGTGAACTTTATTGTGTTTTTTGCCATATTTTGGTTGCAGGGGTGATGTAGGCACACTATTGGGAGCACAGGTACATTTTTGGTGGCGTAGGCACATTGTCAGAACCTAATTCTCTATTTATCGACCCTGGTGCATATGCACTAATCCCAATGCATATACCATAACCAGCGCATAAACAGACTAACCTGGGTGTAAATGTTATTTCATACTGTACCTTTACTGCAATTCAAAACCTGTCAAATTGGCATGTACACCCTAATCTAAGCACACACATTGTTTTAGTGGCTTAGACACATTTCTGGTAGCGCAAGCATTCTGTCAGAAACTTAGACTATTTTGCAAAGTGGTAGCGCACACCATTTTCTGGTAGCGCAAGCATTCTGTGAAAATTTAAGCCTATTTTTATCATACATTCTTCTAGTGGTGTACATGACTCTCGGGTGGTGCAGGTACACGGTGAGCTAGAAACGCACAGAGTGGTGCACACGTCTTTTTGGTGGCACACATGCCTCTCAGGTGGTGCAGGTGCACTGTAAATTGGAAAAACACAGAGTGATGTATCCGCCCTAACCCATGCGTAGACACCAAAATAGGGGCACATGTGTCTCTTTGTTTTCTTAAAGTTAATGTGCTGAGGTGCTAACATTCTTGCAGGTTTTATCTAATTAAATACTCATCTTTACAGGGTTTTTTTACATGCTTTTACTTGATTAGATAAACTTTGCATGTTTACTTATAGGAATAAGATCACGTATGCTCTTCGCTTGCATCCCTTGGGTCAATCTTGGGTATCAGAAATCATTCTTAGGTCATTTTGATGCTTTGAGGTTGTTAGGAATATTCGATTTTGAATTGATTAACTTGGTGTAGCTAAACTAAAGTGTTTTTCCATTTAATATATTTTTGGATTTTGGAAACATCACGTATGCTCTTCTCTTGCATGCTTGGACGATCTAGAGAATCAAAAATGATTTTTACTCTTTTGATGGAAAATTACTAAAAATCGTCATACAGGACCAAAACACCATGCTTATCAAAGAAAGGAGGAATCAAAACGAGGTCAAAAAATACTAATACAGTTGTTATACAGGTTTCCAAAAGGTGTTCAAGAAAACCAAACCTAATTAAACAAGATAAAAAGAACAACATATTCAAAACACGGTATTGCAGGTTTCAGAAAAGGGTACATCCCTCTCTACTCAACTGGAACATTAGCCCTTTGGCATAATGCCTTAAGCTATAACAATGGGGGTGGTTCTAGGAACCCCAAAGTAGTCCACGCAAGAGGGAACCTTGTGGATGAAACGGGAAGTGATCCGCACTACCTACTTGACTAGTGATTCCTTTGTGAGATAGTGTTACAAGTTATCCCTATCACAACCCTATTAAAAGTACACAATGGATGTATTTACTACCCACTGTGCTTGAAGGGGGAAAATATGAGATACTCCCAAGATAGGCAAGGGAATATTTGGGTAAATCACCCCGCTCGTGGATGACTTTGTAACAGCTAGGATGAGAGAATCACCTAGGAAAATATACTTTGGCTAGGAGCCCACTTTGACCATTCTTAAACAGTGTTGAGTTATGAGCCATCTTTTCATCATAAAACGTGTGATGCATTACTTTCACTTAGTTTTTCACTTGCCTTAAGGTGAGATGAAACTCTGGCAAAGTGAAGCCAACATTTTTCATCCCCATTTTGATTTTCTTCCTTCACATTCTTTTAACATTTTGTTGATCAAAAGAGGGGTGACTACCTTTGTGTTACCAATAGATTGTTTCTGCCACTTTTTTGTCCATTTACGCCCATCCATGTTTGCGGCTGGGTAAGTTAAATGTCTAAATTGTGCGGAGGCGTATTCATATCATTAGTGGCCTTTGTGATCTTTATACCCACATCAAGATCGTCATTGTAGTTAGGCATGGTTCATCATCTTGGACATCCTTAGAAAGGTTACCTTGTTTGTATCATATCACTACAATTTTGATATTTACATCTTGTTTCTTGTAAACTTGACATAAATATCTATATTGTAAGGTTACGCTGCACACATTTTAACTATTCCTAGCTATACTTTGAGCTTTTGGTTCAATTCTATTATTACCTCGATTTTGAAGAGTGCTACATGTTACCACTTGTGTGTGTTATATCAATAGCATCTTGATATCAATACCTTAATTTCTCACAAATTTTGGTTAACATATCTTGGTGATATTGTTGTGTCACTCACAAATTTTAACTGGCACTTTTTGGGATATAGGTCTTAATCAAATTTGAGCTCACTCCTAGTATATCTTGTTAGGAGGTTACATTAAATTTTTGTATTTACTTACGTCTTGTTCATTCTCTTGAACTTTGCATAAGTGAGAACATCTTGTTAATTATCTTGTGACACTAAGCTTCTTTTTGAGACATAGTCTAGGAAGTACTTCATTTGATAGGCTTAGATACCAATCATGCACACAGTTCCAAAAGAACATCATTACACAAAGTGGAGAGCTTAGATCAAAGGAGGCTTGCTCCATTAGAGGGCCAATTGGACACTTGGAAACCGATCTGTTACCTTAGAAGGCATGGTGGTGAAGGCAGAAAATCTATATAGAGAGGTGTGATGATAGCAGAAAGAGATACACAAGAGACACAAGATAGAGGAGTGATTAGTGGGGTAGACTGGTGGAAGAGAGGTGAAGCTATGCAAAAATATAATGGATAATTATATGGGCTAGGATTAGAGAAAACATAGGAGTGATGGTATATTTAGAGGGATGGGTCTGTATTCATCTTTGTAATGTGAAGGACATAGTGTAGTTCTGATGCATGACTTTGCTCTGCATTGCTATATGGGTCTATTATGGCCTCAAGGATTGTAATGTGGTTACTAAACTCATTAATATGAATATAAGACTCTATTTTGAATCATACATGTGTTCATGAGTATAATCCTTGTGCATTTCCTTTATGTATGAATCAGTTCTATGTGTTTTCTATTATTTCTCTTTATGGATGCAATAAAATGATAAATCCTCATAGGTTCTCAGAATGATGATCGGTTATTTTCTATTATTTTGCACTTGAATATCTATCATAAGATGATGTATTCTCATAAGACTCACATAAAGGAGAGGCTCGGTGCTTGCATGTGCCTCAGGTGAGTGCCCAATGCCTGCTGGGTGATAGGATGACGTGCATGGGATTTTACTGTTAATCTAAGGGTATAAAAATGACTACATCTTGGTTTCGTTGCCGGGAACTCTTTTCAAATTTGTTGTGAGAAATGGCATGCATCTTTGTCCCTGTCATGTGTGATGATAGAACGTACCTTGGAAAGTGTTGAAACATGGTTCAAGAGCATGGAGGATGAGTTTTCTCAAATATTCAGCACTGGATCTGATTTCGATGCACGTAGATGGGTAGAAGACAACCTATACCATGAGTTGTATGAGACATTCTTATGATGTTTCCCAATAGAACTATATGAATGGTTATCAACATATGCATCCAGATTGAGATGGTACTATAGATCATGTGTATGGACCCAAGATTATTATCAGAAGCTGCATGATGCAGATCTGACTTGGATGTGTGTTGTTGATCACTAGTGGAAAGGAGTGTTGACTAGTTATACTCTAGAATACGTGATTTCTACGTATTGTTACCCAGAAGTTGCTGAGTTCGAGTTTCCAAGGGAGCCCAGAGGATAATTTTTCCATGTTATTCCTTTGGCTATGAAGATCTTGGTCTTTATCGTCAGTTTAGAGGCATTTCCCATGGTCGTCTAAGCTTCTTTGAGAATTGGGAGAGGAAGCTAGGGTGAAGGAAGATGGTGAAAACTGCAGCTGAAAAGGAAAGGGAAGAGAGATGGCTCAAGTATAGGAAAACTCATGAAAGGGAGATGACTAGACAACGTGAGGTTATAAGTGTGATTGATCTCTAGAGACAGATGTTGCGGGAAGGAGTTGAGGTTCACACAGAGGACACGGAACCTGAGTAGTCTATAATACCCTATCTTGGTAAACATGGGAGAGAAGCCCCTTCAACTTCTAATGAGGGTTCGTCACATGAAGAGAGGATAGCCATTAGTGTGCATCTGAACTCACCTGGTGGTCAACCCCCGATGCTTTGTTTTCTAGATCAAGGGAGAAGTATTGTTAACCCAGTTGGTATCAATGGGAGTAACCGATTTGTGCCAAGGAGATATAATTTCTCATTTGGAACATCCATGGTTGTGTAATCCATTCTGGTATTTTGAGGAATTTTTTGACATAGTGTAGGTATGCAAGGTTTTGGTATTACATCTGGGAGTGGTGTAGGACACACAACTGGCAATGGGATAATATCACAAACCATCAGTGCGCAGTTCAGTGGGAATTTGGGAACACTAGGTGCAACCACTTATGACCATTTTTTGACTACAGCAGGTGGATCTGGTGGTATAGGGGCTAGAGGACTTGGTGGACCTAGCAGATTTGGAGGATCTAGTGGGTCAGGAGGAACATGACCTGGTGGATCTAGTGGATTTGGTGGAGGACAAGGGCCTCAACCACCCCAACAAGTTTTTTTGCTAAATGTCATTACACTTACCAAACTACAGGGGTATTGAGGAAGTTGCAGAGTATGTGCATGAGTGTGAATTACTATGGCGTGTAAAAGGGATCACTACCTCAGAGTGGAAGGCAAGTAAGTTTGTAACAATGTTGCAAGGACACATACATAGTTGGTATAAAAAATATAACCCCCATCAGATGGTGGTAGACTGTACTACATTAAAAATGATTTCCTAGTAGAATTCCATATCTCAAAATTTGAATAGAAGAGCATCAACACTCTAAAGGAGATCCAACAAGGAATAACAGAGAGTCTGTGAAAGTATGAAGCACATTTCAAGACTCTCTTTTCAAAACTATCCTATGACATCCACTGTTCTCAAAATGCTCAATGGTTTGTTGGAGGATTGATAACACCATTTAGAAGGGCTCTGTCACATAAGACTTTCACAGACCCGCGCGAGGCATTAGAAACTACCCTACGTGCCGAAGCTGTTGGGAGCATTGATACTAGTGTTAGTCCTTTTCTAGAGGCTCAAATTGTTTTAATGGCCAAGAAATGGAGAAGATATCTGCAAACTCAACTTTAATGGCCAAGAATACACAGATGAGTTCTATAAGTTTTCCATTCGTGTAGAGCATGAAGAAACTGAGGAACAAATGGCTGCAAGGTATGTTAATGGATTAAAATTTTCTATTCAAGATGAGATAAGTATGCATAGGATTAAAAGCATGGAGGATGCCTATCAATTAGCCTTAAAGGCTGAGGATAAACAAAATTGTCAAAGTTTTAGGAGATCACCTGGAATGAATAGGGGGGCCTCAAATTTCTTTCGGGGACGAGCTGGTTTTAGCCAAGGTAGGGGAGAATCATCTCGTGGATTGGAAAAGCAAGAGGATACGAGACAAGATTTCCAGAATCAACAAAGAGGCAGAGGATTTCCTAGGGGAAGAGGATATGCTGGCGATAGAGGATGGGAGGCTCCATGAAGACCATTTATTTGTTACAAATGTGGTGAAGAAGGGCATCGATCTTTTGAATGCCCACGTACTTATACACATGACAAAAGGCAAGGAGATGTTCCAAGAGTAAATCTTGTTGAAGCTGAGCAAGTAGAAGATGAACAGGATCTGGAAATCCCACCAGATGTTGGAGAAACTCTGATGATCAAGAGGACGATGATTGATCCAAGAAAGGAGGTCAAGGGAGATGCATGGCTACGTACAAATATTTTTAGAACAAGATGCACTTCAGGAGGAAAGGTATGTAATGTTATTATTGATGGTGGTAGTTGTGAGAACATAGTTTCAAATGAGATGGTCAATAAATTGGGTTTGCATTGTGAGAAGAATCCTAACCCTTATCATATTGCATGGTTTAAGAAGGGTAATGAAGTTACTGTTGATAAGAGATGTTTAATAAGATTTTCTATTGGGAACAATTATAAGGATGAGCTTTGGTGTGATGTTATCCCTATGGATGCATGTCATATGCTGCTAGGAAGACCATGGCAATTTGATAGAAAAGTTATTCATGATGGGGGAAAGAATACTTATACTTTCTGGAAGGATGGCACAAAAATAGTTTTGCTACCTCTTAAAGAAGAGGGGAAGGCTGAAAATATGCTTTCTGCAAAGGAATTTGTGAAGGAGGCAAAGGCAACCGGTTTTTGTTATGCACTAGTTGCAAATAAGGATGAACTTGTAAGTGCTCAAATACCGATAGAAACATCAGAATTAATAGAAGATTTTTCAGATGTTATTCCTGATGAGCTACCAGATGGATTACCACCCAAAAGAGATATTAAACACCACATTGATTTGATTCCAGGGTCTTCACTCCCAAATCAAGTGGCTTATAGGATGAGCCTGACATTGCATGCAGAGTTGAAAGGCAAGTGGCAGAGCTCGTGCAAAAGGGGGTCGTAAGGGAGAGCATGAGTCCATGTGCAACACCAGCTTTATTAACACCAAAGAAGGATGGAACATGGAGAATGTGCATGGATAGCAGAGCGATCAATAAAATTACAATCAAGTATCAGTTCCCAATACCTCGCCTTGATGATATGATGGATGTGCTTGCTGGATCTAAGTATTTCACCAAGATTGATCTTCAAAGTGGTTATCATCAGATTCGGATCAGAGAAGGAGATGAATGGAAAACAACATTCAAGATGGGAAATGGATTATATGAGTGGTTGGTGATGCCATTCGGGTTATCCAATGCACCTAGTACTTTTATGAGATTGATGAACACCGTGCTACAGGAGTATAATGGTAAGTTTGTTGTGGTTTATTTTGATGATATCTTGATCTTTAGTAAAACTAAAGAAGAACATTTGAGGCATCTAAGGTTGGTATTTGAAGTGTTAAGGAAAGAGAAACTCTATGCAAATATGAAGAAGTGCACATTCATACAAGAGAGTTTGGTATTCTTGGGCTTTATTATTTCAGCAGATGGGGTACAGATGGACTCATAAAAGATAAAGGCAATTATTGAATGGCCTACTCCACGGAGTATAACAAAGGTAAGGAGCTTTCATGGTCTAGCAACATTTTATAGAAAATTTATTAAAAATTTCAGTAGTATTGTAGCTCCTATAACAGATTGCAGAAAAGGAAGGGAGTTTTTGTGGACAAAGGCAGCTGAGTATAGTTTTCAATTCTTGAAGAAGAAGGTGACAGAGGCACCCATTTTGGCACTACCAGACTTTGATAAAGTGTTTGAGGTTGATTGTGACGCC
The DNA here is from genome assembly GCA_019776745.2 of Taxus chinensis. Classification (NCBI taxonomy): domain Eukaryota; kingdom Viridiplantae; phylum Streptophyta; class Pinopsida; order Cupressales; family Taxaceae; genus Taxus; species Taxus chinensis. Next base: position 51,060,418 of record CM034148.1, read on the forward strand.
TCACATGTGGGTATTGGGGCTGTTCTAAGTCAAGGAGGAAAGCTAGTAGCTTTCTTTAGTGAGAAACTGAATGAGGTAAGAAAGAACTACTCTACTTATGATGTGGAATTTTATGCAATTGTACAAGCATTAAGGCATTGGAGGAATTACTTAGTGCTTAAGGAGTTTGTGTTATTTACAGACCACATAGCCCTGAAGTATGTGAATACCCAAAGGAAGTTGAATAGTAGGCATGCAAAGTGGGTATCATTTTTGCAGGGATATACTTTTTCTCTAAAACATAAATCTGGAAAACAGAATCAAGTTGCAGATGCATTGAGTAGGCGTGTGACTTTGTATACCACTATGGAAAATGAGGTGGTGGGTTTTGAAGCAATAAAGGGTTTGTATTCTTATGATTCTGATTTCAAGGATATTGTTGAAAGACTAATTAGTCCATTGTCAGACAATGTAGGAGATGTCCTGGATGAGTATATTTTACAGGATGGCTACCTATTCAAGGGACGCCAACTATGTATTCCAGTTGGGTCTATGAGAGAGAATATAGTGAAAGCGTTGCATAGCGGAGGGTTAGCTGGGCATTTTGGTAAAGATAAGACGATAGCCTTGGTAGCAGAAAAATACTATTGTCCAAAGTTGAAAAGAGATGTGGTAAGATATGTGGAAAGATGTCGAATTTGCCAAGTCTCAAAAGGCCATGCACAGAATACAGGGTTGTATATGCCATTGCCTGTTCCTAAAGGGTCGTGGACAGATCTGAGTATGGAATTTGTTTTGGGATTACCAAAAACACAACGAGGTAATGACTCAATTTTTGTGGTTGTTGATAGGTTTTCTAAGATGGTTCATTTTATTACCTGCAAGAAAACAAGTGATGCAACAGGCGTAGCAGATTTGTTTTTTAGAGAAGTTGTTCGTTTGCATGGTGTTCCAAAAACTATTACTTCAGATAGGGATACCAGGTTCTTAAGTCACTTCTAGCGTACTTTATGGAAGAAATTTGGAACTCAACTATAGTTCAGTAGTGCCTATCATCCACAGACTGATGGGAAAATAGAGGTGGTAAATAGGAGTTTGGGAAACCTGTTAAGGTGCATTGTTGGGGAAAATCCGAAACAATGGGACTTAGCATTACCACAAGCTGAGTTTGCATATAACAGTTCCATAAATAGATCCACAGGAAAGTCTCCATTTTCAATTGTGTATGGGAGTAATCCGAATGGGGTGTTAGATTTGGTGCAACTACCAGTTAATGGCAGAGTCAGTGATGATGCAGAAGCATTTTCCGAACATATACAACAATTGCAGGAAGAAGTGCGGAAGAAGCTGCAGAATAGTAATGATAAATATAAAGAAATAGCAAATGTGCATAGACGGAGAAAGGTATTTACAATTGGTGAGTTGGTTATGGTATATCTGCGGAAGGAAAGGTTTCTAAGAGGAACCTATAACAAGCTAAAGTACAAGAAGATTGATCCCTGCAAAATCGTGAAAAAATAAACGATAATGCTTATGAGGTAGAATTGCCAGGGAATTTTGATATTTCTCTAGTGTTTAAGATTCAGATTTGTATTCTTTTCATGGGGATGGTGCAGAAGTAGATTCTATTGATGAAATAGTAGATTGGAGGCAACAGGTTCTGGTGAAGAAGAAAGAAGAAGTGGATCAGATTCTAGATAAGAAAACAATGGACACATGAAATGGGAAATATAACAAATATTTGGTACACTGGAAAGGACTGGAACAAGAGGACAATACTTGGGTCATAGAGTGGGAGATTCAGAAGTTGGATGCAGATAAATGGAAGTAGTTTGAAGAAGACAACTTGCAGGAGCTGCGTTTTTTTCAAGCAGGGGAGAATGATGCGCCAGAATTAGTAGGAACTTGACAAGGTCATAACTTGAGTTCTGGGTGTCCGTTTGAGTCCTTTTTTTTTGAAACCACGTGTTTCGATGAGATGAACGCATTTTCAGACCCTAAATCTGCCATCTTGAGGCCGAAAATTAGGATTTAAGTTATAGTTCAGTTTTTTCCTATTTTTGAGCATTAGTTAATTTTAGTCTATTAATTGCATTATGAGTTAGAAAGTTGGCAATTCCTCTAATTTAGGGATGTAGAATATGCGTGGCAATTTTTGTGCCCGTAGGAATAAGCATGCGAACTTACTAAGAATAGCAGGTTCTAGTAACCTGCTAAAAATAGTAATTTCCGCCACCTAGAGTAGATTTAGTCAGAGTTAGCTAGAGTTTACTTGGCAACTCGAGTTGGGAGTTGTTTTCCTATTTAAGAAACATTGTAATTCTTTTTTCGATAACAAAGAAGGAGATCTATTTTCTTTTGGAGTTCATAATATTTGCAGCACATCTGGTTTGTTCTTAATTTGGCTACATTACTCAATGCATGAGGTTCGTAGTGGGCTTTGGTGTATAGACTATGAAGTGGAAGGGCATGCAAAGGATAGTTTCCCTCAGAAGTTGGTATGAGCTATGGCAATAGACTGTGATATTTTTCATGGGGATCATGATGCAAGTAGGTGCCCTCTACTGTAGTGCACAATCCGTAAGAATTTTTCTTTCTATTGTAAGATCTGTACCTCTACGACTAATGACACCAAGGATTACAGACTAATTGATTATATCCATGATGCTATTGATCTTGGTGTGTGCCAGACTAGTCTTACAAGTAGTTCCAAGATGATGATCATTGTTATGAAGGGCAGGCAGATGGAGGAGCGCATGGAAGTGGTTTTTACAGAGGATTTTGTGGTCACAGTAACCGTAGCAGAGGATGAAGTGAGTTCCCATGAGGAACCTATTATAACTGTGGATCTATAGAGCATTACAAGTGTGAGTGTTTTGATTTGTTACAATGCTCATAGTGTGGGAAGAAACATAAATACGAAGAGTGTCTAGAACTTTATGAGCATATGAACTAGCAACACTGGAAAGACAAAGGCGATAGGATGGTAAGCATCAAGAAAGATGATTAATAGTGGATGCCAAGAGTGGTGCGTGAGTCAGGACTAGAACTTGCACTGGTGATGATGTGAGCAAAGGTTACACGTGCCAGGGAAATGCCAAGACAAAGGACACTAGTTTCAAGAGAGGAACTGGTACATGGAAAGTATTCAGACCCTATTCATTAGAAGGAGGTATATCAAGAGATTATGGATGGGATTTGGAGTTTACATGGGAGATCTAATGTCTAAAGGAGCAGTCAAAGTAGTTGGAGCAAAGGAAGAATATCGAGGCTCCAAAGGATGGCATGGATGAGGTCAAGGAATTATGTAGGATGTTAAGGCAAGAGAATATCATTCCCTTGTTAGGAGAATGGATGAGGGAGAAGGTACCATGCACCGGAGAAGAGCGCGAAAGGAACATTTTGTATGCAAACCTTCCTCCTAAGACTTAACTATGATAAGGAGATTACTTTGAATGCAATTGTTGATGGATGGCTTCTAAGCAATATCCTCATTGAAATGGGAGTAGAGGTCAATGTTCTTATCTTAGATGCCTGACATCAAATGGGAAGGCCCGCATTACAACCATCTTCAAATGTGTTGTATATGGCAAACAAGACTAAGGAAATTCCCATTGGCATCTTGAAGGATGTAGTTATCACCATTCAAGGGGCCAAGTTCACTAGAGACTTTGAATTCTTGACACTCACCAAGGTAGATAATTTCCCAAGATTACTTGGGTGCCCATGGTGTTACAAGAACAATGCTGATCTACGGTTTAACAAGGGGTATATCAACTTTGAGAACAAGGGAGAAAGGGTGATTATCGCTTTAACATATGGGAAATCAACACCTTATAGTGAAACCCTAGGTGAAGAAGTCCTCGACAGAATCTATGTGCACTCCATCAAATATCTTGAAATGATTCATCCCATGAAGGGAGTTATCCAATTTGAGGATGCTTAGTCCTTGAGTGATACCACTAGCATGACATGCAACAATTAGGTGCATGAGACTTATGAGTTGATTGGATGACAATTGAGAGGATCTGTAACAAGGGTAATAAAGGCATGTTTGGTCAAACACCTAGGAGGAAATAAGTTTCCAAGTTACTTTGGAGGAGCATACCCTGAAATATTCTTGCAAGAAATGGAGGCTCAATGGAAGAATGAGGTCAAAAGAAAAGGGATGCTCAATTATAACCTACTTGGGACTGTAGCCCATTGGTGGGCTACACATTGAGAGAGCCTCCTAGAATTGTGCGAGGTAAGGATCACATTTTCTATAAGGTTATCTAGGAGCAACACGCCCATGGTCATACAAGAGTACCATGGTAAAGAGACCGCCTCATTTCATATCTAAGCGTGTGAAAAGTCCTAGATGGGGAGTGAAGAAGTGTTACCACCTACTTTATGGGTGCATAAGTTGTATTCCATCTTACAAGTCTATGCGCGTGCTTGGTATATTCATTTGGAGATGTGTCATCAAACAAGTAATTGACAGGAGTTGACGGCTGATCTCATTCAAGGTTTTGAGTATAGGAGAACCAAAACATTAGTGGATAAGGAGTTGTAAGTAATCAAGCGCATTACGATGGGAGATAGTGCTATGTTAGAAGATAGGCTACTAGAGTTATTGGGTGAGCCTTATTTGGAGACTATATGATAAAAAAGTGACATGCGAGCATGAAAATCGAAAAGTAGCCTGTATTCATACCCGACCTCCCAAGGTCATGCCGAGATAGTAGGTGGAAATGAAATATATGTGGATGTGGACAAACTAGCTAGGCAATCTTATATCCTCAACATGTAATAATGGGATCTGTAAGTCCAAGGCAAAGAAAACACTCCTAACCTGAATTAGTGTAATGGATCATTCAATAGCCACTCGGAGGCTATAATCAATGTTGAGCTCTACTAAGATCTTGCTTATTGGCATGCATGGAAAATGACCTACAAGCACCTCGTGTAGATTTCTAGACAAGGTCATGAAAATGATGGTGCGAGGCATAATGAATCTTCTGGAATTTATAGGTGATTCTCCGGTCTAGTCCAAAAAATATTAGCCTGATCGGATGCTACGTTCAACATAGAAAACTATGTGATAATGTCTTGCGAAAGTGGTGAGGACCTAAATATGAGTGTACAAAACTGGTGTCAATGTCTAATTGATTAGCATGCCCATTGGGTTGTTGGACTTGGGGATCACAACCATAAGTTCATGGTTGTTGAGGACCTTTTATGGTCATGTGAAGAATCAATCTCTTCTTTTGACTATCTAGTAGTCATAATATTTTTTATCTTCTATGTTTAATACCAAGAGTTGTGCAATCTTATCGGAATACCTTATGGGTGTTCTAGCAACTTGTATGCGTAAAACTATGTCTATATCAATAAGAAGGTCTCCTGCATCTGGCTGTAGAATTAATGGATCATAACAAAATGTTTGCTCTCTTTCAGGTTCTTGTATGGTCATGTGGATGTCCTATCAAGGTAATCTATAGTTAGGTTGATTTGATCAGAATTCATATGCTTTGCCATATTTGATGTTTAATCCTCTCAATTACTCACTAATTGTTTATGGGTTTGTTATTGTTTGGAAGATGTGAATTCTAAGACCTTGATCTATATCTGTTAATGTTGTGAAGAGATTCGGCTGAGGTATTACTAGTTCGAATATGTATTCCCTAGGCTCTTTGGGTCCCGTAATTGTCATGTAAGAAATAACCAAAATTAACTGAATGAAGTAAACTAATTACGAAAATAAATCTACGCTATGCTTATTCTTTTTTTGTATTTTCAAAGACGTGAATTTGAATGAAATTAAAGAGCGACAAATCTAATAAATTCAGATAACGAGAAATTAATCTAAGAATAGAACTATAACAAGAAAGGTAGCTAGATGTAGCTATTCACCTGTGCACTTGTGAATTGATCCTGAATATAAATAACTAACTAATTTTAATCAAATGACCTTCAATTTTACCTCAAAAGTGAGGAACAAATCATAGCTTCTCAGAAGCTATTATTCCCCATATCTTCCCCATTAATGTTGAAAGTGAGCTTAGCTAAAATGAAATGATTCACTACTCTATTTGATATATTGTAACTACAATTTTGAAAATTCAAACTTGGAGTTTAAAAAACAGAGGAAAATCCAATTGTATCGTAGCTTATTCCCTCAGTGTGATCTCTTCATTCCTACGTGTTCTCATGAATCCATAAAAGTGGGAATGTGATAGCAGCAATAGGAGAAGATATTCAAACAGTGGCATCTTGGATGTAAACCGAACGGAATACAAGTAGGAGAGGGATAGTGCAAGAGAAAATAGCTTGGCTATGTGATTCCTAGCAGGATTGTTGTAGGGATTTAACACAAATACACTCAAAAATCTAGGATCTATACTTCCTGTCATGAAACAACAACCTATAACTCTAAGCAGAATCAAGATTATCAAATGGAATTTAATCTAGAACTGAAACTATTTTATGCTAAGATGGTTGTTTTTAGAACAACAATAGAACAAGATGAAACTAAAGAGATCAAGTGATCTCTAAATCAGAAAGAAGGAAAGGAGCCTTGAACTGAGAGGCTGAGAACTTATACAAAATCTAGACTTGTTAAGACTTGTTGAGGATCCTTCAAACACACTGAATGATAAATTATAGATAGAGAGAAGCCATTTTCTTGCAAACAAGCTTGGTATTTATAGCATTTCGATTTACCAGAAGGTAAGATCAAATTGAACTCTTCTACCTATTAAAAAAAGAAATTAATATTTACAAGGTGACCAAAACTTTAATGCAAGCAAGAATGGTTGATAATTACAAGCGTAACTTGATTTTTCACGTTTGACGAATGCATCGGAAAGTTCTATAAAATAGGGACAGGACCACCACCCAACGTAGGGTGGTGGTTTCAGGACCGCTGCCCTGTCCTGGGTGGCGGTCTTGTAACTAAAGACCAAAATGTAAGGAAAAAGAGGAAAGGGGTTAGAACAAAGCATGCAAAGGTTGGATAAGGCATTTTAGGATGTAAATATATACACTTAGCATGCTCTCTCGATTCCGAACACCTTGCGAAGAGATCTGAATCATCATTGGGGTTTCCGTAACCTCTTTCGGACAATGTAGCACATACAATTTTGGGTGCATGCATATTGTCCCCTCGGAGAAGCGTTTTAGCATTGAAGGGGCATAAAACATAGGATACGAGTATGGATTTCTTGAAATGGGGAGTTAGAAACTATACTTGACACACCCGTGTATCGCAATGTCGCCATCCAAACTCCCGCTACCTTTAAAATGAAGAGAAAACTCAAGTGCAGATAGATAAAAGAAAACAAAAAAATAAATACTAAATTAAAATGAAATGCAAACTTACCATTTGTGTGGGGATAAGAACTTACCTTCGTCGAAGCTCCAACTCTACAATATAACATTCAAAACAAAGTTAGAATATTACATATATATATATATATATATATATATATATATATATAATGAGCTCATTCTCCTATTTATTTGTGCGTATCGATTTGGTAATTTTTGAGCTCTGGGGCCCACGGTAACCATTTTCGATGAAATTTTAGTCAAAACATTTGTTGCAAGATCGTGATCATACCTCTGAGAGCACGAGATCAACCTGTGAAGTCTCAGGTTAGTTTTTCTCAATTTATTGTTTTTAAACCTAAAATATAAAAATGTTGAAATCTTTGTCTTGGGGGGGTTATTTTTGAAAATATTAGTGTTGAATGAGTCTCTAGGGGGGCATAGGGTAGGCTTTTATTTTGCTCAAAATGGTGTATTTTTTTTGGTTTAAGAATTTTTAGGGCTTTAGGGGTGTACGCTGGATCGACACAAGACTACCGCCCTACACAGAGCAGCGGTCACAGGACCACCGCCCTGTGATGGCGGTTGTCACAAGACCACCACCCTTAGAAGGCGACAGTCACGGAACTTTCGCTTTGCATAGGGTGGCGGTTCTGGAAACAAAGCAAAAAAATATGCCTAAGTTAATTGTTTTTGCATTTTTGACATTTTTATACGTTTTTGATGAGCTTATCTATTGGATTATGTTGCTAACTTGCTCTTTTTCTCTATTTTGGGTGGATGTAAAAGGAGGAGTATATTCGGTGGAGTAGAGAGTGAGAGTGTGATTGGCTCCCAGAATTTTTAGACATACTGAACCAGATAAAGCGAGACACTCTTCAGAGGGCCAGTATTTTGAGGATTTCACGGGTTCCTCATGTTGCTCCTGCTCGTCACATATTATGTGACTTATTCTCGTACTGGGATGCAAACCAGAATAATTTCTGGTTACTAGGTGTTAGGGGTGAGTGGAATATCACTCTGGAGGACATTTATCATATACTGGGGGTTTTGATTCTTGGGAGGCGGCTGTCTCTCAAGACAACAAGATCCAGATCTCAGATGATTCAATGGGCTACTTATATGGGAGATATTTTTGTCTCCTTTGGTTCGAAGAAGGGGGTTAAGGTCTGATCTATGGCTACTACTCCTATCCCCACCCTCCGTAAGGACATCATGGGTATCTTGGCCTCACGATTGATTGGGAATAAGGGATGAGATGCTCTGTTATATCGTTGGGCTCCCGTGATTGTGTAGATTGAGGCCCGTGGCTATATTTATGCTTGGGGAGCAGATATTATCTTCACCACATACCATGACTTATACAGGCTGGCCAGGTTACAGGGACAGTCTTTGAGTCACCCTATTCTAGTTATGAGTTGGGTGTATGAGCGTATCGTCCCCTATGGAAGGGGGGTGTTAGTAGAGGACCTAGGGGCTATTAGGGAAGTCAGGTGGACAGGGATGTCAGTGCTTAGGATGCCACACTAGCCAATGGCTTCAATGACTACTGTAGATATGGAGGCTACTCCTTATCAGGATATTGGATGATTGTGGGGACACGAGATACTTACATTGGTTGCTTGTTCTACTACAGGTCATTTGGTAGAAAGGATATGGAGGGTGGAGATCCACCCATTTGATCGATTCCCTTAGCATTTTGGTCTCCCCTATGTTGATATGCTTCCTCTGGTAGGGTCAGTGTATAGGACTATTCGTGAGGCCTGAGGAGGTCCTAGAGGAGATCGACGTTAGACCATGGTTATTCTTGGAGTTCCTATTACGGTTAGGTGGGTGGTTCATGCCCGACGGGCAGCTGGTGCTCCTCGAGCACCCTTACTTTAGATCAGGGCTGCTCTTGCTTTCACTAGAGAGGGAGATGATCCTGTTGATGTGGAATCAGAATCTGAGAGTTCACAGGAGGGGAGACTGAGGAGGAGATGATGGGAGAGGGGGTTGGAGGTGAGGCCGATAGGAGAGCCCAGGAGGATGATAGTAATTCTGAGTGGCATGAATTTCAGGATATCTTGAGGGTGGAGAGGGCAGAGGTGAGTGCGGAGAAGGAGACCTTTGTCTCAGAGGGATTTCCTTCTCAAGACACTCAGGGTGATGATGAGTCTATGGTAGGAGGTCATTTCATTTTGTTGGTTCGAAAATCTGTCGCTTGGGCAGATTTATGGATAAATGAATCAACAGTGTGCAGGGCATAGCCCCTCTTTGAGTCAGCAAAGTGAAACTAGTTTATTGCTATTCTACCAGCAGGAATCTATGCAAGTCTCACAATATTCTTCCTTCGGGGTTTGGGATCTCATCCCAGTAGGGATATTTCCAACTGTGAAAAGAAAGGAACGAAGGGGGAGATGAAGGACAGATTAGATCCGAAGGGAGAAAAGAAATGAAATCCAAAGTAGAAGGGTCAAAGGGTCTATTGTTTGGGTTGGTAGTAAACAGAGCCGAACCTACTTGCATAAACGGATAAAGGAATACTGATGAATAAATGGCAACAAAGTAGAAGTAATTCCAACAAAACAATCATATAGATCTAACATAAGAAAAATCTGATATTAAAACACATGTATTCAGCACAAAGTCTAAATATATTGTATTCAATGTTTGTTTCTATTACAAAAGAGTTCAAAATCTTCTTCTTACTTCTATTTCTCATCTGAAAAGTATTCACCCCCGAATACAACAAGTATTCGAGTATTTATAGAAGAAGGAGAAAAAGGAAGGCAAAAAGGAACCAACCACCTATTTACATAATATCTACAAAATATCTCAAAGTCATGTTGACTTTTGACAACTTGATGGATGACATCATCCCATGGTGCAACATGGATGATGTCATCATTTGTGCCAACATACTTTAGACATTTACAAAAATAAATTCGAAGAAGAGAGAGAAATTATTCATTGTCGTCATCCCGCGGCTGAAAGGGGGGATCCTGCTTCTGCTGCTGCTCAGGTGATGAGATGTGGAATTGGGCACGGTATTCCATGAACTTGTTGATCATGGGCTCTAGTTGATCCTGGGAAGGATCCTTATGTCGCTCAGTGATAGCCTCGCAAGTCTCCCGCTCGTCTGTGAGCTTCTCTAGGAGTTTGGAATATTCATTCTCTGCTTCTATTAAGAACCCGATTAAGTCCCGATAAGCTAGCAGGTTATTGATGGATTCTGTGTCAAAAGTGACCTCTGGCCCTAGCCCTTGTGAAATGATCTCCTTGAAAATTTGAATGGTTTTGTCAACCTTCCTTAAGGTGAAAGGAGTAAGCAACCCTAGAGACATCGTTAGAACAATTTTTCCCATCTGATGCATTACGTTTAGGGCTTCTTCGTTTACCTTATCAATATTTTCAAGGAGGAATTCCAATTGATCCATCCAGTAATCCAGAGTGGAAAGGATTTTATTGAGGGCCCTGGGGTGACCAAAAACGCTGAACTTGACCAGATCTTTGACTAAACAGTCAAACATTCTTTGAAAGGTCTCATATTGCAGCCTAGCATGGTCCAGCTCTTTAGATATGGGTCCTGCTAATGCCTAGAGTTCTTTATTCGCCTTGCTGATGTTTAGATACAAATCGGTAAACTTAGCGATCACTCGTTCACTGTCCTTGAGGATCTGGCTCCTCCAGGTGGAAACTGCCATACCCTGCTCGCCGATCTTTGCATATTCATTAATTTTATCTTGACTCAGAGGTTCAGGAGTTTCGATGGCAGTTGTGGGAGGTGCACTGCCCATCTTCTGCAAGGCGTGGAGCAGATGTTTATTGTGCTCTTTCAGTAGCCTTTTCTCTTCTTTTGCTTCTTGAAGCTTCTTGTAGAGGGCGTCAACTGCAAATAGGGCCTCTCCCTGAAGGCTTTCAAAAGACGTCCCCATTATGACTTGAGTCACTGTGTAATCTATCGAAGACAGATCCTTTTTATGCTTTAGAGGATTGGGGTATGCGATCTCCATTACCCTCTCTCCCGAAGCACTCTGAGAGAAGCGTGTGATAGGATTTTTCTTCTTAGCCCCCTTTGATGGGATAATGGAGAAGTCCATCGGTGCGATGGGAACTTTCCTTTTCTGTTGACTTAGGTGCTGGGAGATCCAGGCTGGACTTAGGGGAGAAGGACCAGAAACAGAGAAGGGGGCAGCTGTAGTAGTAGAAGGGAAAAACGTGGAGACACGTGGAGGTGGCATAGAGAGAAAAGCTGAGGAAGTGCCCATGGAAGGAAGGGATACTGCAAGGGAGGAAGACATAGGAAGGGAAGGGAGCTCAGAGATGAGGGAAGAAATGGAGGGGGACAGGTCCGCGAGAGAAGAGAAGATGGACGAGGAAGCAGGAGGAACAGAAGAAGAAGGGGGAGAGGACACGACGAAAGGAATGGTCGCTTGGGTCACTCGAGGAGGGGAAGGAGGAGAGGGAGAAGGGACAGAAGGGACCTCAATTTTTATAGTCGTGGCCACATCCTGAGTGGATATTCCTATTGGAACATCTTCTGCCACTTCTTCTTCTGAGCTTTTCGGGATTTTAACCCGTTCTTGTGAAGCGGAAGGAGGGCTTTCAGGAACTTCCTCTTGGCTGGAACTGGATTCACCCTCTACTCCTTTTCCCTTGCCTTTTGGCTACTGTTTTGATTGAGGAGGTGCGTTACCCAACAGAGAGGTTGTGAAATCAACTCCGAGGTAGATGAGCCCGTTCATATGGCACCAATGCTCTGTTCTGCGCAGAGTTTCCTTGACTCTCTCATCGATTGTTTGGGGTGCTTTGGTTCTATCAATCACTGCAAAAGGCCAATCGTCCCCACCTGTGTCAAGATACACTTGATCCACTTCTTGCTCAGTAGTTTACTAGCCTTTCGGGACAATGGCCACCCCGTACTGGATGATTTCTACTAAGGCAAAGCGAGAATGGTCCTTCCTCCTGAGCTCAACCTCATGATATATATCAATGTAGATATCTTCGATCTGAGGGATGTGGATTAGGTTGAGCTTGGCCCTAGGCAGATAATTTCTTGGGTCGAAGGTGGGCCTTGCTGGGAAGTTATGTTTCAGATTCAGCAGCTCCAGTTCTGCAAACAAGTCTTTTGCCTTGTGGTGAGTGAGACACGTATACCTACCCACTAAGAGGGGGAAAGGAGTTCCACCCTTCTTTCTCTTGAGGCACTTCTCATGGTAGGTGATTAGCTGCCTTGATAGCTCTAGCAGGATCAATTTGGGACTGGCATACCTTGGCAGTTTAGTTGGTTCCCCCAAGAAGTTAGCCGCCCTTAGATAGGTGAATGTGGGGAATTGAGTGAACAGGGCCCCCTACTTCTCGGTAGCTGCTACAATACTCTTGATCGTGCGACCATGAGTCATATTCGGCCTCAAGAGGTAGATGATGCCATAGAAGAAGGCATCGTTGATCTTTGTGAACTAGGTAATACTATTTTCTAGCTTTAGCTCTGGATAGTATTCATAAATCTTAACTTGGGGCCAAACCCCGCACCGCATCAGAGCTGGATAGTCCATTTCTGAAGCTAAAGCATAGACCACGTAGGAGTTCATATAGAACCTCCCCATTGTGTTAAGTTGTTATAGCTACTCAGAGATTGTGCTGCTTATGATTTATGCCCACTCAAAGCATTGATCGGGCACATTTTTGTTCATTGTTTCAAGGTACCGCAACATCCACTTGTGAAAATAATGGGCGTCAGGAAGCCCAAAGACTCTACTCAGGAACGTGATGGTGTCGCTGAGTTCTTCTGAAAAGTCACTACGATGAATGACTTGTGGCCACCGAGTCACCACTTTTTTATTCTTCAGATAAACCTCGTTCACCAGTTGCATGCACTGATCTTCATTGTCGTCCCAGGCCTTAATGCAGTCTTCCCAGCTTACGGCCACAAAGTGCCAGTGGTGAGGGATGCCGAGCATTATTTCAAAATGGCGGGCAGTGATGTTGATTATAACCTCGCCCTTCTCATTATGGACACATCTTGTGTCTTTATTGTAGCATCGGACTACCACCATCATAAATTCATTGTTCACGGCACTAACTGGGATTCCACCAGCAAAGTGCAGTGCACTGCCTATCAATTTTTCCATCTATGGACTTCTTGTGACTCTCTGGGTTCTAGCCCAGAAATCTTCCATGTCAATATGGCCCAGTTCTGAGTCTCTGATGTCTAGGTCACACTCTGCCTGGGACTCAGGAATTCTGACCCTCTGATATTTATACTTGATTTCTTCTTCTGTGAGCTTGGCTTTACCCTTGGATTTGGTAGGTCTCTTGCTTGATGTTGACATATGTACTTCTGAACTTAATTTCTGATCTGTAAGAATAAGAAGGGAGACCCAACGCAAGAAAGTCATATCAGCTATTTGATCTTCCATTAAAGCGTTAACAGAAGAAAGAGTTAGAGATTTTAAGGCCTCAGGGCGTAGGGCGCATGAATGCTGCAGATTACAGGGTAAAATGGTAATGCGCACAGGAAAGGGCTGCTGCAAGGGATAAATCAGTGCCAAAAGGTGCATGGCGCATGGACACGACAGATTGCATTTCTTGTTGTTGTAAGCACAAGTGCGCCTGCGCCATGTGTATATATTTTATAGAGGGCGCAGATATTTTTCATGTTACACGGATACAGGATGCGCTAAAGGGCGTAGGTATAATGCGTGTAACATCATTTTTTCGTGCGCCACAGGAGAACTTGGCGCGGTGCATGGAAGGTCTGCATAACATGATGTTGTTGTAAGCATGGATGCGCCTGCGCTGTTTTAATCAGTTGTGCTTTGGTGCATATGATTTGAATGTTGCATATATGCGTGGTGTGCCAAAGGGCGCGGGTATTAATGATGCAACAGATGCGTTGAGTGTACCAAGTACGGCGTAGGGAAAGCAATTGCAACAAGCGAAGGGAGTGCGCCATTAGGGCGCAGCTGTTCATTATGTAACACGCAAGGAATGCGCGCCATTGGCGCGACTGTGTATCGTGTTGCAGGGGTGACAGATGCGCCAAAGGAGAAAAAATTACAGTCTTCTTTTCAGGCCATGATTTTTTTTTGAAGGGTTTTATATGTGGTTAAGCTCCTTTTGCAGGGTTCATTCGGTTATGAAGAAGCTTATTCAGAGAGTTCCAAGCCACTTTTTAGGATAGAGTTCCCCCTACCAGTAGATCTGGAAAGAGGGGGGAAAAAGCATGGGTAGAGAAAAATGGCAAGGAGGATGGGGAGCTCATGTTTTGACAATATCTTTAGCTCAATCCAAACCAACAAGCAGACAAAACCCAAAGCACAAAATACACAAAAGGAATGAGGACCTCTTATCAGGATATATAACAAAGAAATGTGCAAACGGGTCCACAAAGTGATTCGAAAATGACAGGGAAAGTGCATTGACAGGTACAGAGAAAAATCACGTGATTTGTGTCGGATGACAATGACAGTGCAGACGCGCCTATATATAGGCGAGGTGGCAATAAATGCGCCACCAAATTTTTAAGTGGCGCGTGAAAAGCATTGTCGACACTAGAAAGTGTGCGCCCTGTGGCGGACCAAAAGACTCGCCAACATGAAGTTATATGCACCCTTGGTGCACTGAAAGTGATGTCGACAAAGGAATATGTGCGCCATTGGCGCACCAAAAAGTGGCACAATAAATGTTTTTTTGACACGAGAGTGCATGCGCCAAAGGATATAAAGGGGGCACACCAAAAGTGGGCGCATCAAAACTATGTTGCATAGTCATTATGTGCGCCCGACCAAAAAAGACCAAAAATGGCTAAGTTTGGAAAAATAGATTTCCCAGGAAGGGATTTTGCAATGTTCTGAATGGAAGGGGTCCCTGACGAGGGACCTAAACAAAAATTTGGTAGGTTATCTATAAAATTGCCCTTGCCAATTTTACGGGATAACAGCTGGCTCTTTCTGGGGACTATCTCTGAGCGGACCTCAGGGGTAGAGAATCCCAGATCTCACATGCCTATCCATTGGGCAACAGAGTCAAAAACAAGGGAGACCGGAAAGGGAAACACACAACCAACGAAAGAAAACACACGACAAAAATAAACACACAACTGAAGTAAACTGTACAAAGAAGAGAGCGAGCTCTACTTCCTGAAGGTTTTTAGATGTTGCCCGCTATAGGGAAGCGGGAGATCAGTTCCATCTAGATACGAGAGATAAAAACTATTCTCTCCATTTAACTGCTTGATCTTGAAGGGCCCTCTCCATAGGGAATCAAATTTTCCATGCATACCTTTCGGCTCTCTTCGTTTGTCCCACAAAAGGATGAGGTCTCCCACCTGGAATTTTCTTGGCTTAGCTTTTTTATCGAACAATATTTTGACCTGATTCTGATGTTCGGTGATCTTGTCGACCACCTTTACTCTCTTTTCTTCGAGCTCTGCTAGATACATGATCCTCTTTTCAAGGGAACTTTGAAAAGTTTCATCTTCGATTGCCCATGCCAAATGTAGAGCAGGGAGTTCATTGGAAATGGGAAGCTCGGCATCGGTGCCATATAACAGTTGAAAAGGTGACATACCAAGAGATCTCTTGGGAGTAATGCGATTTTCCCACAAAGTATCGTATAAGGATTTGTGCCACATTCATTGATTCTCATCCACCAGCTTTCGTATGATGGTCACCAAGTTTTTGTTACTAGATTCCACTTGACCATTTCCCTGAGGGTAATAATCTGAGGCGTGAGCTAAAGTTATCCCATATTCGTAGCAAAAACTAATAACTTCCCGTGAAGAGAAGTTAGAAGCATTATCAGCAACAATCTTGTTTGGAACGCCAAACCTGACAATGATGTTTTCTTTGATGAAACTACAAACAACTTCGGAAGTGGCATGTTTGACAGGTATGGCTTCTACCCACTTGGTGAAGTAATCTGTTGCTGTTAGGACATAACTATGTTCGGCACTTGATTGGGGATTGAGAGCGCCGATAAAATCAATTCCCCACTACTTGAACGGTTCGTCAACAATGACCGACCTGAGGGGAAAAGCAGCTAACTTGGGCTTGCCGACGAACTGCTGGCAAGGTTCACACTTTGCTACCTAGGTGGCTGTATCTTGGAAAAGCGTCGGCCAATAGTACCTGGCCTGGATGATCTTGTGTGCTGTCACAGAAGAGGAGAAATGGCCCCCACAGGCCAAATTATGAAAACTTTCAAGTAACTTCACCTGATGTGGCTTGTCGACACATCGCAAGAAGACACCATCTATCCCGCGTTTGTATAAACCGTCATCCCAGATGACATATTTGGCTGCTCTGAGCTTTATAGTGCGCTTCTCCTTTGCAGTTAGGTGAGCTGGGCATTCGCCGTAGGTGAGGAAGAAAGCAATATCAGAATACCACTCATCGCTGGTTGCGACAAATAGGACCAGAGGCAGTGAATCGGGTTTATCCAGCCGGTCTTGTGTTTCATTGGTGTAATCATCTTTTTCCCCAGAAACTTCTGATCCTTGGTTTTCGGCCATAAGTTGACATAAGCCTTTTCCTCTTACCAACTTGGTTGGTTTTATATCTAGATCGTACTCCTGGACCTTTGCAATCCAATTTCCGCGCAAGCTTCCTAACTCCTGTTGAGTTAAAATAGATTTGACTGCCATGTTAGGAACCAGCACCACTGTATGAGAATTTAAAATGTAATACCTGAAATTTTTGACCGCTTTGACAATGGCGAAGGCATGCTTTTCCAATTGAGACATTTTTAATTCGTGAGGCTTGAGGGGAGAGCTCATGAACGCAATTGGGGATTCAACATCCTCAGAATTCTTTTGCATCAAGATGGCAGATACAGTATGCTCAGACGCATAGCTATACATGATAAAATCCTTGGAGAAGTCAGGACACACCAGGACTGGTGCGTGAGCGACAGAAGCTTTTATTTCTTCGAACGACCTCTTCCCTTCTTCGCTCCATCGGAAAGTTGGTGACCCTTTCATCATGTCTAATATATGACGAGTCTTTTCAGCAAAGTCGGGAACAAAATGCCTAAGAAAGTTCACCTTTCCGAAGAAAGAATGAACGTCGGTCTTGCTTGTAGGCAAGGTGAGGCTCTGAATAGCCTTAACTCTTTCGGTATCTATCTTTGTTCCTTCTTTGCTAACAACATGTCCTAGCAAATTTCCTTTTGTGACTCCAAAAACAGATTTTTTCGGGTTCAGGGAAATCCCATGCTCTCGGCATCTAGCCAATACTTGCTCCAGATGATCACAATGATCACTTCATTGTTTAGAGAACACAGTTAAGTCATCTAGATAAACCACAATGACCTTCCCCATCATACCTTTGAATGCAAGGTCCATGGCCCGCTGAAAAGTGGCACCAGCATTGGTTAGGCCGAAAGGCATCCTGCTGTAGGAAAACGTACCCCAGGGAGTAGTGAATGTTGTTTTAAATTGATCTTCAGGTGAGACTTCAATCTGATTGTAGCCTGAAAAAACCATCAAGCATGGATAGCATTTCTGATCCAGTTACCGCTTGTAGAACCTGATCCATTATAGGAAGTGGGTAGTTGTCTTTTAAGGAAGCCTGATTCAAGTTTCAAAAATCTACGCATATGCGTATTTCACCGTTTTTCTTGCGCACCGGTACAATGTTTGCTACCCAAGTACTGTGATGGATAGGAAAAATGATTCTCTCATCCAACATTTTCTGAATTTCAGCCTGGATAGTACTTGAGATCTTAGGATTATAATGCCTCTGCTTCAGGTGAAAGGGTTTGACGTCCTCCTTCAACGGGATGTCATGCTGGACGTCCTTTGGCTTAAAAGACTTCAGATCGGCGTAGGACCATGCCAATACATCCATGTATTTCTTCAGCAGTTTGAAAAACTTCCGCTTCTCTTCAGGTGTGCAACATTTTCCGATGTTCACAAACTGCGGATGTTCTACCGAACCTAAATTAACCGGTTCGGTTTCTGGGGAGGATCCAGTACCATCTCACTTTTTCTTTTTTACAAAATGGTCATGCCTGTCGAACAACCATTCCAAAGAAACCAGGCCCTTTGGAATTTTATTTCCTTTAAGCTGACATATGCCGTCATTCCCTCCGGATTCATTGTCTTGATCGGTGACTGATTCACGGCAAGTGGAAGTGGATCCTTCAAAGTGAAGCTCCTTAAAATTTTCCACCTTTTCTAGAAAAGCAATGAGTTGATTGTCATCGTTGAATACTTGCCAATGCTGAGAATTGTCCGGCACACTTGGGTGGAAAACCACCTCAATGGTGTATTTATCTATTTTCAAACCTGGGTGAGGGAGCATGAGGGATGCTGAAACAGCCAATGAATCGGCCATGTCATTATGAGCTCTTGGAATGGATTCTATTGAAAAAGCGTCAAATTCCTCGATGCTGTCCCATACCGCATTACGGTAGTGCCTGAGCCTCTCATTCTTCACTTGATATATTCTCTTAACTTGATTCACGACTAGCTCTGCATCACCTTGCACTTTTAGATTTTTGATCCCTCTTTCCTTCGTGGCTTGCATGCCAAGTAGCAGAGATTCATATTCAGCAATATTATTTGTGTTGAAAAAATGCAACTTGAAAGAGAGAGGAATAATCTCCCCCTCGGGAGATATTAGCACGGCTCCGGTGCTGCATCCACTGGTTGCGCAGTTGCCATCAAACTGCAAATTCCATATCTTATTAAGATCTTCTTCTTGGATGAGAACAACCATTTTTTCAGACTCGGTAGGCAAGAAATAGTTCCCCATCCCTGATGATTCGAAAAGAATTTGGGCCTTGGGGTCCTTCAGAGTTAGTAACCAAGTACTTCTTTTGTGATTCTGGCTCCAAAGTCTGCATTACACCTTTGACGGGGATTCTAGCCTTAGACCAGTCCATATGAATTTCTCCTCCAACCTCACTACAAAAACTCCTTCCCAGCAGAATTCCATAGGCTGCTGGAATGTCGGCAACGAGGACGGTCATTTTTACTCTTTTCTCTGGGAATGCCGCAAATGCGAACTGCGCGTCTTTGATTTGACCAATCAACGGAACCTGCTTGGTTTCCAAGGAATAACATCTGCCAAAAGGCTTGGTAAGGGTGAGGCCCAGAGCATGGGAAACTTTTGCCGGCATGACGTTATCAGAAGCCCCAGAATCAATTATGCAGTTACTTAACTTGTGGCCATTGATTAGGAGGGAGAGATAGAAAGGCTCTATCTTGCCTGATGCAGATGTTGAGGCAACATTTATGCGGGATGCAGGAGGAGTGGAAAGGATTCCTTTTAGGGGAATTTGGGGAGATATGACAGCTTGACTTTGAATATACTTGGTCAATCTTACAAGCTGTTCGGGATTTGACTGAAGATACTCGGCTTCAGACATTTGGATCTTAGTCTTCTTAGCATGATCTATGATGTCAAATGCGGCAAAGGGTTGTGCTGGTGAAGGAATGAGTCCCTCACTTTGCGATGGTAGAGTAGGATTGCTGGTCTTTATGGAAATAGAAGAAGGCTGATTAAGAGGAGAGATCGGGGGAAAAGATTTCTTTGTAAAAGAATTAACAGGGTGTTGAGTAGGAAGAGGATTACCTCTTTTAGCAATGATTGGAGGTGTGTTTGACATGACTTTCTCTTTCCGCACATTGGCAGCGACCTCTGCTTCTTTTCCTTGCGAGCGGGTAAAAACAACATATGATTGTCCACTTGCATATCCTTGTGTACCCTCTTCTTCGTCAGATTCCTCCTCATCAAATTCCATATACCCGATAGTAGAGTCGCTAGTCGGTTCACCGACATCTTGATCATCTTCGCCTTGAGACGAAG
Organism: Taxus chinensis; assembly: GCA_019776745.2. NCBI lineage: Eukaryota > Viridiplantae > Streptophyta > Pinopsida > Cupressales > Taxaceae > Taxus > Taxus chinensis. Next base: position 51,080,505 of record CM034148.1, read on the forward strand.
GTTCTTCGTAATCTTGCTCTTCTTCTTCGATTTCGGCTAAAGCGTTGACCGGAGGAGCCTCAAGCGCCAACCGTGGAGCGGTTGCAGGAAAGCGTGGCCTTTGAGGAACCTGGCTGGGAATGAAATTCCTTCGTGGGATATCCCGGTATGAGGAACTGGGAGAAGCTTGAGCTAACTGCTTTTTTAATGCGAACAAGTCATTCACCATCTTTTGAAATGCCGGATCAGACGAAGCAGTGGGCGAAGGGCCCGAAGATTTAAGCTTACATGATTCCCTTTTCAATTCGCCAGATATTAGCAAGTTATCTTCAATTCGGATTGCAAGCGGTCTTGGGCGAGAATCAAGGTAGCCACTTGTTCTTGCAGGAGCAAGAAACTTACTTTTGAGCTCATAGCGTTCACAAAGAAATACTTTTGATTTTCCGGTGTTGGAAGCATGGCAATAGGCACACGGTTGATTAATGCATTGAACCTGGTGATAAAATCACGCATGGTCTCATTGGCCTCCTTCTTTAGGTGAGTGATCTGTGATAATAGTGCAAACGCATCTTCCGAAGGCTTGTACCTATCTTCAAAATCATCTCGCAAGGTGGCCCAACTGGTAATAGACCCGGCCGGCAAATGCTGAAACCATTCTACGGGCCCTTGTAAGGTTTCCAGAAAAAGGCGAACCGACACATCCTCGTGGGTCACATCTAGGATACTGCATGACATGATGAATGTAGACATGTGTGAATCTGTGCTTTGGTTCCCGCTCCCGTCAAATTTGGGAAAATTCTTTCGGTTTCCATGAGGGAGCGCGTGAACTGGATGTGGTAATGCGAGAGGGCCCATAGCATTTCCCCATGGCACTGCCATTTGAAAGGCTGGAAAAAGAACACGGGATGGAAGTGTGGTTCCACTGAGCAATAAAGCACTGCAAAGGGATGTGGATGCCCCTTGCGAGAGGTTCTTCCTCCATGGAGGTGAGACACTCCTGGATGACCGGTTAGCCGAGCTTAGTGACGAGAAGCGTGCCGGTGTAATACTGAAGTTATGCCTTTGGAGCAGATCAAAGGTAGGGTCGACTTCTCCATGAGCTCTCCTGTTACGAGTAAATGGTTCACCTGCAAATGTACCTTTCAGGTCTATAATACTACGGAGTAGATTTAAAAACTCTTTTTGATTGTACTCGCTGATTTTCTGATTTTTCTGGCAAAAATCAGTAGTATGTACTTTTCTTGAATATTTAATTTTATCCTTTTCTAAAAACCGATTGTGGTTTAATGACAAAGAATAACGAGGATAAAATGATAGTGAAGCTTAGTAAGCTGATTTTCAGATCTAAATTTGAATTTTTCAAACAGTTTGAAAATTTTGGTAAACAGTCAAAAACTCAGATCTACGGAAAAATACAGATTTTTATAAAAACTCAACAAACTAAAGGTTTCCAACTAGGCCAGATCTATGGATCTCAAAAGAAATTTTTTAATTTGGGTCACTTTTTGCAAAAATTTTAGATTTTGAACAAAAGTTAAAATTTGCAAACAGGTAGTGATTTTTCTGATTTTTACTGATTTTCTATCATACCACCATCATAGATCGGATAGATCTGTTCGATCCCCAGTGGAGTCGCCAAAAACTGTTGGTTCGAAAATCTGTCGCTTGGGCAGATTTATGGATAAACGAGTCAACAGTGTGCAGGGCATAGCCCCTCTTTGAGTCAGCAAAGTGAAACTGGTTTATTGCTATTCTACCAGTAGGAATCTGTGCAAGTCTCACAATATTCCATGCCTTCAGGGGTTTGGGATCTCATCCTAGTAGGGATGTTTCCAACTGCGAAAAGAAAGGAATGAAGGGGGAGACGGAGGAAAGATCAGATCCGAAGGGAGAAAAGAAATGAATTCCAAAGTAGAAGGGTCAAAGGGTCTATGGTTTGGGTTGGTAGTAAACAGAGCCGAACCTACTTGCATAGACGGATAAAGCAATACTGATGAATAAATGACAAAAAAGTAGAAGTAATTCCAACAAAACAATCATACAGATCTAACATAAGAAAAATCTGATATTAAAACACATGTATTCAGCACAAAGTCTAAATATATTGTATTCAATGTTTGTTTCTGTTACAAAAGAGTTCAAAATCTTCTTCTTACTTCTATTTCTCATCTGAAAAGTATTCACCCCCGAATACAAACAAGTATTCGAGTATTTATAGAAGAAGGAGAAGAAGGAAGGCAAAAAGGAACCAACCACCTATTTACATAATATCTACAAAATATCTCAAAGTCATGTTGACTTTTGACAACTTGATGGATGACATCATCCCATGGTGCAACATGGATGATGTCATCATTTGTGCCAACATACTTTAGACATTTACAAAAATAAAGTCGAAGAAGAGAGAGAAATTATTCATCGTCGTCATCCCGCGGCTGAAAGGGGGGATCCTGCTTCTGCTGCTGCTCAGGTGACGAGATGTGGAATTGGGCACGGTATTCCATGAACTTGCTGATCATGGGCTCTAGTTGATCCTGGGAAGGATCCTTGTGTCACTCAGTGATAGCCTCGCAAGTCTCCCGCTCATCTGTGAGCTTCTCTGGGAGTTTGGAATATTCATTCTCTGCTTCTATTAAGAACCCGATTAAGTCCCGACAGGCCAGTAGGTTATTGATGGATTCTGCGTCAAAAGTGACCTCTAGCCCCAGCCCTTGCGAAACGATCTCCTTGAAGATCTGAATGGTTTCGTCAACCTTCCTTAAGGCAAAAGAAGGAGTAAGCAACCCTGGAGACATCGTTAGAACAATTTGTTCCATCTGATGCATTACGTCCAGGGCTTCTTCCTTTACCTTATCAATCTTTTCGAGGACGAATTCCAGTTGATCCATCCAGTAATCCAGAGTGGAAAGGGTTTTATTGAGGGCCCTGGGGTGACCAAAAACGCCGAACTTGACCAGATCTTTGACTGACCAGTCGAAAATTCTTTGAAAGGTCTCATGCTGTAGCCTAGCATGGTCCAGCTCTTCGGATATGGGTCCTGCAAATGCCTGGAGTTCTTTGTTCACCTTGCTGGTGTTCAGATACAAATCGGTGAACTTGGCGATCACTCCTTCACTGTCCTTGAGGATCTGGCTCCTCCAGGCGGAAACTGACATACCCTACTCGCCGATCTTTGCATATTCATTAATTTTATCCTGACTCAGAGGTTCAGGAGTTTCGGCGGCAGTTGTGGGAGGTGCACTACCCATCTTCTGTAAGGCGTGGAGCAGATGTTTATTTTGCTCTTTCAGTAGCCTTTTCTCTTCTTTTGCTTCTTGAAGCTTCTTGCAAAGGGCGTCAACTGCAGATAGGGCCTCTCCCTGAAGGCTTTCAAAAGACATCCCCATCGTGACTTGAGTCACTGTGTAATATTTCGAGGACAGATCCTTTTTATCTTTCAGAGGATTGGGGTATGCGATCTCCATTACCCTCTCTCCCGAAGCACTTCGAGAGAAGCATGTGATAGGATTTTATATCTTGGCCTCTTTTGATGGGATAACGGAGAAGTCCATCGGTGCGATGGGAACTTTCCTTTTCTGTTGACTTAGGTGCTGGGAGATCCAGGCTGGACTTAGGGGAGAAGGACCAGAAACAGAGAAGGGGGCAGCTGTAGTAGTAGAAGGGAAAAACGTGGAGACACGTGGAGGCGGCATAGAGAGAAAAGCCGAGGAAGTGCCCATGGGAGGAAGGGATACTGTAGGGGAGGAAGACATAGGAAGGGAAGGGAGCTCAAAGATGAGGGAATAAATGGAGGGGGACAGGTCCGTGAGAGAAGAGAAGATGGATGAGGAAGCAGGAGGAACAGAAGAAGAAGGGGGAGAGGACACGACCAAAGGAATGGTCGCTTGGGTCACTCGAGGAGGGGAAGGAGGAGAGGGAGAAGGGATAGAAGGGACCTCAATTGTTATAGTCGTGGCCACATCCTGAGTGGATATGCCTATTGGAACATCTTCTGCCGCTTCTTCTTCTGAGATTTTCAGGATTTTAACCCGTTCTTGTGAAGCGGAAGGAGGGCTTTCAGGAACTTCCTCTTGGCTGGAACTGGATTCACCCTCTATTCCTTTTCCCTTGCCTTTTGGCTACTGTTTTGATTGAGGAGGTGCGTTACCCAACGGAGAGGTTGTGAAATCAACTCCGAGGTAGATGAGCCCGTTCATACAGCACCAATGCTCTGTTCTGCGCAGAGTTTCCTTGACTCTCTCATCGATTGTTTGGGGTGCTTTGGTTCTATCAATCACTGCAAAAGGCCAATCGTCCCCACCTGTGTCAAGATACACTTGATCCACTTCTTTCTCAATAGTCTACTAGCCTTTTGGGGATGATGGCCACCCCGTACTAGATGATTTCTGCCAAGGCCAAGCGAGAATGGTCCTTTCTCCCTGAGCTCAACCTCATGATATATATCGATGTAGATATCTTCGATCTGAGGGATGTGGATCGGGTCGAGCTTGGCCCTAGGCAGATAATTTCTCAAGTTGAAGGTGGGCCTTGCTGGGAAGCTATGTTTCAGATTCAACAGCTCCAGCTCTGCAAACATGTCTTTTTCCTTGTGGTGAGTTAGACACGTATACCTACCCACTGTGAGGGGGAAAGGAGTTCCCACCATTCTTTCCTCTTGAGGCACTTCTCATGGTAGGTGATTAGCTTCCTTGATAACTCTAGCAGGATCAATTTGGGACTTGGCATACCTTGGCAGTTTAGTTGGTTCCCCCAAGAAGTTAGCCGCCCTTAGATGGGTGAATGTGGGGAATTGAGTGAACAAGGCCCCCCTACTTCTCCAGTAGCTACGACAATACTCTTGATCATGTGACCATGAGTCATATTCGGCCTCAAGAGGAAAATGACCACCATAGAAGAAGGCATCGTTGATCTTTGTGAACCAGGGAATACTATTTTCTCCAGGTTCAGCTCTAGATAGTATTCATAAATCTTAACTTTGGGGCCAAACCCCGCACCCGCATCAGAGCTGGATAGTCCATTTCTGAAGCTAAAGCATAGACCACGTAGGAGTTCATATAGAACCTCCCCATTGTGTTAAGTTGTTATAGCTACTCAGAGATTGTGCTGCTTATGATTTATGCCCACTCAAAGCATTGATCGGGCACATTTTTGTTCATTGTTTCAAGGTACCGCACCGCAACATCCACTTGTGAAAATAATGGGCGTCAGGAAGCCCAAAGACTCTATTCAGGAACGTAATTGTGTCGTTGAGTTCCTCTGAAAAGTCACTACGATGAATGACTTGTGGCCACTGAGTCACCACTTTTTTATTCTTCAGATAAACCTCGTTCACCAGTTGCATGCACTGATCTTCATTGTCGTCCCAGGCCTTAATGCAGTCTTCCCAGCTTACGGCCACAAAGTGCCGGTGGTGAGGGATGCCGAGCATTATTTCAAAATGGCGGGCAGTGATGTTGATTATAACCTCGCCCTTCTCATTGTGGACACATCTTGTGTCTTTATTGTAGCATCGGACTACCACCATCATAAATTCATTGTTCACGGCACTAACTGGGATTCCACCAGCAAAGTGCAGCGCACTGCCTATCAATTTTTCCATCTATGGACTTCTTGTGACCCTCTGGGTTCTAGCCCAGAAATCTTCCATGTCAATATGGCCTAGTTCTGAGTCTCTGATGTCTAGGTCACACTCTGCCTGGGACTCAGGAATTCTGACCCTCTGATATTTATACTTGATTTCTTCTTCTGTGAGCTTGGCTTTACCCTTGGATTTGGTAGGTCTCTTGCTTGATGTTGACATATGTACTTCTGAACTTAATTTCTGATCTGCAAGAATAAGAAGGGAGACCCAACACAAGAAAGTCATATCAGCTATTTGATCTTCCATTAAAGCGTCAACAGAAGAAAGAGTTAGAGATTTTAAGGCCTCAGGGCGTAGGGCGCATGAATGCTGCAGATTACAGGGTAAAATGGTAAGGCACACAGGAAAGGGCTGCTGCAAGGGATAAATCAGTGCCAAAAGGTGCATGGCGCATGGACACGACAGATTGCATTTCTTGTTGTTGTAAGCACAAGTGCGCCTGCGCCATGTGTATATATTTTATAGAGGGCGCAGATATTTTTCATGTTACACGGATACAGGATGCGCTAAAGGGCGTAGGTATAATGCGTGTAACATCATTTTTTCGTGTGCCACATGAGAACTTGGCGCGGTGCATGGACGGTCCGCATAACATGATGTTGTTGTAAGCATGGATGCGCCTGCGCCGTTTTAATCAGTTATGCTTTGGCGCATATGATTTGAATGTTGCATATATGCGTGGTGTGCCAAAGGGCGCGGGCATTAATGATGTAACAGATGCGTTGAGTGTGCCAAGTAGGGCGCAGGGAAAGCGATTGCAACAAGCGAAGGGAGTGCGCCATTAGGGCGTAGCTGTTCATTATGTAACACACAAGGAATGCGCGCCATTGGCGCGACTGTGTATCGTGTTGCAGGGGTGACAGATGCGCCAAAGGAGAAAAAATTACATTCTTCTTTTCAGGCCATGATTTTTTTTTGAAGGGTTTTATATGTGGTTAAGCTCCTTTTGCAGGGTTCATTCGGTTATGAAGAAGCTTATTCAGAGAGTTCTAAGCCACTTTTTAGGATAGAGTTCCCCCTACCAGTAGATCTGGAAAGAGGGGGGGAAAAAGCATGGGTAGAGAAAAATGGCAAGGAGGATGGGGAGCTCATGTTTTGACAATATCTTTAGCTCAATCCAAACCAACAAGCAGACAAAAACCCAAAGCACAAAATACACAAAAGGAATGAGGACCTCTTATCAGGATATATAACAAAGAAATGTGCAAACGGGTCCACAAAGTGATTCGAAAACGACAGGGAAAGTGCATTGACAGGTACAGAAAAAAATCACGTGATTTGTGTCGGATGACAATGACAGCGCAGACGCGCCTATATATAGGCGAGGTGGAAATAAATGCGCCACCAAATTTTTAATTGGCGCGTGAAAAGCATTGTCAACACTAGAAAGTGTGCGCCCTGTGGCGGACCAAAAGACTCGCCAACATGAAGTTATATGCACCCTTGGTGCACTGAAAGTGATGTCGACAAAGGAATATGTGCGCCATTGGCGCACCAAAAAGTGGCACAATAAATGTTTTTTTGACACGAGAGTGCATGCGCCAAAGGATATAAAGGGGGCACACCAAAAGTTTATGTTGCATAGTCATTATGTGCGCCCGACCAAAAAAGACCAAAAATGGCTAAGTTCGGAAAACTAGATTTCCCGGGAAGGGATTTTGCAACGTTCCGAATGGAAGGGGTCCCTGACGAGGGACCGAAACAAAAATTTGGTAGGTTATCTATAAAATTTCCCTTGCCAATTTTACGGGATAACAGCTGGCTCTTTCTGGGGACTATCTTTGAGCAGACCTCAGGGGTAGAGAATCCCAGATCTCACGTGCCTATCCATTGGGCAACAGAGTCAAAAACAAGGGAGACCGGAAAGGGAAACACACAACCAACGAAAGAAAACACACGACAAAAATAAACACACAACTGAAGTAAACTGTACAAAGAAGAGAGCGAGCTCTACTTCCTGAAGGTTTTTAGATGTTGCCCGCTATAGGGAAGTGGGAGATCAGTTCCATCTAGATACGAGAGATAAAAACTATTCTCTCCATTTAACTGCTTGATCTTGAAGGGCCCTCTCCATAGGGAATCAAATTTTCCATGCATACCTTTCGTCTCTCTTCGTTTGTCCCACAAAAGGATGAGGTCTCCCACCTGGAATTTTCTTGGCTTAGCTTTTTTATCGAACAATATTTTGACCTGATTCTGATGTTCGGTGATCTTGTCGACCACCTTTACTCTCTTTTCTTCGAGCTCTGCTAGATACATGATCCTCTTTTCAAGGGAACTTTGAAAAGTTTCATCTTCGATTGCCCATGCCAAATGTAGAGCAGGGAGTTCATCGGAAATGGGAAGCTCAGCATCGGTGCCATATAACAGTTGAAAAGGTGACATACCAAGAGATTTCTTGGGAGTAATGCGATTTTCCCACAAAGTATCGTATAAGGATTTGTGCCACATTCGTTGATTCTCATCCACCAGCTTTCGTATGATGGTCACCAAGTTTTTGTTACTGGATTCTGCTTGACCATTTCCCTGAGGGTAATAATCTGAGGCGTGAGCTAAAGTTATCCCATATTCGTAGCAAAAACTAATAACTTCCCGTGAAGAGAAGTTAGAAGCATTATCAGCAACAATCTTGTTTGGAACGCCAAACCTGACAATGATGTTTTCTTTGATGAAACTACAAACAACTTCGGAAGTGGCATGTTTGACAGGTATGGATTCTACCCACTTGGTGAAGTAATCTGTTGCTGTTAGGACATAACTATGTTCGGCACTTGATTGGGGATTGAGTGCGCCGATAAAATCAATTCCCCACTACTTGAACGGTTTGTCAACAATGACCGACCTGAGGGGAAAAGCAGCTGTTATCCAAAATTCACCCCCCCAGGGTAAATTTGATAACATGCATCAGGATGTTCAAATTCCAAGAAAAATTACTGATTCAGAGCAAAATCAGGTTTCTAGGGTCCCTTTAGGAATCTTTCTAAACTCCCCAGGCCGAAGAAGGAGGGAGCAAGCTTTGAGAAAGTGCGGAGAAGGTTGCAGAAAGCAAGTAGTTTGGGCCAGTAAAAATTGTGAAAATCGGCTAAGTCCTGGTCCAGCACAAGGTGGGACGAATGGGACAAAGGTACGCGAACCGCCCGAACCGCCCGAAATGAGTCCAGGCGGCCCACAAAGCAAATGGGACAAGTGGGACAGAAGTACGCAGTGGGCGCGAAAAGCCGATCCAGCCGAGGAGAAAAATTGGCTAACTGCTAAAGAGGGTAGCATTCGGGACGAGTGGAACAAATGGACGCGAAATGCCCGAACCGGCCGGATCGCGCGAAAACAGTACAAGGAGCCCAAAAGCAATTGGGACGCACGGGCCAGAAATGCCCGAACCGGCCGAACCGGCCGAAATGAGCACAAAGGGCCCAAAATCAAATGGGACATCCGGGACAAATGGAGGCGAAGTACGCGTAGGAGCCAAATCAGCCGAGGACCAATCAGAAGCTGCCATGTGTCCTCACAAGAGAAAAGTCAAAAAGTCAATGGGTGAGTTTTCGAGCACCGATCCGAACCAATGGGATAGTGCCACGTGTCCCAGCTAGGGCCCACAAGGAAAATTCAAAAGACAGCCCGCCGAAAAGCAGAAGAGAGAGAATTATTCAGTGAATCAGAGCATGCCACGTGGCATCCAAGTGGCAGTGCGCGGGAAAATATTTCAAAATCCGTTTTCGCCTGTTCCGTGCCCTAAATCTTCAGATCGACATATCTTTCGATCCAGAGCTCGGATTTGCACGTTCTTGATATCAACGGAAAGCTTATGAGATTCTCTACATGTTTCCAAGGTCAATCTTACATTTTGGTTCAGTTTGGAGGATGAAAATTGAGAAACACCTCTGGCGTGAAATAACAAGCAGAGGTAATACTTCAACAACCACTTTAATGCAGCAAACAACCCGCCGCTTCTGTTAGACAAACTGCCGCTTTGCCAGAACCCGTCGCTTCTGCCATGATGGACAGATTAAATGCAACCTAAAGGTGGTTGGGGTAGATTTCGAATTCCTCTCTCTTTGCTCTCCCATTCTTTCTATAAATTGTAAGGAGGGGTTTCTTTCTAATATTGGAACATTTCCGCTTTGCACCCTCCCTTCTCTCATGTTCATAAGAAGATTTGTGGAGTTTTCAAACCTCCCATATAGACTGTAACACCGTTTTTTGCCTTTTGGCCATTGCAATGTATTGAATCTATCCTTGAGCAATATATATATGTGTCTGTGGTTACTTCTAAACCCTCTTACATATCTATTACTGTCATTCTTGATCTTTCATTGCATTTTTGCTATCTGTGCATGATGTTGTGTTACATCTACATGATCTGTGTTAAATTTGGCAAAGCATATGTTCTTCATTCCTTGGTGCATCACCTCTATTAGCTTAGATTTATTTTATGCATCTTCTTACCTTGTCTCCTTGGCAAATTAGATTAGATTTTGAGGAAAACCCTCTGCATATTTCGTATGCACCTGAACAGAGGAATAGGAACCAGCCTTCTCTGGAGATTCCTTTCTCACTCTTCAAGTCCCACACTTGGAGAAAGGATTCAATGTTGATGCAATCACACTGGATATTAGTAATCAACCTAGAAACCTGATCAATACCCACGGGTGCTGTGATTTTGCACTAACAGTTTTGGCACGCCCGGTGGGACAGAGGTCTCATTTCTATTTGCAGCAAGGTTGATATGCATCTGCTGCAATTTTCTTGCTTGAAAAGAGCTATTATTTGCATATCTGGTGACTCCAAGGGGAGGAATCAACTGGTTCCAGCAGTCAGCCCTAAGAGCTTATGAGAAGAATCACAAGATCAAGAGCTGGAGAAGAGGAAGTGCTGTTTGAATACCTGCAACTATCTCCAAGAAGAAGGCAAAGAGGAAGAAGGATTCAAAGGTCTCCATCTCCACCAAACAGAACTCTCTCAACTCCTCCACCTGAGCGGCCTTTCTTTCAATATACAAGGATTTTAAGACCAATCAGAATGGCGCAACCAGTGAACCCCTATGTCAACTTCACAGGCAGCAGCCCACTTGCTCTCAATGCACAAAATCCAATCCCAGTAGCAGCACTGAAGAACATTCCATACTTTACTGGAGAAAATCAGACCACTCCTGGTGATCATGTCAAGGACATTGCTAACATTTGTGCAATCCATGAGATCGACGAGATGCAAGTAGCTGTCAAATTGCTGGCGTCTTCATTCAAGGGGAAAGCATTGCAATGGTTTAGGAGCCTTGGAGCTGGCTCTATCACAAACTAGAAACAGCTGTGTATTGCACTTCATAATCAATTCGGAGAGAAGGGAGACAACTTGTCTCTTTTGGAGCAGCTGACAACCATCAAGAGAGCTTCCAATGAGCAGCTAACTGATTTCAACTTCAGATTTCAAAGATCTTGGGATAGAATTCCAGTAGCAGTCAGACCAACAGCAGAAGGTGCTTTTCTATACTACCTTAAAGCTTTAAATTCTGATATTTCTATATTGATTCAATCCATGGGAGGCACAACTATCCCTGCTGCTTATAATATTGCCATTAGAGCTGAAAATTGTCTGATTCAAGCTGGCAAGCTATCTCCTAGGCCTCCAATGCCATTATATCCAAGCTTAGAGAGCCCAAGTACTAGTCAGGCACCTGTCTTAGCTCCTTCTCCCATTCCTAGAAATCAGAGTTCAAATGAAGCTTCCACTTCATCTCCAAGTGCCCCAAATGAGCTTCAAGAAGTCATGAAGCAACTGCAAAATTTAGGTAATGAGCTGGTCACACTCAAGAGGCAGCAAGCTCAAGGTTTTAGACCTTCGTATCAGCCTCAAGCTCAACCGAATAGGCAGCCATATCAGCCTCAAAGACCACCTAATCCAGCCAAAAATATGAATCAAACAAGGCCTCCTGCCAATAGACCATTCCAGCCCTATAATCCAAATGCCATATCTGCCTCTAAGGCATTAGTACCAGCACAAAACAACATTGCCCAGGAGTATGATTGGTGTTTTCCATGTAATGAACCCCATAATCAATCCATGTGCTATAATGGTGCTCTAACCCAAGCTTTAATGGTAACAAGTGCTGGTGTGGAGGGTGAGAGTAGTCAAGAAAACAGCCAACAACAAGAAACATTCCAACAGCAATCAGCCCCAAATGATACCACGTTGATAAATTGGCAAGCAGAGGATTTTTGCGGCATGAATCAGATAGTTTCTCAGGGTGTTGCTGCCAACACAAGGTCAAAAAGGAGAAATTTGGGTGAAGAACAGCCATTAGTCCCAGCCAATCCTCAACCTCCCACAGCTCCACAAATGATTGGCAAGCAAAACCCAGTTTCATATGCACAAGGGCAGACAAAAACAGCCCCTAGGCCAAGTCAAATGCCAGCTGTTGCTGCCCATATTCAAGGGGAAAATGTGCAAACCAAGGGACAGCAGAGGGATCCTTCATCACCATTCAGTATCATTGATCAGATGAAGAAGACAAACGTCAATATATCTATGTGGGAATCCCTATCCATCCCAGGCCAAAGAAATCTGCTGCAAGCTGCCATAAAGGATTGGCCAACTTCAAATCAGCAGGTTCAAAGGCAAGAAAAAGTGCTTACAAATGCTGCCCAGCCTGAAGGAAATCATGGAACACAACAAGGTAGAATGCTGAAGCCCCCCCCTTTCTATGTTTCGTTAATTATTGGAAATCAGCTAGTGCATAACTGCATGATAGACTCTGGGGCAAGTAGCTCAGTAATGCCTAAACAGATAGCTGATCAGCTAGGGCTCCAGTATGAAATAACATCTAAAGGAGTAGTACAGCTGGATGGGACAGCAATAGCAACAGTTGGAGTGATTAAAAATTTGAGTCTTACCTTGCATGCATGTCCAAATGTTGTTGTCTTACAAGATATATCAGTCATAGACCTTCCACCACTCTTTGCCCTCTGTTTGTCAAGGGACTTTACTGCCAAGATTGGGGGATATTTGTCCGCTGATTGGTCACACATGCTGTTCAGAACGAGGTATGGAACTAAAGCTACAATTAGGTCGGAACCTATTGCAGATTTCCACATTGAGCCCCATACTCCAAGTCATATTAATACCAATTGCTCAGCATTTGATCAAGAAGATCACCTTGGCACTGATGAAGCTGACACTAAGGTTGGAAGTATCCTAGATTTGACTCTTGATGAATGGGCAAGCAAGGTGCATGCTTTTGATCCTTATCAAGAAGTAGAAGAATCTGAGCTAGGGGTCTATTGTATACACGAAGAAAGTCAACCTATTCCTAACATCACCAAGCCAAGCCACAAGGATGACAATGAGGTATGGCAACTGTTTTTTGATGGATTAAGGAGTAGACAAGGCGCAGGAGGTGGAGCCATGCTTATTTCACCTCAAGGAGTAAAGTATTATTCAGCTTTTAGATTTCAATTTGCATGCTCCAATAACACTGCTGAATATGAAGCCTTGGTGCAAGGGATGCATTGGGCAATAAAGAGGAAAATAAATAACTTGCAAGTGTTTGGGGACAGTGAGCTGATTGCAAATCAGGTCAAGGGACAGCATGCTGCCAAAAATGATCTACTCAGATGCTACAAAAACAGGGTGTGGGACCTCATGGAAGATTTTGAGGCTTTCAGCATCAAGGCCATTCCCAGAAAAGAGAATCAAGCTGCTGACAGGCTTGCAGCAGTGGGGGCAACCTTTGACATTGTAGAAAACATTCAACAAGACAAGGTACAGCCAAACATCCACGTGATTGTGAGGCCTTCAGTGCCGGATAACGATGTCAATTGGAAAGTATTTGAGAATGACCAGCAAATCATCCACTTCTTGCAAGAAGAAGCTGAGTTCTCAGCTAAAAATCAAGAGAAGTTGAAACAGCAATATGGTGATCAGGTGATACAGCTGAGAACTGACAAGCTACCCAAGGGACTTGTCACCTTGGAGTCCATTTTTAACCCCAATGATCAGTTTAGAAAGGAGAAAGCAAATATTCAGGTCAAGAGGGAAGATTCGGTATCCATCTTGGTAAAAGAGAACAAGCCATTGCAAATTGGAAAAATGACAACTGAGCAAGAGAGATATGAGTTCATACAGCTTTGTCAAGAATTCCCTGACGTGTTTTCTTGGAGCTATGAAGACTTGAAGGGCTTCAATCCCAACTTAGCTCAGCATACCATCGAGTTGGATCCAAATACTAAGCCTGTCAAGCAGAAACAGAGACCAGTCAATCCACACATGGAGCCTCTCATGAGGAAAGAATTGGACAAGCTGATTGAGTCAGCAATTATATTCCCAATCAAGCATTCTAGTTGGGTTGCCAACTTAGTTCTAGTCAGAAAGAAAAGTGGAGAGATCAGGCTATGTGTTGACTTCAGAGATTTGAATAGAGCCTCTCTCAAGGACCATTATCCACTCCCTTCCATGGAGCAAATATTGCAGGTTGTAGCTGGGTCAGAAAGGTTTTCGCTGCTTGATGGATACTCAGGCTTCAATCAAATTATGGTGAAGGAGGAAGACCAGTTCAAGATAGCCTTCACAACCAAATGGGGCACATATGCCTACAAGAAGATGCCATTTGGACTGTCGAACGCCGGAGCAACATTCCAGCGAGCTATGGATATGGAATTCAAAGGCTTGACTAACAAGATAGTGCTGGTATACCTAGATGATATCACTGTCTTCTCAAAGAATGCTGCAGACCATCTCTTTCACCTCAGGCAAGTATTTCAGAGGTGTAGAAAGTTTGGAGTGTCTTTAAATCCTAAGAAGTGCAATTTTCTTGCACATGAAGGGAATCTTCTTGGCCATATTTTCTCCAAGGAAGGATTAGCAATTGATCCAGAAAGGGTTGAAGCCATAAGAGCTCTGCCATTGCCAAGTCACAAAAAGGCTCTTCAAAGTTTCCTGGGAAGGATAAACTTTGTTCGGAGGTTTGTCCCAAATTTTGCAGCCTTTGTCAAGCCCATCACCAAAATGTTAAGAAAAAACATGGCTTTCAAATGGACGGCAGAAGGCAAGGAGAGTTTTGAAGCAATCAAAGAAGCCATCTCCCAGGCACCCACTCTCATCAACCCGGACTTTTCCAAGGATTTCATCCTCTATGCATTTGGGGGTGATGACACTATTTCTGCCATTTTGGTGCAACAGAATAAAGATAATGATGAACAGCCAATTGCCTTCTTTAGCCAAAGCCTAAATGACTGTGAATTGAGGTACTCTTTTATTGAAAAACATGTGCTTGCAGTAGTCAAGAGCTTGAAGAAGTTCAAGCATTTAATCTCAAACAACAAGGTCCAGTTGCTGGTCTCACATGCTGGGGTTAAGGACTTCCTCCTCAACAAGGATTTGAATGAGAAAAGGGCAGGATGGATCACCCGTGTCATGGAGTATGACATTGAGATCAAGATCACCAAGCTGGTAAGAGGCAAGGGTTTGTGTGAGCAGCTTGCTTCCAAACAACTAAACAACCCAGAAGATAAAGAAGACGTTGTCCTACTATTACAAGATGATCAAAAACAGGAAAATGATGATGTGTCCACTCCCTGTTGGACTCAGAATATGATACATTTCCTACAGACGGGCATGTGCCCTCTAGAAATGAGCAAAGCAAGAAGAAGACACTTCAGGTTGCAGGCTATTCCATATACCATCATTGATGGAGTTTTGTTCAAAAAGGACGTCAATGGAGTGCTGCTGAGATGCATTAACACAGGTCAGATTCAAAGGGTATTAAAGGAGTTTCATGATGGACCAGCTGGTGGCCATTTTGCACCAAGAGTGACAGCTCTGAAAATCATGAAGGCTGGTTATTTTTGGCCTAAAATCTTTAGTGATTGCTATGCATGGATCAAGAAATGTAAGAATTGTGCATTCTTTACAGGAAAAGAGAGACTTGCAGCCCTCCCATTGCATCCAATCTCAGTTGACCAGCCATTCATGCAATGGGGTTTGGACTTCATTGGAATCATCAATCCCAATTCGAGCCAAGGGCACAAATGGATTTTGACAGCCACAGACTACTTCACCAGATGGACAGAAGCAGTGGCACTCAAAGAGGCGAATGAGTCTACCATCTTGGACTTTTACGAGGGGATAACTACCAGATTTGGTGTGCCTGCTACAATAGTCTCTGATAATGCATTGGCATTCATTGGATCTAAAATTACTGAGTGGGCTGTCAAGAACGGGATCTACCTCAGCACTTCATCAAACTATTACCCTCAAGGTAATGGCCAGGCCGAGTCTACAAACAAAAACTTGCTGAGGATCATTAGGAGGACTCTTGATGAGAATCAGAAGGCTTGGCATACCAAACTGAAGTCAGCCTTATGGGCTGATAGGATAACTCCCAAAAGGTCCACAAGTAACTCTCCATTTAGGCTTGTCTATGGAAGAGAGGCAATCTTGCCCCTGTCACTTGAGTTGCCAACGTTGGAACTCATGAAACAACTGGAATTGCTAGAGTTTGGACCCATGAAGGTGAGATATGCAGAATTGATGGAGCTGCAAGAAATCAGAGATCAGGCATTCCAAGCAATGGAAAAGGATCAGGCTTTGATCAAGAAGACCTTTGATAGGAAGGCCAAAGATAGATCTTTTCAAGTAGGAGATCTAGTATTGAAATGGGATGTGGACAGAGCAAAACCAGGAAGGCATTCAAAATTTGATGCCATTTGGAGTGGCCCATACATGGTCACAAAGTGCAAGAACAACAATGCTTTCCAATTGGCCTCATTGGATGGTGAAGAACTGCAGATCCCAGTAAATGGAATCTATCTCAAGCGTTGCTTCTAGAGGGAGTTTCACTACATCTGTAAATACTAGATTAGATTTCCTTCCCTCCAAGTGCTTGTGCACATTGTTTTGCTGTAATTAGTTTTGTTTTCCCTAAGTGCCTTGGCACAGCTTACTGTCTATGGAGATGATGCATGTCTTTGCTAAATCAGGTCACATTCCATCTTTCCCTTTGCACATTCTAAGTCAGTTTGGATTCTAACAGAATATTTGATGACTCCATGCCCAATGGATGGCTTCAGGAAACTGGCCTTTTCATCTAGTAGGTAGAATGATCCCGCTGAGTCGCCAAATTGTTATCCAAAATTCACCCCCCAGGGTAAATTTGATAACATGCATCAGGATGTTCAAATTCCAAGAAAAATGACTGATTCAGAGCAAAATCAGGTTTCTAGGGTCCCTTCAGGAATCTTTCTAAACTCCCCAGGCCGAAGAAGGAGGGAGCAAGCTTTGAGAAAGTGCGGAGAAGGTTGCAGAAAGCAAGTAGTTTGGGCCAGTAAAAATTGTGAAAATCAGCTAAGTCCTGGTCCAGCACAAGGTGGGACGAGTGGGACAAAGGTACGCGAACCGCCCGAACCGGCCGAAATGAGTCCAGGCGGCCCACAAAGCAAATGGGACAAGTGGGACAGAAGTACGCGGCAGGCGCGAAAAGCCGATCCAGCCGAGGAGAAAAATTGGCTAACTGCTGAAGAGGGTAGCATTCGGGACGAGTGGAACAAATGGACGCGAAATGCCCGAACCGACCGGATCGCGTGAAAACAGTACAAGGAGCCCAAAAGCAATTGGGACGCGCGGGCCAGAAATGCCCGAACCGGCCGAACCGGCCGAAATGAGCTCAAAGGGCCCAAAATCAAATGGGACATCCAGGACAAATGGAGGTGAAGTACGCGTAGGAGCTGAATCAGCCGAGGACCAATCAGAAGCTGCCACGTGTCCTCATAAGAGAAAAGTCAAAAAGTCAATGGGCGAGTTTTCGAGCACCGATCCGAACCAATGGGATAGTGCCACGTGTCCCAGCTAGGGCCCACAAGGAAAATTCAAAAGACAGCCCGCCGAAAAGTAGAAGAGAGAGAATTATTCAGCGAATCAGAGCATGCCACAGTGGCATCCAAGTGGCAGTGCGCGGGAAAATATTTCAAAATCCGTTTTCGCCTGTTCCGTGCCCTAAATCTTCAGATCGACATATCTTTCGATCCAGAGCTCGGATTTGCACGTTCTTGATATCAACGGAAAGCTTATGAGATTCTCTACACGTTTCCAAGTTCAATCTTACATTTTGGTTCAGTTTGGAGGATGAAAATTGAGAAACGCCTCTGGCACAAAATAACAAGCAGAGGTAATGCTTCAACAACCACTTTAATGCAGCAAACAACCCGCCGCTTCTGTTAGACAAACTGCCGCTTTGCCAGAACCTGTCGCTTCTGCCATGATGGACAAATTAAATGCAACCTAAAGGTGGTTGGGGCAGATTTCGAATTCCTCTCTCTTTGCTCTCCCATTCTTTCTATAAATTGTAAGGAGGGGTTTCTTTCTAATATTGGAACATTTCCGCTTTGCACCCTCCCTTCTCTCCTGTTCATAAGAAGATTTGTGGAGTTTTCAAACCTCCCATATAGACTATAACACCGTTTTTTGCCTTTTGGCCATTGCAATGTATTGAATCTATCCTTGAGCAATATATATATATGTGTCTGTGGTTACTTCTAAACCCTCTTACATATCTATTAATGTCATTCTTGATCTTTCATTGCATTTTTGCTATCTGTGCATGATGTTGTGTTACATCTACATGATCTGTGTTAAATTTGGCAAAGCATATGTTCTTCATTCCTTGGTGCATCACCTCTATTAGCTTAGATTTATTTTATGCATCTTCTTACCTTGTCTCCTTGGCAAATTAGATTAGATTTTGAGGAAAACCCTCTGCATATTTCGTATGCACCTGAATAGAGGAATAGGAACCAGCCTTCTCTGGAGATTCCTTTCTCACTCTTCAAGTCCCACACTTGGAGAAAGGATTCAATGTTGATGTAATCACACTGGATATTAGTAATCAACCTAGAAACCTGATCAATACCCAGGGGTGCTGTGATTTTGCACTAACAGCAGCTAACTTGGGCTTGCCGACAAACTACTGGCAAGGGTCACACTTTGCTACCTAGGAGGCTGTATCTTGAAAAAGCGTCAGCCAATAGTACCTGGCCCGGATGATCTTGTGTGCTGTCACGGAAGAGGAGAAATGGCCCCCATAGGCCAAATTATGAAAACTTTCGAGTAACTTCACCTACTGTGGCTTGTCGACACATCGCAAGAAGACACCATCTATCCCGCGTTTGTATAAACCGTCATCCCAGATGACATATTTGGCTGCTCTGAGCCTTATAGTGCGCTTCTCCTTTGCAGTTAGGTGAGCTGGGCATTCGCCGTAGGTGAGGAAGAAAGCAATATCGGAATACCACTCATCGCTGGTTGCGACAAATAGGACCAGAGGCAATGAATCGGGTCTATCCAACTGAATTTTTGTTTCATTGGTGCAATCATCTCTTCCCCCGGAAACTTC
Source organism: Taxus chinensis (assembly GCA_019776745.2). Lineage (NCBI taxonomy): Eukaryota > Viridiplantae > Streptophyta > Pinopsida > Cupressales > Taxaceae > Taxus > Taxus chinensis. Next base: position 51,099,500 of record CM034148.1, read on the forward strand.
TAATCCTTGGTTTTCGGCCATAAGTTGACATAAGCCTTTTCCTCTTACCAACTTGGTTGGTTTTATATCTAGATCGTACTCCTGGACCTTTGCAATCCAATTTCCGCGCAAGCTTCCTAACTCCTGTTGAGTTAAAATAGATTTGACTGCCATGTTAGGAACCAACACCACTGTATGAGAATTTAAAATGTAATACCTGAAATTTTTGACCACTTTGACAATGGCGAAGGCATGCTTTTCCAATTGAGACATTTTTAATTCGTGAGGCTTGAGGGGAGAGCTCATGAACGTAATTGGGGATTCAACATCCTCAAAATTCTTTTGCATCAAGATGGCAGATACAGTATGCTCAGACGCATAACTATACATGATAAAATCCTTGGAGAAGTCAGGACACACCAGGACTGGTGCGTGAGCGACAAAAGATTTTATTTCTTCGAACGACCTCTTCCCTTCTTCGCTCCATCGGAAAGTTGGTGACCCTTTCATCATGTATAATATATGATGAGTCTTTTCAGTAAAGTCTGGAACAAAATGCCTAAGAAAGTTCACCTTTCCGAAGAAAGAATGAACGACGGTCTTGCTTGTAGGCAAGGTGAGGCTCTGAATAGCCTTAACTCTTTCGGTATCTATCTTTGTTCCTTCTTTGCTAACAACATGCCCCAGCAAATTTCCTTCTGTGACTCCAAAAACAGATTTTTTCTGGTTCAGGGAAATCCCATGCTCTCGGCATCTGGCCAATACTTGCTCCAGATGATCACAATGATCACTTCATTGTTTAGAGAACACAGTTAATTCATCTAGATAAACCACAATGACCTTCCCCATCATACCTTTGAATGCAAGGTCCATGGCCCTCTGAAAAGTGGCACCAGCATTGGTTAGGCCGAAAGGCATCCTACTGTAGGAAAATGTACCCCAGGGAGTAGTGAATGTTGTTTTAAATTGATCTTCAGGCGAGACTTCAATCTGATTGTAGCCCAAAAAACCATCAAGCATGGATAGCATTTCTGATCCAGTTACCACTTGTAGAACCTGATCCATTATAGGAAGTGGGTAGTTGTCTTTTAAGGAAGCCTGATTCAAGTTTCAAAAATCTACGCATATGCGTATTTCACCGTTTTTCTTGCGCACCGGTACAATGTTTGCTACCCAAGTACTGTGATGGATAGGAAAAATGAGTCATATTCGGCCTCAAGAGGCAGATGATACCGTAGAAGAAGGCATCTTTGATCTTTGTGAACTGGGGAATACTAATTTCCAGCTTCAGCTCTGGATAGTATTCATAAATCTTAACTTTGGGCCAAACCCCACACCGCATCAGAGTTGGATAGTCCCTTTCTGAAGCTATAGCATAGACCACGTAGGAGTTCATATAGAACCTCCTCATTGTGTTAAGTTGTTGTAGTTGCTCAGAGATTGTGCTGCTTATGATTTCTGCCCACTCAAAGTGTTGATCGGGCACATTTTTGTTCATTGTTTCAAGGTACCGCAACATCCAATTGTGAAAATAATGGGCGTCAGGAAGCCCAAAGACTCTGCTCAGGAACGTGATGGTGTCACTGAGTTCTTCTGAAAATTCACTATGATGAATGACTTGTGCCCACCGAGTCACCACTTTTTTATTCTTCAGATAAACCTCGTTCATCAGTTGCATGCACTGATCTTCATTGTTGTCCTAGGCCTTAATGCAGTCTTCTCGGCTTACAGCCACAAAGTGCCGGTGGTGAGGGATGCCGAGCATTATTTGAAAATGGCGGGAAGTGATGTTTATTATAACCTCGCCCTTCTCATTGTGGACACATCTTGTGTCTTTATTGTAGCATCGGGCTACCACCATCATAAATTCATTGTTCACGGTGCTAACTGGGATTCCACCAGCAAAGTGCAGCGCACTGCCTATCAATTTGTCCATCTATGGACTTCTTGTGACCCTCTGGGTTCTGGCCCAGAAATCTTCCATGTCAATATGCCCCAGTTCTGAGTCTGATGTCTAGGTCACGCTCTGCCTGGGACTCAGGCATTCTGACCCTCTGATATTTATACTTCATTTCTTCTTTTGTGAGCTTGGCTTTACCCTTGGATTTGGTAGGTCTCTTGCTTGATGTTGACATATGTACTTCTGAACTTAATTGCTGATCTGCACGAATAAGAAGGGAGACCCAACGCAAGAAAGTCATATCAGCTATTTGATCTTCCATTAAAGTGTCAACAGAAGAAAGAGTTAGAGATTTTAAGGCCTCAGGGCGTAGGGCGCATGAATGCTGCAGATTACAGGGTAAAATGGTAAGGCGCATAGGAAAGGGATAAATCAGTGCCAAAAGGAGGATGGCAAATGGACACGGCAGATTGCATTTCTTGTTGTTGTAAGCACAAGTGCACCTGTGCCATGTGTATATATTTTATAGAGGGCGCAGATATTTTTTATATTACATGGATACAGGATGTGCCAAAGGGCGCAGGTATAATGTGTGTAACATCATTTTTTCATGTGCCACAGGAGAACTTGGCACGGCGCATGGAAGGTCTGCATAACATGATGTTGTTGTAAGCATGGATGCACCTGCACCATTTTAATCGGTTGTGGTTTGGTGCATATGATTTGAATGTTGCATATATGCAGGGTGCGCCAAAGGGTGTGGGTATTAATGATTCAACATATGCGTTGAGTGCGCCAAGTAGGGCGCAAGGAAAGTGATTGCAACAAGCAAAGGGAGTGCGCCATTAGGGCGCAACTGTTCATTATGTAACACGCAAGGAATGCGTGCCATTGGCGCGACTGTGTATCGTGTTGCAGGGGTGACAGATGCGCCAAAGGAGAAAAAATTACAGTCTTCTTTTCAGGCCATGATCTTTTTCTGAAGGGTTTTATATGTGGTTAAGCTTCTTTTGTAGGGTTCATTAGGTTATGAAGAAGCTTATTCAGAGAGTTCCAAGCCACTTTTTAGGACATAGTTCCCCCTACCAGCAGATCTGGAAAGAGGGGGGGAAAAGCATGGGTAGAGAAAAACGGCAAGGAGGATGGGGAGCTCATGTTTTGACAATCTCTTTAGCTCAATCCAAACCAGCAAGCAGACAAAACCCAAAGCAAAAAACACACAAAAGGAATGAGGACCTCTTATCAGGATATATAACGAAGAAATGTGCAAACGGGTCCACAAAACGATTCGAAAACGACAGGGCAGGTGCAATGACAGGTACAAAGAAAAAGCACGTGATTTGTGTCGGATGACAATGATAGTGCAGACGTGCCTATATATAGGCAAGGTGGTAATAAATGTGCCACCAACTTTTTAAGTGGCGCGTGAAAAGCATTGTCAACACTAGAAAGTGTGCGCCCTGTGGCGCACCGAAAGACTCGCCAACACGAAGTTATATGTGCCCTTGGCGCACCGAAAGTGATGTCAACAGAGGAATATGTGCACCATTGGCGCACCAAAAAGTGGCACAACAAATGTTTTGTTGACACGAGAAAGCATGCGCCAAAGGATATAAAGGGGGTGCACCAAAAGTTTATGTTGCATAGTCATTATGTGCGCCCGACCAAAAAAGACCAAAAATGGCTAAGTTCGGAAAACTAGATTTCCCGGGAAGGGATTTTGCAACGTTCTGAACGCAAGGGGTCCCTGACGAGGGACCGGAACATAAATTTGGTAGGTTATTTGTAAAATTGCCTTTGCCAATTTTACGGGATAACACATTCCAGATTTTGGTGAGGCTCCAAAGTCAGTAGCACCATCAGTAGTAGACGCAGATCCTAGAGACCCTACCTGGATGCCTAGAGATCCTAGTGAGTTACCACTCTTCTCTCGACCCTATTAGCTAGAGATGTTAGTTGATATTTATTTTTTGTTGTGTTGCTTATTTTTGACTTGTTTTGGTGATTTTCTAACTTATTGTTTTCCCTTCTTATTTGCAGCAACTTCACATGGATGGTAGGATCTGATTCGTTGGGTTTGTGTGGATACCATGTTGCATCCTTTGGGGAAGAATCGGGCTCAACTTACTAAGGACGTCGGAGAACCTTTAAGAGCTAGTAGACACACTGATGTGTTTGCCCATGTCTAGAAGGTGGCAGAGTTAGTGACCTCCTTTCGTAATCAGTTAGTTGGATATGAGACTGTTGAGTGCCTGATTAGGAGGAGCCTTTCTTACAATGAGACCACAGCTAGTGGTCATAATCATGAGCACTCTCATCATTCAGCGCATTCATAGCATTGTTGTAGCCATAGCAGGAGCCCTAGATGTGATCGTGCACACTCTGAGGGATCCCACAGGGATTGATAGGGTGCTTGATCTTTTTGTAGTGATTTTTCTAGATATTTATATGAGTTGTTTTTTTGTATTTTTTGGGCTCATTGAGCATTTTGACCATGCCTAGTGCATGATGGAGATCATACATAAAACATGAATCCTTTCAATATTCATGGGTGATACCTTTATGGCAAACTCTTGCTACTATGTTTCATATGCATATACTATATATATATATATATAGCAATTGGATCTAGAGTTTTATGGTTCATTTTCCCATGTGTACACTAGATTCTTTAGAATCTTTGATTTCATATGCTTTTCAGAATGTATGCAATGGATGACAAGTGATAAAAAAATGTTGAATAGAATGTTTTCTTTTATTTGTTTTTGTAATTCTGATATGTGATGATGTAAAGATACTGTAGTATTGAATTTTTGGCTTCTTTGGGTAATGTTCATTGCTTCTTCTTGTTTTGGAAAAGTGTGATGAATATGTAGTGATAAAGAGATGAACTTGCCCCATTCCTAACTCCACGTAACTAGTGAGATGCGGGGGCTCAACACCAAGAGCTGGGAAGGGAAAAAAATGTATGAGTTTGATTGAATGGAAGTAATGAGAGAAAGACAAAGTTTTGATAGAAACCAATTTTAGACATGCGTACTTACCTTACTCAAACCTGCTACATAGCTCAGATTGCAACTTACTTGCTAGTTTATCTAGACTTAGATCTATAAATGGCAACTTAGTTGACAAAATCTGGTTTTGAGGATTTAATCTCTTTGGATCTTGGATGCTTAATTTCACTTTTCACAATACACTATGTTTTGAACTTAAAAATAATAAAATTAATAAATTTACGTGAATGGACCCCCTACACCCTACCCCATGCTACTAGTAAGAAGTATGGGCTTATCACTGAAGGCAAGATATAGGCAAGTAAGGGCACTTCTTTCCTTTCCCAACCTCACACCACTAGTAAGAGATGCAGGATCATCACCAAAGGTTGGTAGGGCAAAGAAGTGTGTAAAATAAAATATTCTATTTGTTTAGTATTTTTTATTCAATTTGACTTTGACATTTCTGATCTGTGATTTTTGAGTATCCTTGTTTCAATGAGATGCAAGGGGGATAGATGTGACACCAAGAAGCTTCTAGAACAGACCATAGGCTAGTAGAAGAAAATGAGTATGACCAAGTATGCAGGCCTTGGTATGGTTTTTGTCAAGATTTTGTTTGTTGAATTGATGAGATGATTTCAAAATCATTTGATGATATTATAAAAATTTAAGAGATATGATTTGAATGCTTTGCCAATATTTTTAGAAGCTTGTAATAAATTGCTTAAGAATAAGTTCCTTGACCACAAAATTTTATGAAATGAGTGAATAGAATGAACTAACTAAATGGCTAATGTGATGCAGATGAACATACTATACAAATGGTGATGTTGATGACCTATGCATGAAACCATTTGAGATGTAAGTGTTATCCAAAATTCACCCCCAGGGTAATTTTGATAACATGCATTAAATTCTCAAGTCCCAGGAAAATAGATTGATTCAGGGAAAAAATCATGTTTCTAGGGTCCCCTCAGATTTTTTCTAACTCCCCTGTCCAAGAAGAAAAGAGCAAGTTCTGAGAAAAGGTGAAAAAGTTGCAGAAAACAAGCTTGGGCCAGGAAAAATCATGAAAAATGGCTAAGTCCTAGTCCTCGCAATAGTCGGGACATGAGGGACATCTGGGCGCGAATCGGCCGAAAGACCGCCAGGCAGTCTATAGAGCAAAGGGACATCTGGGCCGGGAGGCGCGGGACGTGAAAGGTTCGGCCGAACCACTGCTCGAATGGGACATCTGGGGACGCGAAGGACGCGAACACCCAGTTCGGGACATCTGGAACTATAGAGGGACATCTGGGACAGAGGGAAGACGAGGATAGCCAAAGGAGCCGAGAGCTAATCACATTACGCCACGTGTCATCGGTAGAAAAGGGACAAGGAAGCCCATTTCGGGTGGATCGGAAGTTTTCATCCCAGACGGTTTGGGACATCCGGGACAAATGGATGCGGTGGATGCGAAAAGCCAGCAGACCCAGAGACCAATCAAATCACGACACGTGTCACAAGGGGGAAACGTCCAAAAGTTCAAAGGGCGAGGTTTCAAGTGTTGGCCCGAGCCAATAGGAATTAGACACATGTCCAATGGAATAGGGAAGCACAGAGCTTAGGGAGGAGTTAGAGAATTTGGTAAAAGTTTCGGCCAAAAAGCTAAAAGTAAAGGAAAACCCCGCGCCCCTGTCCTCCAATCAATGCATGCCACGTGTCCTCAGTGGCGAGGGCGCGGGGGAAAAGTGAAAAATGTTCCAAAATCATCAAAAGTCAAAATTTTCAAGGAAAACCCATGGGTGAGTAGAGGAGAGAGAATTATGCATCCAATCAGCGCTTGACACGTGTTGTCCAGGTGGCAGAGCACGGGAAAGATTTTCAAAACACATTTTCGCCTGTTTTGTGCCCTAAATCTTCAGATCTCCATATCTTTTGATCCAGAGCTCGGATTTGCACGTTCTTTATATCAACGGAAAGCTTATGAAATTATCTACATGATTCTGGGGTTAATCTTGAATTTTGGCATAGTTTGGAGAGAGAAAGTTAAGAAATGGCTCTAACGCGTGTTCATGGCCAGAAGTGACATTTCAGCGACCAAGTTTAACATAGAATGGGTCGCATTCTCCTACAATTCGGTCAAAATTGATAGGGTATGGGTTTGTAAGGTATCCCATGCTATTTTAATGCATCTGTAGTCAAGGAGGAATGGGCTCTCACGTTTTTGTACGTTTCTGTCTCCTGGGCTCGACCCATGCAATGTAAAAGCCAGATTTGGCTCATTTCTAAAGGGGGGAACATTTTTTGGGCATAGCAACTTCTTCTTTCACCTCCAGCAAGTGATTGTTTGAAGAATCAGACCTCTTCAAAGACTGTAACATTTTTTACCTCTCTTAGGGTTGTAATGCAGTGTTTTGACATTGGAAATAATAATGCAAGCTTTGTGAATGAGTCTCAGTCCTCTGTTTGTATTATTTGCTTCATTTCAGATCCTAAATTATATCTTATCAGCCTGTGTATGTTTTATGTTGCAATCTTTGGTCTGTGTCTATTTGCTTGACAAAAAATTATTCACCACTCCTTTTGGTGCATCACCATCTTTAGTTAGTTTCAATTTTTGCATTTCTATCCCTGTCTCCTTGCAGTTTAGAGTAGGATTAGGATCTGAACCTCTGTAGTTGTGCAAATATAGATCTAAATCAGAGGAGTTTGAGGAACCAGCCTCTAATCTGGAGATTCCTCTCTCAGTTTAACAAGTCCCCACACTTGGAGAGAGGTTTCCATGTTGTGCAATCACACTGGATGCTAGAGTGATCAACCTAGAAGCCTGATCTGCATCCAGGGGTGCTGTGAGTCTGCAACAACAGTTTTGGCACGCCCGGTGGGACTAGAGGTCTCATCTTTTATTGTAGCAAGGTTGATGTGCATCTGCTGCAATTTTCTTGCTTGAAAAGAGCTATTATTTGCATATCTGGTGACTCCAAGGGGAAGAATCGATTGGTTTCAAGTGCAGGCCTGAAAACTCATGAGAAGAATCACCACAAGGTCAAGAGTTGGAGAAGAAGAAGTGCTGTTTGAATACCTGCAATTATCTCCAAGAAGAAGGCAAAGAGGAAGAAGGATTCAAAGGTCTCCATCTCCACCAAACAGAACTCTCTCAACTCCTCCACCTGGTAGGCCTTTCATTCAGTCAACAAGGGTTTTAAGACCAATCAGAATGGCTCAGAACAATCCCTACGTCAACTTCACAGGCAGCAGCCCACTTGCCCTCAATGCACAACATCCAGTTCCTATTGCAGCCTTGAAGAACATTCCCTACTTCACTGGAGAAAATCAGACTACTCCAGGTGATCATGTTAAAGATATTGCTAACCTTTGTGCAATCCATGAAATCAATGAAATGCAAGTGGCTGTCAAGTTGTTGGCGTCTTCATTCAAGGGTAAAGCATTGCAATGGTTTAGGAGCCTTGGAGCTGGTTCTATCACAAATTGGAATCAGCTGTGTATAGCACTTCACGAGCAATTTGGAGAGAAGGGAGACAACTTGTCTCTTTTGGAGCAGCTGACAACCATCAAGAGAGCTCCCAATGAGCAGCTGACCGATTTCAACTTCAGATTTCAAAGGACTTGGGAGAGAATTCCAGTGGCAGTCAGGCCAACAGCAGAAGGTGCTTTTCTTTACTATCTCAAAGCTTTAAATTTTGATATTTCTATGTTGATTCAGTCCATGGGAGGCATAACTATCCCTATGGCTTATAGCATTGCCATTAGGGCTGAAAATTGTTTGATCCAAGCTGGCAAACTTGCACCTAGACCTCCCATGCCACTGTTTCCAAGTTTAGAGAGCCCAAACACCAATCAAGCACCTAGTTTGGCTCCTTCTCCCACTCCTAGAAATCAGAGTTCAAATGAAGCTTCCACTTCATCTCCAAGTGCCCCAAATGAGCTTCAAGAAGTCATGAAGCAATTGCAAAACCTAGGCAATGAGCTAGTTACTCTCAAGAGGCAACAAGCCCAAGGTTTTAGACCTTCTTATCAACCCCAAGCTCAGCCTAATAGGCAGCCATACCAACCACAAAGGCCACCTAATCCAGTTGCAAATATGAATCAAACAAGGCCTCCTGCCAATAGACCATTTCAGCCATATAATCCAAATGCCATATCTGCCTCTAAGGCATTGGTGCCAACATAAAACAACATTGCTCAGAAGTATGACTGGTGTTTTCCATGCAATGAGCCTCATAACCAATCCATGTGCTTCAATGGTGCTTTGAATCAAGCACTAATGGTGACAACTACTGGTGTGGAGGGTGAGGGCAGTCAAGGAAACAGTCAACAACAAGAAACATTCCAACAGCAATCAGCCCCAAATGACACCACATTGGTAAATTGGCAAGCAGAAGATTTTTGTGGCATGAATCAAGTAGTTTCTCAAGGTGTTGCAGCCAACACAAGGTCAAAAAGGAGGAATTTGGGTGAAGAACAACCATTAGCCCCAACCAATCCACAACCTTCCATGGCTCCACAAATGGTTGGCAAGCAAAGTCCAGTTTCAAATGCACAAGGGCAGCCAAGAACAGCCCCTAGGCCAACTCAAATACCAGTTGTTGCTGCCCACATGCAAGGAGTGAATGTGCAAACCAAGGGACAACAAAGAGGATACTTCATGACCATTCAGTATCATTGATCAGATGAAGAAGACAAACGTCAATATATCAATGTGGGAATCCCTATCTATCCCAGGCCAAAGAGATCTGCTGCAAGCTGCCATGAAGGACTGGCCAACTTCGAATCAGCAAGTTCAGATGCAAGACAAAGTGCTTACAAATGCTGCCCAGCCTGAGGGAAATCATGAAGGACAGCAAGGTAAAATGTTGAAGCCCCCTCCCTTCTATGTTTCATTGATCATTGGAAATCAGCTAGTACATAATTGCATGATAGACTCCGGGGCAAGTAGTTCAGTAATGCCTAAACAAATAGCTGATCAACTAGGGCTCCAGTATGAAACAACATCCAAAGGGGTAGTGCAGTTGGATGGGACAGCAGTAGCAACAGTTGGAGTGATTAGAAACTTGAGTCTTACCTTGCATGCATGTCCAAATGTTGTTGTTTTACAAGATGTATCAGTCATAGACCTCCCACCACTCTTTGCCCTTTGTTTGTCAAGGGACTTCACAGCCAAGATTGGAGGCTATCTTTCTGCTGATTGGTCTCACATGCTGTTCAGAACAAGGTACGGAACTAAGGCTACAATCAGGTCAGAACCTATTGCAAACTTCCATATTGAGCCTTACACTCCAAGTCAGATTAATGCCAATTGCTCAGCATTTGATCAAGAAGATCACCCAAGCACTGATGAAGCTGACACTAAGGTTGGAAGCATCCTGGATCTAACTCTTGATGAATGGGCAAGCAAGGTGCATGCTTTTGATCCTTATCAAGAAATAGAAGAATCTGAGCTAGGAGTTTATTGTTTACATGAAGAGAATCAACCTCTCCCCAGCATCACCAAGCCAGATCATAAGGACAAGAATGAAGTATGGCAATTGTTCTTTGATGGGTCAAGGAGTAGACAAGGTGCAGGAGGAGGGGCTATGCTCATTTCACCACAAGGTATAAAGTATTACTCAGCCTTCCGTTTTCAGTTTTCTTGCTCAAACAATACAGCTGAGTATGAAGCCTTAATTCATGGACTGCACTAGGCAAGGAAGAAAGGCATCAGGAATTTACAAGTATTTGGTGATAGTGAGCTGATCGTAAACCAAGTCAAAGGAAAAAATGTTGTCAAGAATAATCTTCTCAAGTGCTACAAAAATCGGGTATGGGATCTTATTGAAGATTTTGAAGCTTTTAGCATCAAGTCCATCCCAAGAAAAAAGAATGAAGCCGCTGACAGGCTAGCAGCAATTGGGGCTGCGTTTGATGTTGTAGAAAGTATCAAAAGTGAGAAATCTCAGCCTCATATCAAATTGGTTGTGAGACCAGCTGTTCCGGATAACAATACAAGTTGGCAAGTCTTCGAGAATGATCAGCAAATTGTTAATTTCCTACAAGAAGAAGCTGAGTTCTCCACCAGGAATCAAGACAAGCTGCAGCAGCAGTATGGTGACCAAGTGGTGCAGCTGAGAACTAACAAATTACCAAAAGGCCTCATAACCTTGGAGTCAATCTTCAACCCGAATGATCAGTTCCGGAAGGAGAAAGTGAACATTCAAGTGAAGGGTGAAGATTCAGAGCCTATTTTAGTGGAAGAAGGCAAAACATTGCAGATTGGCAAAGTAAGTACCTCACAAGAGAAATCTGATTTTGTTCAGCTTTGTCAAGAGTTCCCAGATGTCTTTGCTTGGACTTACAAAGATCTAAGAGGTTTCAACCCAAAGTTGGCACAACATACTATTGAGTTGGATCTGGAATCCAAGCCTGTCAGGCAAAAGCAAAGGCCAGTGAATCCCCATATTGAACCTCTCATGAGAAAAGAGTTAAGCAAGCTTATTGAGGCCAGTATCATCTTCCCCATCAAACACTCAAGTTGGGTTGCAAACTTGGTGCCAGTAAGAAAGAGAAATGGAGAAATAAGATTGTGTGTAGACTTTCGCGATCTAAATAGAGCATCACTCAAAGATCATTATCCGCTTCCATCAATGGAACAAATATTGCAGGTTGTAGCTGGTTCAGAAAGGTTTTCATTGCTAGATGGATATTCAGGCTATAATCAGATAATGGTGAAGGAAGAAGATCAATTCAAGACGGCCTTCACTACAAAATGGGGCACATATGCTTACAAGAAGATGCCATTTGGACTGTCGAATGCTGGAGCAACATTCCAGTGAGCTATGGATATGGCATTCAAAGGCTTGATCAACAAGATAGTGCTGGTATACCTAGATGATATCACTGTCTTCTCAAAGAATGTAGCAGACCATCTCTTTCACCTCAGGCAAGTGTTTCAGAGGTGTAGGAGATTTGGAGTGTCTTTGAATCCTAAGAAGTGCATCTTTCTTGCACATGAAGGAAAGCTCCTTGGCCATATTGTCTCCAAGGAAGGATTAGCAATTGATCCAGAGAGGGTTGAAGCCATAAGAGCACTACCATTGCCAAGCCACAAGAAAGCCCTTCAGAGTTTCTTGGGAAGGATAAACTTTGTTTAGAGGTTTGTCCCAGATTTTGCAGCCCTTGTCAAGCCCATCACCAAAATGTTAAAGAAGAGCATGGCTTTCAAGTGGACAGCAGAAGGCAAGGAGAGTTTTGAAGCAATCAAAGAAGCTATCTCTCAAGCACCAACTCTCATCAACCTGGACTTCTCCAAGGATTTCATCCTCTATGCATTTGGAGGTAATGACACTATCTCTGCCATTTTGGTACAGCAGAACAAGGATAATGATGAGCAGCCAATTACCTTCTTCAGCCAGAGCCTAGATGACTATGAGGTGAGATACTCTTTTATTGAGAAGCATGTGCTTGCAGTAATCAGAAGCTTGAAGAAATTCAAGCATTTAGTCTCAAACAACAAGGTCCAGTTGCTGGTCTCACATGCTGGGGTTAAGGACTTCCTCCTCAACAAGGATTTGAATGAGAAAAGGGCAGGTTGGATCACCCGTGTCATGGAGTATGACATTGAGATCAAGATCACCAAGCTGGTAAGAGGGAAAGGATTGTGTGAGCAGCTGGTTTTGGGGAAGCAAAAAGAAGTATGCAATGAAGAAGAGGTTGTTTTGACAGTCCAGGACAGCCATGAGCCAAGTGGCAAGCAAGAAGAAGACAATGCTGCCCCCACTCCTTGCTGGACCCAAGGTATTATACACTTCCTAGGCACAGGCCTATGCCCTCTGGAGATGAACAAGACCCAAAGGAGACACTTCAGATTGCAGGTTGTCCTGTATGCCATTGTTGATGGAGTTTTGTTCAAGAAAGATGTGAATGGAGTGCTGCTGAGATGCATTAGCACAAATCAGATTCAAAGGATGTTGGAAGAGTTTCATGGTGGACCAGCTGGTGGCCATTTTGCACCAAGAGTGACAGCTCTAAAAATCATGAAGGCTGGTTATTATTGGCCTAAAATCTTCAGTGATTGCTATGCATGGATCAAGAGGTGTAAGAATTGTGCATTCTTCACAGGAAAAGAGAGACTTGCTGCCCTTCCATTGCATCCAATCTCAGTTGACCAGCCATTCATGCAATGGGGTTTGGACTTCATCGGAGTCATTAATCCCAATTCAAGCCAAGGGCACAAATGGATTTTGACAGCCACAGACTACTTCACCAAATGGACAGAAGCAGTAGCACTCAAAGAGGCAAATGAGTCTAGCATCTTAGACTTTTATGAGGGGATAACAACTAGATTTGGTGTACCTGCTACAATAGTCTCTGATAATGCATTGGCATTCATTGGATCTAAGGTGACTGAGTGGGCTGTCAAGAACGGTATTTACCTAAGCACTTCATCAAACTATTACCCCCAAGGTAATGGCCAGGCTGAGTCTACAAACAAGAACTTGTTGAGGATCATTAGGAGGACTCTTGACGAGAATCAGAGGTCTTGGCATACCAAACTGAAATCAGCCTTATGGGCTGATAGGATAACTCCCAAAAGATCCACAGGTAACTCTCCATTCAGGCTTGTCTATGGAAGAGAGGCAATCTTGCCCATGTCACTTGAGTTGCCAACATTGGAACTCATGAAGCAGCTGGAGTTGCTGGAGTTTGAGCCCATGGAGGTGAGGTATGCAGAGTTGATGGAGCTGCAAGAGATCAGAAATCAGGCATCCCAAGCAATGGAAAAGGATCAAGCTTTGATCAAGAAGACCTTTGATAGAAAGGCCAAGGATAGATCTTTTCAAGTTGGAGATCTAGTGTTGAAATGGGATGTGGATAGAGCAAAACCGGGAAGGCATTCAAAATTTGATGCCATTTGGAGTGGCCCATACATGGTCACGAAGTGCAAGAACAACAATGCTTTTCAATTGGCCTCATTGGATGGTGAAGAACTGTAGATTCCAGTCAATGGAATCTATCTCAAGCGTTGCTTCTAGAAGGAAGTTCACTACTTTGTAAATATTAGATTAGATTTTCATTCCTCCAAGTGTTGTGCACATTGTTTTGCTGTAGGTTAGTTTTGTTTTCCCTAAGTGCTTTGGCACAGCTTGCTGTCCATGGAGATGTTTTGCAGTCCTTGCTTTCATCAGGTGATATTCCATCTTCCTCCTTACACATTCTGAGTCAGTTGGGGTTCTAAATTGAATATTTGATGACTCCATGCCCAATGGACTGCTTCAGGCAACTGGTATCTTCTACCTAGTAGGCAGGTAACCCCGCTGAGTCGCCAAATTGTTATCCAAAATTCACCCCCAGGGTAATTTTGATAACATGCATTAAATTCTCAAGTCCCAGGAAAATAGATTGATTTAGGGCAAAAATCATGTTTCTAGGGTCCCCTCAGATTTTTTCTAACTCCCCTGTCCAAGAAGAAAAGAGCAAGTTCTGAGAAAAGGTGAAAAAGTTGCAGAAAACAAGCTTAGGCCAGGAAAAATCATGAAAAATGGCTAAGTCCTAGTCCTCGCAACAGTCGGGACATGAGGGACATCTGGGTGCGAATCAGCCGAAAGACCGCCAAGCAGTCTGCAGAGCAAAGGTACATTTGGGCTGCTAGGACACGAAGGACATGAACCGCCTGAATCGGTCGACGCAGAGAACTTCAGTTCGGGATATCTGGGACAGAGGGACGCAGAAGACGCGGATAGCCGAATGAGTTGAGAGCCAATCACATTACACCACGTGTCATCGGGAAAAAAGGCACAAGGAAGCCCATTTCGGTCGGATCGGAAGTTTTCATCCCAGACGGTTTGGGACATCTGGGACAAATGGACGTGGTGGACGCGAAAAGCCAGCAGTCCCGGAGACCAATCAAATCACGACACGTGTCACAAGGGGGAAACGTCCAAAAGTTCAAAGGGCGAGGTTTCAAGTGTTGGCCTGAGCCAATAGGAATTGGACATGTGTCCAATGGAACAGGGAAGCACGGAGCTTGGGGAGGAGTTAGAGAATTTGGCAAAAATTTCGGCCAAAAAGCTAAAAGTAAAGGAAAACCCCGCGCCCCTGTCCTCCAATCAATGCATGCCACGTGTCCTCAGTGGTGGGGGCGCGGGGGAAAAGTGAAAAATGTTCCAAAATCATCAAAAGTCAAAATTTTCAAGGAAAACCCATGGGTGAGAAGAGGAGAGAGAATTATGCATCCAATCAGCGCTTGACACGTGTTGTCCAGGTGGCAGAGCACAGGAAAGATTTTCAAAACACATTTTCGCTTGTTTTGTGCCCTAAATCTTCAGATCTCCATATCTTTTGATCCAGAGCTCGGATTTGCACGTTCTTTATATCAACGGAAAGCTTATGAAATTATCTACATGATTCTAGGGTTAATCTTGAATTTTGGCATAGTATGGAGAGAGAAAGTTAAGAAACGGCTCTAATGCATGTTCATGGCCATAAGTGACATTTCAGCGACCAAATTTAACGCAGAATGGGTTGCATTCTCCTGAAATTCGGTCAAAATTGATAGGGTATGGGTTTGTAAGGTATCCCATTCCATTTTAATGCATTTTCAGTTGAGGAGGAATGGGCTCTCATGTTTTTGTACGTTTCTGTCTCCTGGGCTCGACCCATGTAATGTAAAAGCCAGATTTGGCTCATTTCTAAAGGGGGGAACATTTTTGGGCATAGGAACTTCTTCTTTCACCTCCAGCAAGTGATTGTTTGAAGAATCAGACCTCTTCAAAGACTGTAACATTTTTTACCTCTCTTAGGGTTGTAATGCAGTGTTTTGAAATTGGAAATAATAATGCAAGCTTTGTGAATGAGTCTCAGTCCTCTATTTGTATTATTTGCTTCATTTCAGATCCTAAATTATATCTTATCAGCCTGTGTATGTTTTATGTTGCAATCTTTGATCTGTGTCTATTTTCTTGACAAAAAATTATTCACCACTCCTTTTGGTGCATCACCATCTTTAGTTAGTTTCAATTTTTGCATTTCTATCCCTGTTTCCTTGCAGTTTAGAGTAGGATTAGGATCCGAACCTCTGTAGTTGTGTAAATATAGATCTAAATCAGAGGAGTTTGAGGAACCAGCCTCTAATGTGGAGATTCCTCTCTCAGTTTAACAAGTCCCCACACTTGGAGAGAGGTTTCCATGTTATGCAATCACACTGGATGCTAGAGTGATCAACCTAGAAGCCTGATCTGCATCTAGGGGTGCTGTGAGTCTGCAACAACAGTAAGGAATTGACAATTTCAATGAATTCCTCACCTTTTAGTATACATAAGAGATACACACCATTTCCGTAGTTCTTCATGACTTGGTATGGACCCAACCACTTGCGCTGGAATTTTCTTCCTTCGCCGGTCTTCTTGTCAATATGGCTATCCAGTATCAAAACTATATCTCCCTCATATATTTCTCATTCATAAACCTTCTTGTTATATTGTCAGCACATCTGGTCAACATAGGCTCAGTGTCATTGTTTGGCATTTAACCTGGCCTCATCCAGGCTTTCTAGTTGAGAGAGGTGTGCCTCACTATGGGATTATTCTCTCAAGATCCCTTGTAATGAGATGCATAGATTGGGTATTTCGACCTCAAGCGGGAAAAATTATTCTACCCCGAATACCAATGAGAAAGGGGTTGCCCCTATTGGTGTTCTTATTGACGTTCGATAGGCCCACAAGGCCGGGTATAATTTTAAATGCCAATCCCTTTTATTCTCCTTAATTGTTTCGAGGAGAATGGATTTGAATGTTTTGTTTGTTACCTCATCTTGTCCATTGGCTTGGGGGTAGTAAAGAGATGCCATGTGATGGTTTATATTGAATTTGTTGCATAACTCACGGACCTCATCGTTCTTGAAGGATGTGTCATTCTCTAAGATAATGACTTACAGGACACCGTACCTACAAATGATTTGATTAAAAATGAACGTAGCGATTATAGAACCTGGTACGGTGGTGAGAGGCATGGCCTCTACCCATTTAGTAAAATATTATGTGGCCGTGATTATAAAGTTATGGCCATCTGTTGATGAGGGAGAGAATTTCCCTATCAAATCTAGGCCCCATGTGGAAAAGGGCCATGGGGTTGCGATTGGTTGCAGAGCCTGTGCTGGCATGTGAATCTTGTGGGAGAACTCTTAGCATTTGTGACAATTGCACACAAAATCTACTACGTCGTGTTCTAGAGTGGGCCAGAAATAACCCATCCAATGTATTTTGTGAGTAGTGGCGTGGCCACCGAAGTGGCCTCCACATATCCCATTGTGGGATTCGTAAAGAATCTTTTTGGATTCTTCCATGTCAACACATCTTAAAAGCATTCCATCGAAGGCTCTATGATAGAGCACATGTTCTAAAATAATGTATTTAGTAGCAATAATGTGTAACTTCCTTCTTTGTTGTGATGTTACCCCTTCTGGGTAAGTATGGTCTTTTATGAAATCGATGATGTTATTCTACCATGGACACGTAGAAATGGGGGGCCTAGTTTCGACAAAGTATAAAAACTCATCTAGAAAGTCTAAATCACCTGGATTGCCACCGTCCATTAAGTTATCAGCTAACCAATCCGGAATAATTTTTCCTTTCACAAAATTTTGGTTAACAAAAGTCAACTCGAATTTGCCTATTAGTGTTATGAAGTGCCCAGCTCTTTTTGACAGTGAACCTTGATTTAGATAGGTTCGTAAGTGATTGGTTTTGATGATTACCCTTGTTTCCTGGTTCAACATATAATGTCTCGATCATTTTGTTGCAAAGACTATAGCTAGACACTCCTTTTCTGCCTGTGTGTAACATGTTTCATAATCAAGCAACGACTGACTAATGAAATAAACTGCACGTTCTCATTTATCATCATCCTCTTGAGCCAACATGTAGACTAAAAAAACATCTATAGCTCATGAATACAAGATCAAATGGAAATCTGATCTAGGTGGCATTAACATGGGAGGAGACAACAAGAATCATTTAATTGCCTCGAAGGCCTCGTTACATTCTTCTGTCCAATCAATGCTATAATAGTTTTTCAAAAAATTGTTGATTGGATGAACATCAAAACTTAAGTCAAGGATGAACCTTCGAATCACACTAAGTTTCCCAAGAAATGATCTGATACCAGACTCATCTGATGGTGGAATCATTTCAAGAACAACCCAGATTTTGGTTGGGTTGATATCAATCCCTCATGACGATATAATGTAACCTAGAAGCTTACCTCCTGTTACACCGAATACACATTTCTCTAGATTCAATGTAACGCCATATTCGATCAATCGTGAGAGAATGATACAGAGCACCTCTGGGTGATCATAGCGCTTCCTGGCCTTGGCCAACAAGTCATCTACATAGGATTCCATGATCTTATGAATAAGGTCATGGAATATGTATGTCATTGCACGTTGGTATGTAGCACCAACATTTTTAAGACTGAATGGCATCACAATGTAACAGTAAGTTCCCCAAGGAGTTATAAACGTAATTTTGGCTTGATCCTCTTCGGATATTTTGATTTGATTATATCCTGAGAATCCATCTATGAGAGACAACAACTCAAATCTAGTTGTTACATCAACAATAACATCGATGGATGGTAAAGGGAATTCATCTTTGGGGAAAGCTTTGTTAATGTCCTAGAATTCTATGCAAATGCGTATCTTCCCATTTTTTTGAGAACATGGACGATATTAGATACCCATTGCGAATAGTTGACCGGTTTGATGAATCCCACTTGGAGAAGTTTCATTACTTCTTCTTTCACCATAAGAGGCACTTTTGGATTCATTGGTCTTGACTTTTTCTTAATTGGCTTTGCATCTGGTTTGGTGACAAGATTGTGTACCATGATATGTGGTGTAATTCCCGTCATTTCTTTGTAACTAAATGTGAAAGCCTTTTGATGTTCCTTGAGGATCTGGGTATGTATTTCTACCTCCTCTGGAGTTAATGAGGATCCCAATTTTAAAATATTGGGTTCTTCCTCTATTCCAATATTTATATCAATTGTTGGACTTCAATTAAGGAAGCATTTCCTTCTTCAAATTCAGGTGGGGCTGGAGGTAGTTCCAAAATTTCTTCATTCTCTACCTCGTAGATTTCAAGATTCTTTTGTAGGGAGGATTCTATCATGGGATTTCCAAAATAGGAAGAGGAATATGGGATTAGGGAGAAATCTACCATGTGATGAGTGAGATGTAATTCTGCATAGGCATTTAGATATCCAAGAGTGACCCTATCATTGTCAAAGTGATCTAGGATGGTAAACTCATTCTCAGCTTCTATGTGTGTCAAGATTGGGGTTATTGGTATTTTACGCACCAATGATTCAGTACGAAGTGTTACCATGAAATTTGTATTTTTCAACTCACTGCTTGGAGTGAAACGGGAAGCTGAGGTTGCTATTGAATATGTGAGAAGGTTCTATTCTCATGGAATTTCTTTGATAGATATGAAGTCAAATCCCTTGGTTAGATCTAATACCGTCATTTTATAGAGTTGTAAGTTCTCAGCTCTAGTCTCATATACCTCAGATACTTGGTTTGCAACTAATTACAAGTCTCCTAGCACCCTGATGTTATTAACACCCATCCTTTTAGCTATGATGAGGCCAAGGAGGAGGGATTCGTATTCAGCCCCATTGTTTGTACATTCGAAGTTTAACTTAATTTCAAAAGGTAGGATCCTTCCCTCGGGAGAAGTAAGGATCACACCTGCCCTAGCGCCGAAATGGCATTTAGCTCCATCAAAGTGGAGAGTTCAATAATTGTTCGAAAAAATGGATGTTAGAACATTCTTCGTATCTTCTTCTTTTGCCTTGGTTACTTCTACCATATAAACTTCATCCACTGGAAGGGAGCCAATTCCTAGGGTACATCCTATACCCACAGAATCAAACGGTAGGAGAATAGCGGTGGTTCCTAATGATACTATCTTTATGATGTTGGTCTCATTTTTGATTGTTGGAATGCCTTCGACCAAATTTGTGACTTATAATTATGTTGTAGGAACCAACTTTACTTTTGGCTTTGAATTGACTAGTTTGTTAAGTTGATTTGTTGGGAGCTCGAACTCAGAGTGGATGTCTGGTCTCTTTTTCAAATATGCTTAAGTGTATGTCGAAAGGTTTTGGGTCACCGTATGCCACAAATATTTTTCCCAGGTGTAAAAATCTTATTTCCTAGAACAACGTGGAAGGGATTTTCTTCATGCGATGTATCCATGGTCAACTGAGAATCATATTATAGTTGGTTTCCTAATCTATAATATAAAATTTGATGAGGACTTTCTTGGGTCCTAAGGTGACTAGTAACACTATAGTCCCAATTGAAGTTTCCTTGAGGCTATCATAACCCCTTAATGTAATTCTTTTTGAGGAACAATTTTTTTCTCTATATCCTAGATTTTGAAGAAAAGTGAAGGGGACTATGTTAACTGCTGCCCCATCATCAATCATTGCGCACTTAACATAATTATTATAAACCCATACCTAAAAATGCAAGGCTGGGTCACCTCTACGTGTAATTTCAACGTCCATTGGCATTTTTCTTTTATCAAATATAAACTCAGTATCCTTATCAGGCTACCCCAGAGGGTAGATGTCAAAGTCTACATGGTTTACTTGTGTTTCAGGAGGAGGAGTGATGTTAATCAGATGACCAAGACCCAATGCTTCTAAGAGAGAAGCCTTGTGAGCGGGAGAATTTTTCAACAAGTGCAAGAAGGAAATGTGAGAGAAGGTCTTTGTTAGGTAATTAATTAGGTCATAAGTGCCTATGGGTTTTGCCATTGCTTGTTAAACGTTGTTTGGTATTAATGGGTAGGTTGGAACTGGTTGAGAAGAATAATATCACATTATTGTTATAGTTTCTACCTATAGCTCAGTGTCTAACTCTACTAGAAATACTATCTTGGTTTGTGGTCGAGTTCCTAATTGGGGTGTAACCACTAGATTTGATTAAGTTGAGGCTTCATGATAATTATTTCCTGTCATGACACTCTTGTTTTTCCCATTTGGATCTAACCTATTATTGTTAGAACAATTCGGGAGAGGATCATTAAAAATCTTGAGGGGTGTATTTTGAGGGGAGACTAATCCCGTATATGTGTTCGGCGTGGGTAATGCAAAATTTGTTAAAAACATATCTTTAAAGAGTTGTCTTTGATCTTCTGGAAAACGTTGCATGAATTTTTTGTAGTCGTGGAAAGTCCTAGTATCATGGCCTTGAATCTTGTGGAAACCACAATACAAGTTGGGATTATAGTACCAAGGTTGTTGGTTTGAAACCTGTTGTGGTCCAAAATTCCGATTAGGTTTAGAGTTAAAGTTTTGAGGTTGTTGCCTTTGGCTTTGGTTCTGATATCCAATTGGGTTTCAGACTGGACCTTGTGTCAAGATTTGTCGTTTTCATTGTTTTTGTTTTTGTTGTGATGGAGGAGGATTAAAATCCACCACGTTGATTGTTGGAGTAAAGCTATTATTCTGCTAACCATTAATGGGTGCTAGAGTGTTTACGATGTTTTCCCTTTTAACTTGGTTTGCGACTCCATCTATTGTAACCCCGCAATTTTTGTTAAGGATCTTGGGTCCTTGATTGGTATTACCGACATTAGGATAAGTCGTAGTGTTTTGATTAGGTGTGACTAATCTTCCACTTGTTCCATAGGTCTTACAACCACTTTCTATTGCTATTTGATCTATTCGGAGGGCACTCTCAAGTACTTCATCATAGGTCCTTCGTGGGAATTTATGGACTTCTTCCTTTATCTCTCTATTGAGAGAATGAAGGAATAAGTCACATAGTTCCATCTGATCCATGTTTGGATCACTTGCTGATGAGTAGAGGATTGTACACCATCTTTGAATGAAATGAGTAGCAGATTCATTGTGCTCTTGTTTAATGTGTAAGAATTCCCTGATCCCTGTTCTTAACAATTTGTTCATGTCAAAAGCTTTGATAAATTTTGACACAAGTTGTTTGAACGAGTGTATTGAGGCTTCAGGTATTCTATAATACCAATCAAGGGAAATACCCTCTAAGGTCTTAGGGAATATCTTAGCAACAACCGCATCCCAAGGGAGCAATTCTCAAATGGTCGTGGCATAGGACTTGATATGTGCATTTGGATCTCTCTCCCATTTAAATTTAGGAAAATTAGGTAGAGGTATTAGGAGCATGACGCTTCATATAGTGAAATCAAGAGTTTTCTTTTAAATATTCAGAGTAAGTCCCTACTGCATAGGTTTCAACCATTGATGGTGTCCTGTTGAGGGAGTGGAGGTGGAACAAGTCATTGCTATGGCATAACATATGTATTGTAGGGGCATAAGGAAACCCTTGTGTTTAAGCAAACATCCTAGCAGAAGAGAACATATCTCTCTATGGTGATTTGGAATAAATGTTTAAGTAGGGAGGAGCATTGCTTTGATATGGGTTGTTTGGTACTAAACTAGGAGGTATCATACTTTCAATTGGAACAGCATTTGAAAATGTGGTTCTAGTTGGTGTTTGTTGTGGGTACTCATACGAATGTTGAGGAGGCATGCCTAACGTGCATGTTCCTGTGAGGAGGTCAACCTGGTTGGGATGATGCAGACGGTTAGAAGTTCCTACTTTCCCTGAATGTGAAGTTTGATTTTCTTGAGCAAGTTCTAGTCCTCTAACCCTCTCAGCTAAAGCCGAGATGACCTCGATTGGTGATGACACAATGTTTTGCCTTGGTGGCTGTTGTTGTACCCCTTGAGGTTGCAAAGGGGTATGGTACCCTGCTATGAATTGTTCATTACTTTGCCAAACTTCACCAAGAGTATTTTCCGTTGGTAGAGGAATGGGGGTATTTTCTTGAAGCAGGGTGTCGGGTTGTGTTTGAAAACTTCCTAGAGGTGGATACATGTTTTGGAAGCGTGCTCATTTCTGGCGTAGCGTGCTAAGTACTCCTCATCCAAGAATGGGAGTGGATCTGATTGCCTACTGATTTGTGGTCTAAACAAAACCTGAGGAGATGAGCTGGATTCTCCAGTAAACATCATGCTATTAGAGCCTGATGGCTCAAGTTGTTGTGTTTGTGTGAGTTGGTCTAGTTCCTCAATTCGGAATGAAGTACTAGCGTTAGTCCCTTGAGGAGGAGTTTGTGATGAAAGGTAGTTGTTTGAGTAGTTGTCAGCCCATGCAGAAAGTGAGGGTGACTGTTGCCTACTCGATTGGCCATAATATGCTTCGAGACCTGAGAGAGGTCTGTCCATATGTGCATCGTATCCCAACATATTCAGGGGGTATATAAATACCCACAGAATAATGGGAAGGAGCGAAGATGGATGAAAGAAATGGAAATGAAAAGGGAGCAGTTGTTCCTTTCACGTTGGGTTCACCAATTTTGTACGATAGAAAAGTGACAAGCGAGCATGAAAATTGACAAGTAGCCTTTCTCCGTACCCGACCTCCCGAGGTTGTGCCAAGACAACCGGTGGAAATGAAATATATGTGGATGTGGACAAACTAGTTGGGAAATCTTATATCCTCAACATGCAATAATGGGATCTGCGAGTCCAAGGCAAAGAAATCTCTCCTAACCTGAATTGGTGTAACATTTAAATATAATAGCCACTCGGAGGCTCCAATCAATGTCAAGCTCTACTGAGATCATATCTTACTAGCTGTTGGATGTGTGGAAAATGACCTGCAAGCACCTCGTGTAGATTTCTAGACAAGGTCATAAAAATGATGTTACGAGGCGTAATGAATCTGCTGGAATTTATGGGTGATTCTTCTTGTCTAGTCCAGAAAAATATTAGCCTGATCAGCTACTACGTTTAACATGGAAAACTATGTGATAATGTCTGGTGGAAGTGGTGAGGACCTAAATATGAGTGTACGTAAACTGGTGTCAATGTCTAATTGATTAGCAGGCCCATTGGGTTATGGGACCTGGGGATCACAACCGTAAGTTTGTGGTTGTTGATGGACCTTTTATGGTCATGTGAAGAATCAATCTCTTCTTCTGACTATCCAGTAGTCATAATATTTTTCAGCTTCTATGTTTAATACCAGGAGTTGTGCGATCTTCTCAGAATACCTTACGGGTGTTCTAGCAACTTGTATGTGTAAGCCTATGTCTATATCAATAAGAAAGTCTCTGTGTCTGGCTGTATGGAACTAATGGATGACAACCAAATGTTTGCTCTCTTTCAGGTTCTTGTATGGTCATGTGGATATCCTATCAAGGTAATCTATAGTTGGGTTGATTTGACCAGAATTCATATGCTTTGTCGTCTTCGATGTTTAATTCTCTCAATTTCTCACTGATTGTTTGTGGGTTTGTTTTTGTTTGGAAGATGTGAATTCTAAGACCTTGATCTATATCTGTTAATGTTGTGAAGAGATTCGGCTAAGGTATTACTGGTTCGAATATGTAATCCCTGGGCTCTTTGGGTCCCGTAATTGTCATGCAAGAAATAACCAAACTTAACTGAATGAAGAAAAATATTATGAAAATAAATCTACAGTATGCTTGTTTCTTTTTTTTATTTTCAAAGACATGAATTTGAATGAAATTAAAGAGTGACTAATCTAATAAATTTAGATAATGAGCAATTAATCTAAGAATAGAACTATAACAAGAAAGGTAGCCAAATGTAGCTATTTTCCTGTGCACTTGTGAATTGATCCTGAATATAAATAACTAACTAATTTTAATTGAAAGACCTTCAATCTTACCTCAGAAGTGAGGGACAAATCATAGCTTCTCAGAAGCTATCATTCCCCACAGTTTCCCCGATAATGTTGAAAGTGAGCTTAACTGAAATGAAATGATTCACTACTCTATTTGATATATTGTAACTACAACTTTGACAATTCAAACCTGGAGTTTACAGAATAGAGGAAAATCCAGTTGTATTGTAGCTTGTCCCCTCAGTGTGATCTCTTTGTTCCTACATGTTCTCGTGAATCCAGAAAAGTGGGAATGTGACAATGGTAATAGGAGAAGATATTAGAACAATGGCAGATTGGATGTAAACTAAATGGAATGCAAGTAGGAGAGGGATAGCGCAAGAGAATAGAGCTTGGCTATGTGATTCCTAGCAGGATTGTTGCAGGGATACAACATAAACACACTGAAAACTCTAGGATCTATACTTCCTGTGATGAAACAATGACCTATAACTCTAAGCAGAATCAAGATTATCAAATGAACTTTAATCTAGAACTGAAACTATTTTATGCTAAGCTGGTTGTTTTTGGGAACAACAATGGAACAAGATAAAACTAGAGAGCAAGTGATCTCTAAATCAAAAAGGAAGGAAAGGAGCCTTGAACTGAGAGGCTAAGAACTTATACAAAATATAGACTTGTTGAGACTTGTTGAGGAGCTTTCAAACACACTGAATGATAAATCATAGAGAGAGAGGGGCCATTTTCTTGTAAACAAGCTTGGTATTTATAGTATTATGATTTACCAGAAGGTAAGATCAAATTGAACTCTTCTACTATTAAAAAAAAGAAATTACTATTTACAAGGTAGCTAAAACTTTAATGAAAGCAAGAGTGGTTGAGAATTACAAGCGCAACTTGATTTTTTCATGTTGACGAGTGCGTCAGAAAGTTCTGGAAAACACGGATAGGACCACCACCCAGAGCAGGGTGGTCGGTTATGGAAAACGCGCACAAGACCGCCGCCCTGTCTTGGGTAATGGTGGTCACGGGACCGCTACCCAAATAGGGTGGCGGTCCTGACACTAAAGACTGAAATGCAAGAAAGAGATGATAGAAGTTAAAATAAAGCGTGCAGAGGCCAAGTAAGGCATTTTAGGATGCAAATATATACACTTAGTGCACTCTCTGGATTCCAAACACCTTGTGAAGAGATTTGAATCATCATTGGGGTTTCAATAACCTCTTTCCAACAATATATCACATACAATTTTGGGTGCGTATAAAGATGTGCCTCAATGAAGAAGAATTAGAGGAAGTACAACTTGAGCGCGCGTGCATGGAAAAAGAAAAAGGAAAAATGGTTTATATAGTAGATAATGAAGAGATAGAGACTCTGGATGTTAACCATTCTAAAGGTACACACGAGGTCATAGATGACGACGATGAGCAAGCATATTCCTACCATGAGCCCTTGAAAACAAAGAAGGTTAACATTGGGATAGAGATGGAACCTAAGGAAGCTATCACTGGGGACTATTGGTCAGAAAAACAAGTTTCAAATGTCGTTGATCTGTTGCATGAGTTCCAGGATTTTTTCCCTTGTGGGTACCATGAACTCAAAAGTGCTCATCATTCCTTAGGGGAGATGAAGATCAAGTTGAAGGAAGGTGCGCACCCAATTCAGAAGAGGCCTTATCAGATGAATCCGAATTTACACGTATGGGTCAAGGAAGAAATAGACAAGATGATATCATCTGGTATCATTGAGCTAGTGGAATAATCGGAATAGATAAGCCCAATGGTCAATAATATCAATAAGGATGGGAGGATAAGAATATATGTTGACTACTAGGATCTTAATGCAGTTTGTGTCATCGATCATTTTCCAACCCCCTTTACTGAAGAGATTTTGGAAGGAGTAGTTGGGCGTGAAGTCTAATCTTTCACGGATGGGTTCTTAGGGTATCACCAAGTCAGGATTGCATAGAAAGACCAAAGAGAGTCAACTTTTACCACTGAATGGGAAAGTATACCTACACAGTTATACCTTTTGGATTGAAGAATGTGCCTGTTGTATTCTTACGCATCATGGTACAAGCATTTCAAGAGTTCATCCATAAATTTCTTCAAGTTTACTTGGATAACTGAACTATGTATGGGTTGGTGAAAGACCATTGTGACAATCTTAGGTTGATGTTTGAGAGATGTCGGTATTGAGGATATCCCTCAACATTAAGAAATGTGTCTTTGCTACTCCATTTGGAACCATGTTATGACATATTATATGCAAATAAGGCTTACTAATGGATCCCGCCAAAGTTACAATTATTGTGGGATTAGGGGAACCTACTAGTCAAAGTGCAGTGCGCAGATTCCTTGGGCATGTGGGGTACTATAGGAAATTCATCAAGCGGTATGCCAAGATTGCCGCGCCTTGGAGGAATTTCTAAAATACAAGAGTTCCTTTCATTGGGGAGAGGTGCAACAGAGGGCGTTTGACACTTTGAAGGATAGGCTTGTCACAGCACCCATACTATGTTTTCCTTCTTGGGATAATACTTTCTATGTGCATGTTGATTCCTCAGGGAAAACTATTGGAGAAATACTAGCACAACCTGGTGAGGGAATTTTTGATCATCCCTTGTGTTTTGCTAGTAGAAAATTGACACCAATTGAACAAAATTACACAACTACTAAGCGAGAAGAATTGTCTATGATCTACGCACTGCACAAGTTCAGGTAGTACCTATTGGCAACACCTTTTATATTCTACATAGACCACATGACATTGAAGTACTTAGTGAACAAGCCCGTTTTGCAAGGGCGCATATGTCATTGGATCCTATTATTCCAAGAGTTTGAGTTCATAGTGGTTGTAAAACCAGGAAAGAGCAATTCAGGACCTGGCCACTTATCAAGGATTAAATTTGGGGAGGACACACAAAGCATTGAGGATACTATGCCAGATGCACAATTGTTTAGGTTGTGGTGCACGCCCTCAGACTTGGAAGCTATCATAGTGTTCTTAAAAACAGGTGTGGCATCGTAAGGGATGAAGGATCTAGAGAGGAATCAGTTAGTAATATGTGCCGCACCCTATGTATTGATTAGTGGATACCTATATAAGTTAGGTCATGATGAGGTTCTGCACCGATGCATATTAGAACATGAGCGCGTGGCAATTATGGAGGAAGCGCATGGTGGGATTGTAAGAGGACACTATGCAGGAAATGCTACCATGTGGAAGATTTTACTAGCAGGACTTTGGTGGGAAACCATCTACCAGGATTGTATCGAGTTTTGCAAGGCCTGTGACCATTGCCAACACCTTGGCAAACCTGGGAAGATGGATGAAATGCCCTTGCGACCAATAGCTAGCACTGAACTAATTGAAAAATGGGCAATCAACTTTGTAGGGCCAATTTTTCCAGCACGTGAAGGAATGGTTCGTGGTATATCATTACTTGCACTGATTACTTGACATGATGGCAACAAAAACTGCTAGATTTCTATGGGAGAACATAATCAACAAGTATGGTTGTCCTTTAAACTTAAGAAGTGATAGAGATACACATTTCCTCAATGAAACAGTTTGGATTCTGTTAGCATAATTTATGGTGGCCCATCACAAGACTACCCCTTATCGCCCTCAAGCAAATGGAACCAATGAGGCATTTAACAAGATACTAAGTCACATGTTGACTAAGATCTATGACATTAGAAGACAAGATTGGAATGACAAATTATCAGTTGTTCTATGGGCATACAAGACAACCTATAAGAGATTGAACAAAGCCACACCGTTTCAATTGGTGTTTGGCATGGAGGCTGTTCTACCAGTTGAATTCATGTTACCATCACTGTGTATAACGCGCACAGGAGGGTTGGATGATGAGCAAGCACTGAAAGAGAGGATTGATAAGTTGATGCATTTAGATGAAAGGCGATCACTTGCTGGATGGAGTCAGAAGATAGAAAAAATAACAAAAAAGGCATAGCATGATCGTCATATTAAAAACAAGCAGTTTGAGGTTGGGAAGATGGTTTTGTTGTATAATTCTAAGTATCTGCGCCATCCTAGGAAGTTGAAATTCCATTGGTTGGGACCTTACATCATCTCGTACATTCTTGATTCAGGCACTTTCCAATTATAAGCACTAGATGGGATGAGATTACTAGGTCATTTCAATGGGAGTAGGCTGAATCTGTACTATAAATAAGTATTCTTGGTGTTTGTAATAAGGAAGTATTGCCATTTAGCTTAGAATTTCCCTTTATTCTTTTATTTTCTTGTGTTTCCCTTTCTCTTTGCTTGTTCCTTTCTTTTTGTTTCATTTTGCACCTTATGTGCCAGTAACCACATTATTTTTCCAAGGTTGTGTATGCACAGAGGACAGTGCATCTGTTTTAGTGTGAGGTGGAGTAATACAAAGAAAAGTATAGGCTTGTAATCCAAGTTGAGTGGCCCAGTAGAAGGAAGCACGTAAGGCTAAGAAAGCGTGTGGGGAAATGGTGGATAATGAATTATGGTGTTAAGAAGGCTCTAACAAAG
The DNA here is from genome assembly GCA_019776745.2 of Taxus chinensis. Taxonomy (NCBI): domain Eukaryota; kingdom Viridiplantae; phylum Streptophyta; class Pinopsida; order Cupressales; family Taxaceae; genus Taxus; species Taxus chinensis. The sequence continues at coordinate 51,128,593 of CM034148.1, forward strand.
ACCATATACAAAAGATGAAGAGCGTAGGAAAAACATGAGGTAGGAGAGGTAAAAAATCAGGTAAAGGATAGAAGAATTTCATTCGGCGCTTTATACGTGCATGTAAGAGTCTTCGGTTAGATTGTATTTTTGCGTGCCAGAAGGCTGTAAAGCATTTTTCATGCAGGATTGGGCGCGTGGGTAAGGGCACTTAAAGTCAGCTTAGTGGAAAAATATGCATTTAATGTTAAAGTACATTAGTAGGTGGCATAAAATTTATTGTTGGAGGGAAGAAAAACTATAAATATAAGGTCGGGAAAGTCTTTATTCTACCTTGCTATTACAAAGTTGAAGCACTCTTGTAAACTAGGGCATCTAGAGAGATTTGTGCGAAGGAAGAAGAATCCAAGAAATATAAGAGTGTGACTAGAGTGGATCGGTAAACCAAAAGGAAGGAGTACACGGGCATGAAAAAAGGTTGTTTGTAGTGAGTCGTCTTGTGGAAGGTTTTTCTAGTTAGGGTTTGGCAGCTAGGGCAAGGAGATAGGAGTTGAGCTTTAGAGTTGAGTTTGGAGTTAAGAAGATTAATAGAGAAGAGTAATAAGTTCTTAGTTTATCCCGACAGAAATCATGAAACCTAAGAAGGCAACCGTTTCACCAAAGAAATAGAAGGGCAAGGGAAAGGGAAAACAAACCACTTTCGTCGCGAGCTCCAATGAAGAATGGTACGTAGAAATGCAATACCCATATGGAGTATTGCTAGGAAAGGAGTGGGTTTCACATTTAAGAAAAATGACTGTGAGTGATTATAAACATCACACAAGCACAAATGAGAAGGAAATGATGTTAGAGTTGGTTTTTCTAACTAAAAAAAGGACACTAGATGGGATGCCTATATACAACAACAAGGTAAAAGTCAAATTGGAGAAATTAGGGTTATTGCAACTATATGAATTTCCTTACTTTGGCAAGCTCGCGTGCCTTTATCAATGGTTGATGTCACACGTGCATGAGGCTCACTTCTATTTTGCAGGGTGCAAGATGCACATAACACCGTAACTGATATCCAAGTTCACATGCCTTATTTGCGAAGGAGAAAGTATAGATGATGATCTAAGTGACAAGGAGAATATCAATGAGACATTAACATCATATGACTACAAGAAGGGTTCATGATACTTTGACATCGCAGAGATTCCAGACCCTGTTATGAGAATGGCCGCGCACTTGGTGACCAAGCTTAGTGATTAAGAATGATAGATGCAAGTGAACAAGGCATGGCTAAATGTATCCCGGAAGATATAGGAGGGAACCATCTATAACTTGTCTACTTTCATTGCAGATGAAATCATAAGCAACACACAGGAGGGAGAGACGCTATTATTCGGTAACGTCCTCCTCACCATTGTCTTTTCAAAGATTGGATTACCAGATGGGCTGAAAAAATTTGTTTGGGAATATCTAGATGAGGATCCCTCACCTGCAAAAAGGTTTGAAAAGTACATTTATGAAACCATGACGGCCGCTCACAAGGTGCACCTGGAGAAGTGGTACAAATGAATGTGTGACACATTCGGGGCAGAGTGGAGGATTCCAGAGTGGAGGATTCCATTCTCGTGAATGGAGAAGCAGGGTTTGTAGTGTACCAACATTTCTTTATTGGCAGATTTACTTTAACAAATGGGACTAAGGGTCCATGGTGCAAGCTACCTTTCTCCTTCACCATGTAATACTTCCAAGCTAGAGTCAACTAGTTCAAAGAAGCCAAAAGACTAAGGTTTGACCTTAGTGAGGTGGATCAAGACCACTGCAAGCTATGCCAAAAGCTCATGTACCCTAAAAAGAATGTGTAGGTGGAGAATTATGTCCCCCACGAAGTTCAAATGATGAAACCAATAACATTGCCAATTGTTGGAAGGGCCGCAACAAGGATATAAATTCACATAAGGTTGAAGTTTGAGAAAGGTGCCCATATGGAGAGTGATGTCTCCATTCCAGAAGACCCCACAGGGAGAAATAAGGCCACGCCAAAGAAGAGAGAAAGAGAAGAGGTGCAGGAGAAGAAAGCACCAAGTGTGTAGAAAACACAATATGTGGGCATGCGTGAAGCAAGTGATAATCCTAACACTTACGTGTGTAGGAAGAAGTACCCTGTCAAGGCAAAGACCCCAGAGGAAGAGGCGCCAAAGCATGAAGAGACCCTCACACACGAGGAGTCACCAAGGAATATTTTGCCTAGTAAAGAAAAATAAAAGGAAGAATCTCCTGTACTGGTATCCCCAGTAAGGAAGAAGCAGAAGGTGACAGAAGAGGAAGACTCAGAGGAGACAAAAATTTTAGATGCCTACATTGGTGACACGGATGATCACGAGCCTGAAGGAGGTGAAGACCATTTTGTGTATGATATACATGATTCTGAGGAGGAAGGTGATGAAGAGAAGTATAACAAGGAAGATGAGGAGAAGAACGATGATGAAGAAGCTGAGGATCAAGGTAAGGGGGTGAGCAAAGAAGTAAACACAAAAAACCAAAGAACTGCAAGCCTCACTAAGGAGCAAGTGGAGAAATCCATGGAGAGAGAAGTGGTAGGAATCATGAAGGAGTTGGTGGAAGAGGAGTTGGAGTGTAGTGCAGATGGAATTATGAAGGATATGGAAGAAGAAAGCGTTGGGAAGGAATATGACAACATGGGTGGGGATCCCTAGTTGGCAGTAAGATTCACAAAAGCTATGCGAACATGTGGGAAAGGCATAGTGGTTGCACAAGATCAGGGAATGGCATACATTAATGATCCTAGCAAGGTGTTACGCGCACACTTCCAAATCACCATGCCAACAGAGTAACTCATGGCTATGTCATCGTTTGATAAAGAAGGCGCATACCCACATACAAGAAAGATGATATCTTGGGTGTTTGAGTCCCACATGGATGAACCCAAGTTTAAGGTAAGCCAGAGAGCACTGATGAAGGTTCCAGAAATAAAAGAATCTAATCCCTTGGTGAACGCTCAATAACTATCTGATGAACATGTCTGTGATGCGCTTAACAAGGTTTCAGTCAAAGTTGAGGCCAAACTGTTTAGGATAAATGATAGAGTGAGATTCTTGGAGGAGGAATTGGAGAAGAAAAATAAGGAGCTCATGGAAAGGAGCAAGGACCTAAAGCAAGAGGAGTTTATTAGTGCTCAACTGAGGCATGAGCTAAAAAAAGAAAAAGAAAAGGTGCGCGAAGTCTCCAATAAGGTGGAGATGATTACGAATGCCATTCTCCTGAAGCACCCTGACTTAGCGCCACCTAAACAGAAGTATGAATCAGCCTCACAATGTTTGGAGGATTTGACTTGAATTCTCATGATGGAGAGGTGACCACTCACTTTAGAATCTGTAGAAGAGGCGCAAAGGTGCCAAGAGAAAGAGAACAAGATGAAGGTTATCGAGATTGTGGATTGATACACTAAGTGTCTTATAGAGGTGAAGGCTTTTGCACAAGTCGCTGAAGCTGATTATAAAAACTACATTGATAGGAATAAAGTGGCAAGTATCTTGGTTTCCACCCATGAAACGAAACTCAAGGAGTTCCAAGAGAAAAATAAGGGGAATAGATCAGAAAGAGTTAAGATCCTAGCTGAGGTGGAGAAGAAGTTAGGAGCAATTGAGACCCTGCGAGGCTCGATCAAAAGCTGGTTGAAGGAACTATACCCACAAATCACCTGCAGGATGGATGCCCTTGAAGACTTGGGGAAGCAATTTGAGAGCATTGTTGACACCATGAGTGCCAAAGGAGAGGAGATGAGTTTTGAGGAGGTGAGCACCCTAGTGGGTGACCTCTATTAGCAAGCTCAGAATGAGGTAAACGCTTGGGAAAAGTTAGAGGCAGAATTAGGGAAGGATTTCCCTTTCCTCCTTTAACAATAAAAAAGTCCCCCATTCTTTCATTCTTTCTCCCAATTCTTCATTCCTTTATTCTTTTTTTCCAACAGTTTTAAGAACTCGTCATTCTTTATTCTTTGAAGAGTGTTTCCGAGGAAGGAGAACATGCATAGTGTGGGGTGATGTTGGGCCCCAGAATATTCGCTAAGTACAAGAAGGCACATGGGCGCGTGAGACTTAGTTGAGGAAGGGCACACACGGTGAAGGCGCGCATGGAAGGGTTCTAGCAAGGTTTTGCAAAACACATGGCGCTCGCGCAAGGAAAGATAGATTTTAGATACTTAGCCATATTCAGCATCCTAGACAGCGCACAATAGAAGTGTGACCCATCTAGCATGCAAAGTGGATAAGGTGCCAGCGTGACGATTGTAGGATCAAAAAGGGAATATTCCATGCATGCGATGGAAGGTTCTAAAAGAACATCATTACGTAGAGTGGAGAGCTCAGATCAAAGGAGGCATGCTCCATTGGAGGACTAATTGAACACTTAAAAACTGATCTGCTACCTCATAAGGTATGGCGGTGAGGACTAATTGGACACTTGGAAACTGATCTGAAACTTATATGCATATTAAGACTTCGCATATGCCACTCTGCCTTTAAGAGCCGCCTTCTACCATATGTCCACGTGGGTTCTCTTTGACCGCCGTTCCAAACTCCATCGCTTCCCTTTTCTTGGCACGTGGGCTTAGCATATAATGACCGCTGCATGTTTTGAATGCTACGTGGCTCCTTTGGAATCTTCAAACGGTGGTGAATATTCCCACATGAACCGATTGGTGGAGTTTTAAAAGCATTTTAAAATAGGCTTGGTTTTAAAACGTGGCCGAACATTCTCCTTCACGTTGACCTCTTTATACGTGGGTGAATAAATTATAAGGCTATAAAGCCTTTACAAAGGCCCTTGGGCCACGTGGTCTAACTTTTGCCCGCGGTAAAACATATACCGCCCGAGTTGGCTCGGGCCACGTCGAGCTGGAGGATAATGTGCTGTCGGTGGAGTTAAATAAAATGGCGGTGTGGAGAATAAATAGCCTATTTTAAAATGCTTTTAAAACTCCACCAATCCGTTCATGTGGGAATATTCACCACCGTTTGAAGATTCCAAAGGAGCCACGTAGCATTCAAAACATGCAGCGGTCATTATATGTTAAGCCCACGTGCCAAGAAAAGGGAACCGGTGGAGTTTGGAACGGCGGTCAAAGAGAACCCACGTGGACACATGGTAGAAGGCGGCTCTTAAAGGCAGAGTGGCATATGCGAAGCCTTAATAAGGCTTAGGGCGGTGAGTAATAAAGTAATACATGCCACGCTTAATAGCTATATGCTATTTTTAAACCATTTAAATATTTTCGGTGGCAATGTTTAAATAGCCATGTTATTTTTAAATGTAATGGTGGTAATGTTAAATGCGATGTGGTCATGGTTAATAGGTATATGCTATTTTGAAAACTATGTAATAACTAGTGATCGCTTCAAGAGGAGCAAGATTACGCCCTGATCGAGACATTTGGGGTTGGATGTAATGTTAGGTACTTGCTTGGTGTTTTCTGCATTTCTTATGGAGGTGTTGACCAAAGAACTAAGAGGTTTTAATTTTGTAAAGGCAGAATTGAGATGGTGTTGGTGTTGTTTGTTTTTATACTTGTTTAGTTATTTTCTATGCAAACTGGTATAAAATTATGTTGTTTCTTGAATTTAAAACATTGTCGTTAAATTGCTGAAGCAAAAAAATTAAAACAGAAAGTTGTTTGGGGTTGGTTTGAAATCGATGGGAAGATGAAAACTATGGCCAAACAATGTCAGGTGACATGTAAAGAGTTACTCTCTTGGCTAATTACATGAATAATGAAACGGAATTGTGCGTTATGTTTTTTACAAAAAGTAAATGAATCTGCTATAAAAGCTGGAATAACAGATCCACAAAGAAATACAAATTTTAACCATGTTGTAAAGTACATGCAACATCAACGGTGTCTAACGTTTGGCAAGCATCATTGTTTCAAAACGTATGGGTTCATAAAATTCTATGTAGAATTTTTCCCTAAGGATGTGGATAGTGTCTTCGCTGCCAATGGTTGCTTGCTGTAGTGCAGCCTATGCTTTTTCTAATCTTTGTTGTGTAAGCAGCATTGCGGATATTGCATTTTTTTTTACATTTGTGGCTTTCGTGCATTGTTCTTGTACACATTCAGACAATTACTGTTGTAAGCGGGTGCAATCAGTTTCAATTCGGGTCTATAAAAAAACATATCTGATAATTTATCCTTTGTAGGGCTTATCTGTGGTGAGTGTATATTTTGGTTAATGGCCTTATATCTAGGGCTTCTCTGTTGTGAGTGATAAGAGTTTTTAGTAAATGCAGTCTTCAATTTCAAGATTTATAGTTGCATTTTACTCTTTAGAATTTTTTTAATGTGATGCACAATGCTAATGTTGCGATTTGGGTTTTAGATTTTTATCTTACTTTTGTTTTATTAAAAAGTGAAATTAACACTTATGGTACTGATATGATATTACAGTTTGGAATGCTCCAATTGTAAGATTAGTGCATTCGGTAGTATTCCTGTTAGTGTCTGATCACCGACTGTTCCAACTTCTACCTGCATAAGCAACCTCAGCATTCTCCTCCATGAAAGTCATTCTCATGCTTATTTTCAGGTTGAGAAGACTGGCCAGTTATTGGTGGAACCAATAGGTGATTGTAATATATTACATTTGCACCCAAACAAAAAACAAACCACAAATGAAAGGAAAACTGAAGCTTCATAACAGTCAAATAGTAAGTAGATGTAAACTGATACTTTGAATAGTAAGTAGATGTAAACTGATACTTCAGAGGAGCCCTAAATAGATCACTGTAATCAATTAAAACAATCATTAGCAAGAACTGATAGGATTATATATGATTTTCTTGTGTTAACTGGGTATCTAATTATTTTTCCGATTACGGTTTCAATTTTACTTGACTTATATGGGATACACCATTATAAAATGGTAAACATTTGTACGGGTATGGTAAATATTGTGGTTATCTGGACCAAGTATTTTAAAACTGCAAAATGAAATTATGACACCTATACAAAAGCTCCATTTAAACAAAAAAGGTAGAAAACGAAAGAAACGGGTAAACACACATGTGCAACGAAGATTGGGAGCAGGGGCAACATAAGCAGTTTTAAGATATATTTCAATCAGAGTTCGATAAATTACAACTTTAATTCGATTATTGTTATATCGTGCCTCCATAAAAAAACATTACTGGAAATGTATTTCAGTAGCACGCAAGAATGCTATCAAGCAGCTCTTTGATGACTGTTGGAGGTAATGATTGTCCAAAAATGCAACCGGACAATGAAGATGCGATGAAACCGTAAAAGACTTGATGATGATTACATTTAAACTTTTGCAAGTTGGTAGTATGTAAATAGAGTACTTTGATATTCCATCCAAGTAATATATAGTTGATTGTATTTCCACAGTTAATGGTTCAACATTTCAAGTGGTTTATTAGGATGAATATTATCTTCGACTAATTTCAATATTCCCAATGATACTTAAATTTTTAAAATTACATTGGAAAAATTAGAGGTGAGCAATCAAATCCCAAGGGTTAAAATTGTAATACACAAATTTTGTTGTAGAAGTTAGCATTACTTTTGTAGTGAAAGAACTCAAGATGAAGGGAAGCGTTATTTCATAGGCACCTGTAATGGTTTTCTTCTAAAAGTGGACAATATCGCTCAGCACAAAGCAAATAAAAAGACTTAACCATAGGAATTAGACCATTGATAACAACCAAACAAACCTATATAAACAAACATGAATACAAGGCAAAAGAATCTATATAGACTGTGGGCCTTCTCTAGCTTAAGCTTACTATCCTGACTCAGGGTACATTATGTCACAATAAGTTCTGTTTTTGTGTTTCCCAGGTTTAATTTTTCACTTCAATACATTACCACCAGTGACTTGTTTACACCTGGCTCCTCAGCTTCACCTGCTCCTACTTGATCTGTTTCACATTTTATTTTTTTTATCTGATTAAAATTGCAGTGTATGATAAATTGTATAAATGTTCATAACATATATGATAGGGGAGGGTAAATTTCCCAAAATTTTGTTAAATAATCTTGAATCTATAAAAAGATTCTTAAATATATAATGGAAAATAGTTAATCACGTCTAGAAAATTACTTTTTGTTCTTGATATGCTGATTACATCTATAAAAAATACATATCTTATAATTTATCATTTGTAGGGCTTATCTGTGGTGAGTGTATATTTTGGTTAATGGCCTTATGTCTAGGGTTTCTCTGTTGTGAGTGATAAGAGTTTTTAGTAAAGGCAGTCTTCAATTTCAAGATTTATAGTTGCATTTTACTCTTTAGAACTGTTTTAATGTGATGCACAGTTCTAATGTTGCGATTTGGGTTTTATATTTTTATCTTACTTTTGTTTTACTCAAAAGTGCAATTAACACTTATGGTATTCATATGATATTACAGTTTGGAATGCTCTTAACTGTAAGCTTAGTGCACTTGGCAGTATTCCTGTTAGTGTCTGATCACCGACTACTGCATCTGTTGCCTGCATAAGCAGCCTCATTATTTTCCTCCATGAAGGGTATTTTCATGCTTATTTTCAGGTTGAGATGACTGGCCAGTTATTGGTGAAACCAATAGGTGATTGTAATATATTACATTTGCACCCAAACGAAAAACAAACCACAAAGGAAAGGAAAATTGAAGCTTCATAACAGTTTAAATAGTAAGTAGATATAAACTGATACTTCTCATATTAAGTAGATGTAAACTGATACTTTAGACGAGCCCTAGATAGATGATTGTAATCAATTAAAACAATCATTAGCAAGAACCGATAGGCTTATATATGATTTTCTTGTGTTAACTGGGTATCTAATTTTTTTCCTATTACAGTTTCAATTTTACTTGACTTACATTGGATACACCATTATAAAATGGTAAACATTTGTACGGGTATGGTAAATATTGTGAGACCAAGTATTTTAAAACTACAAAATGAAATTATGACACTTATACAAAATCTCCATTTAAAACAAAAAAGGTAGAAAACGAAAGAAACATGTGCAGCGAAGACTGGGAGCAAGGGCAACATAAGCAGTTTTAAGATGCATTTCAATCAGAGTTTGATAAATTGCAACTCCAATTCGATTATTGCTATATGGTGCCTCCATAAAAAAACATTACTGGAAATATATTTCAGTAGCACGCAAGAATTCTATCAAGTAGCTCTTTGATGACTGTTGGAGGTAATGATTGTCCAGAAATGCAACCGGACAACGAAGATGCAATGAAACCGTAAAAGACTTGCAAATTACAGGTGGGAAATCAAATTCCAAGGGTTAAAATTGTTATACACAAATTATGTCGTAGAAGTTAGCATTACTTTTGTAGTGAAAGAGCTCAAGATGAAGAGAAGTGTTATTTCATAGGCAGGTAACGGTTTTCTTCTAAAAGTGGAGAATATCGCTCAATACAAAGAAAATAAAAAGACCTAACCATAGGAATTAGACCTCTGATAACAACCAAACAAATCTATATAAATGAACATGAGTACAAGGATAAAGAATCTATATAGACTGTGGTCCTTCTCTAGCTTAAGCGTACTATCCTGACTCAGGGTACATTATGTCACAATTAGCTTCGTTTCTGTGTTGCCTAGGTTTCATTGTTCATTTCAATATGGTACCACCAGTGACCTGCTTCCACCTGGCTCCTCAACTTCACCTGCTCCTACTTGACCTGTTTCACATTTTCTCCTACCGTGTCAATTTTACCAGTGCGATCATGCTGCAGAGGAGAAGTTTTTGTTGTGGCTTGTGCTCAGACTGGAAGGAAATACCTGAGGCTGTATTCAAGGAAGCTCTTCCTCGTGAGTGACACAATTTTCTTACAATTTTTATAGTGTTTTCCGGAATTATGAAATATTGTCCATTTTATGTGTGAAGAGCTTGAATGCTTTTGAAAATCTTAAATTTTGAAAATAGTTTCAAAATCATGTTCGGCTGTTTTTGAAATTGTTTTTGAGTTTTTTAGTGCAGGTAGTTTTTTTAATGTGATTAAACTTGCAGTATATAATAAATTGTAGAAATGTTCATAACATATATGATAGGGGAGGGTAAATTTCCCAAAATTTTGTGAAATAATCTTGAATCTATATAAAGATTCTTAAATCTATAATGGAAATTAATTAATCACGTCTAGAAAATTACTTTTTGTTCTTGATACGCTGAATACATCTATAAAAAATACATATGTGATAATTTATCCTTTGTTGGGCTTGTCTGTGATGAGTGCATATTTTGGTTAATGACCTTATATCTAGGGCTTCTCTCTTGTGAGTGATAAGAGTTTTTAGTAAATGCAGTCTTCAATTTCAAGATTTATAGCTGCATTTTACTCTTTAGAACTGGTTTAATGCGATGCACAGTTCTAATGTTTTGATTTGGGTTTTTGATTTTCAGTGAGTGGGACAGTTGGCAGAAAAGAGTTTCAATTTTCATTTTGAAATGACGAGTTGGGGAAGGGGATGTTACCATTTTTCTCTTGAGAGCGTCAGGTTTATATGGAGAATGTGTTCTCTTTTGCTGACCTATGTTGTTTACTTGCTAATTATCCTAGTTGTTGCTTACAAGGCAATAAATTTTTTTGTGTTGTTATATCCTTAAGTTATGCATCATGGAATTATCTAGTTGTTGCTTGCTAGCTAATTCCGACATTGTTTGCATATGCAGATTTGATATTGGTAATGAAATTATGACTATAGAACTTCACAAAAGCCTATGAGGTTTAGCTAAATCGGGCTTGTAAGGCATTTTTAGGTTCATATTTTTTTGTTTTTGTGAAGGTAGAGATTATTTATTATATGGTGTTTAGATCTTCTCTAAGACATAGATTAAATAAGCTCTTTTTGACGTGGTTGACATGGAACATAGTTCAAAATATTGTGAATGGTACCTGAATTATTTTGGGCCCATGAAGGACTGTTCGATGGATATACCGGGGGGGTGAGTCTATTAATTGTGGTGAACATCTGTAAATGGAAGTTTTTTGGTACTTAGGAAGAGGACATATGTCTGCCTGAAAAGAGTTGGTATTCGTTCCCCAGTATTCCCGTATGAGTTTGTGTCCTACCTAAGCGTCGTTTGCTTCAACACTTGAACCTCATTATAAGAAACATGAATGGTGGGGTTTTCAAAAATAAATTATGTTTTTAACATGTGAAGATTATTTTATACGAAGGAATGGTGTTGTTTGTGAAGCTATACATGTAGATTATTGTCTGTAAATATATTCTTCTATGTGGTTAATAATGTAAAACAAAAGTTGCTTATGTGTACCAAAAAAACTCTCTTTATAGATATGTACATCATATTACAGGAGATTACGGTGTTTTTTTAAGCTTTACATATATAAAACATGTACAACTGTTGTTATTTATTCTGTGGTTTCCAGAAATGCTGCGACCAACTCTGCATGGTTTAAGTCTTGCTCAGCTGTAGTCATGTTGTGTACTGTACAAGAGAGAGGACTCGTTGTTAGCATCCACGTAGCATTATCAACCTCATGTGGATTTGACTTTACATATCGTTGGTTGAAGTTGGGACCATCATGAAAATCAACTTTATGGTCTTCTCTCAAATGAACCACTAAAGATGGAATATCACCGACTACCTTACACTCTATTGCTCTGGTTCTGGTTTGAGTTTTGAGGAGCATCATTGTCCTGCGTTAAATTTTGTTCTGCATCTCTGTTATCATGATTCTGATTATGGTTTTCACGAGCAGCATTTTCTTCCATTCCATTAAGTTCTGCAACTCTATTATTATAATTCTGATTATGGTTTTCAGGAACAACATCCACTTCCATTACATCTTGATCTGCAGCTCCATTAATATGATTTTGCCGTTGGTTTTGTTGTACATTTTGTTGAACGTCTTCACCAACCAGATCTAAAGGATCCGCAATATGAAGAATTCCATCACCTACATGGCATTCTGCAGTTGAAGAAATTTCTTCGCCACTACAATGACCTGGGTAATTTTTTATTTCAACATGGTTGTTAGAACCACCGTTGGCATTCATCATAACCCCCTTATCAGATTCATTGTTGGAAGACTTGATTTCCTTTTCATCAGAAGCATCCTCAGAAAAATTTATATCCCTGGATGCCTCAGGGTTTAATTTTCTTTTTCCTTTAACTCTTCCACCTCTGCTTCCCCTACCTGTCCCTGCAGAATGAACTTCTTGAAAATCAGCATGCATACCAGATGATTTACGCTTACCCCTTCCTCTTCCTCGTCCTTTGCTGGTTCCATTGTCCTTTCCTCCACTGGAACTTGTCATATTATACTTGTTGACAGGATTTTCCTGGCCCTTAACATTGTTGTTAGAACCACCCTCAGCATTTGTCATATCCTCCATATCAGATCCATTGTCGGATGACTTGGTTTCTTTTTCATCAGACTTATCCTCAGAAAACTTTATTTCCCTGGATGTTTCAGAGTTTAATTTCCTTTTCCCTTTACCTCTTCCACTACTGTTCCCCCTGCCTGTCCCTGCAGTGTGAGCTTCTTGAATATCAACCTTCATACCAGATGGTTTACACCTACCCATTCCTCTTCCTTGGCCTCTGCTGCTTCCGTTGCCCTTACCTCCAATGGAACTTGTCATATTATCCTTGTTGACAGGACTTTCCTGGCCCTCAACAATGTTGTTAGTACCACCCTCGGCAATCGCCATATCCTCCTTATCAGATTCATCATCGGATGACTCTTCATCCTCAGAAAACTTTATTTCCCTGGAGGTTTTAGGGTTTAATTTCCTTTTCCCAAAACCTCTTCCACCTCTGCTCCCCCCGTCTGTCCCTGAAATGTGAGCTTCTTGAATAGCAACATTCGTACAGGATGTTTTACACTTACCACTTCCTCTTCCTTGGCCTCTATTGCTTAACTTGTCCGTACATCTGCTTGAATTTGTAGTATTATAATTGTTGACAGGACTTTCCTGGACCTCAACATTATCAACCAGGCTTCCTGCCTGGACAATGTCTGTTACCATGACAGAAGAATATCCAACTTCAACACAATTATCTGGCGTTATGGGTATGCCACTTAACCTATTACTCACTCGTGAACTTCTCCTAAGACTACATGCAGGAGTTCCACTGCCTGGTGTCAACTTTCTTGAACTTACGCTTTGGCGGTCCATTTCCATTTTACGATTTTCAGATGCGGTTCTGTTGTCAATAAGGGTAGGTTTAAAAGTTTCCTACAATACTGGATTGCCTCCTAAAAAACTCCTATGCCGAAGCCTTGCCTTGGCATACTCTAAAAACAATATCCACAGATAATTTAAAATTTGCTTCCGTATCAGCACATGCAAAAAATATGTGAAAAAAGCTCAGTGTCACACAGTTTAATCCAGAAAACTTTATTACAAAAGCAATGCACTGCAGAAACCTCAACTGTCCAATGCTCTAACATGTCAACTTAGCCATCTCCTTTGTAACAGATTAAATGGCGTGAATACTGTTGCAGGTCCATTTGGCTCATGTAAAAGAAAATAGTGAAAAATACACTAAATACTCCAATATGTAAATGGAATTTGCCTCCCAAAAAATAAAAACAATTTACATCACAAATATGCAGTCGTGGATTTGAAAAAAAATCTTACAAATTTATAGAAGTTTAAGAGAATTGTGAAGAAGTAGACTCTCTCAAATGCCTACATTGATTTGAACAATGTTCTACCGATTGGACAAAGGTTTAAAGGTTGTCAACAAAGTAGGGTCTCGTAAAGAAGGCCTACATAAACAATCTTTTAGAAAATGGCGAACAAGTAGTGTATCTTAAAGGCCTCCATTAATTTTAACAATTTCTTACAGATTTGATGAGGTTTTAAGGAATTGTGAGTAAAACCGCTTAAACTTAGTCGCTTAATATTTTCTTTCTAGCCTTTCAAGTTTTCAACCGTAGCTACTCTTTTCTTCTTCACTTTATAGAATTAATTCATGCACGTTTTCACAATCTTGAACATGACAAAACTTAGAATTTATCTGTTATTTTCAATACATGTTTTTCAATTGAAAATAATTGTGTAGTGCAAGTTGTCCTTGCTTTGCCCACTCAGCCAATGGCCTTACCAGAAATCATTTCATCAGTTTTTTACCACTGAGACAACACAAAATGTAGATTCTATAACAAAGATGGAGCGCAGAAAATGATTTAACGAAATTCAAGCATAAAATTCCCACAAAATGTTTGAATAACAGAAGGCATCAGCAAAAACAACATTTCTCAAATTTAATCCCCAAAAACAGACTTGTACGGATTCTATTTTATTTTTTTGGCAGCAGTCAAAAATAGGAAAAGAATCTGTACAATTTGGCCTCTTATTTCAACGCAGATCTTCGGCCTCGTTAATTTCACAGGATAGCCCGCATTGCATGAAATTGCTTAAAGACGTCAAAGAATAAGTTGCAGGGACGGAAAAGGGATAAAAACATAATCGACCAGCCAGCAATTAGGGAGAAACAATCATACAACCTTGAACTATGTTTAACGATTTATGAGAACCTAAGCAGTCAAACAAGAGCAGATCTACTGTATTCGAAGCAAGGGACGCCTTTTCCTATAAACGGTTTTCTGATCTGCTAACATTTTCCCCTTCCTGGGTATGCCCCCCTGATTCATAATTTGCATGATTGTTAATGCTCTCAGTCAGCAACGATTTGAATGCCCTTTTACCAGCCTGTGATGGGTTAAACGTGGACCTGGTTTTATTTATTGAGTTGATTGATCAAAAGCCGACATTAAACAACAATCAAAAATTACACAAGTAAACAAGAAACTGCTTTCAGAAGAAAAAGATAGAGACAAAGACTAACCTGTGTTGCGGGGGAAGCTTCCAAGAAGGGTGGCAAAGGAACTCCACAGGAGGAAAGAACATAAAAGATCGATTAACAAAACAGACAATTCACAAGTGGGCAATATACGAAGAAGACTGGCAGAAACAGACAGCGGCCGCCAAAAATAGACACCATTAGCACAGACTAGGACATGCGGCCACAAAAAGACAGGCATGTGAATAATGACAAGCACCGTAACTACTAACCTCCACACCGTCGTCGTAGAGGCCCAACTGCATACTAACTATTCCAACCGTTACATGGAAATAAACGGTGGAATATTACTATTAATAGCCTAGGGATATTGTTTCACATTTTAATGTATATGGCTACAAAATAGCCCCTCTCCATGGTTCATCATGTATAAATAGGAGCCTAAGGTTCATTTGTAAAGTAGAGTTGGAACAAGGTAAGCCTCCTCAAAGTGGTTCTGGAGAAAGATTCCTTAGAGCATAAGACTCCTTTTGTAAAGCCATAGGCCATAAGGAGTGCTTCACAAGTTGCTCTAGACAAGTTAGTTTTGTGTAAGGCCATAGGCCATAGAAGGGCAACTTCATATATCACTTTATAGGAGTTAGGCTCAAAATTAGCCTTAAATGTAAAAAGGGAAAATGCTCCAAATTTCCCTACGCTCCTAGTGATATATTCATCTTCCCATTATGGAGGCATTTTGGCTTCGTGTTAATCAACATAAGTCATATCATTGTTTGGCGTCATTCCAGAGTCGTCATCGAACGTGCCTCTCATACAAGGAAGATTAATTGAAGACTTCTACTTCTACGATGATCATCATCAGCTGAGCTTCTACATCTCGACAAACTCGGAGCATCTTGTCTTCATATTTCCAGTTCAAAGTAATCTCCTGGATCGTGATCACCCTTATTTATCTAGTTTAGATTCACGTGCAATCGGCTGGGTATGTGATCATAAAGGGAGGAATTCCCTATACAACTATCATTTGGGTATCAGATAGACATCTTCACTGGTAGCCGCATTTAGATTCATTGCTTCATTGTACTAGTTTTCATTTAGAAGCGCAATGAATCGGTTCATATCAACCCAAAGATGTAGGCAATGTCAAACTCCATTATCAATTTCTTTGCAGTGTGTATGTGCTTCGTTTTACATTGCATTTTTCATTTGAAGTTGATAGCATTACGGAGTATAAAATATTATAGTGCCTATAGGGGTTTGTGGGTATTTTCAAAATTTTACCCCTATTTACGGATCATTTAATTGATTATCTGTTATCGATCTGAACTATACTCGCAATCACGCTAACATCTTGGATAAGGTACTCTAAGAGGGACCTGGTACCTTTGTGCGCTTCGGGTGAGCGCTCAGTTCAGGCTGAGTGATGTGTTAGCGCGCCTTGGGTTATTTGCAGTGAATTCTTGGTTACATCACTAAAACCAAAACTTGGCCATAATATACCCTCTCCATCACTAAAACCCTTGTAACATCATCCTAAAACTCATTTTCCTTCATTTTTTGGATCCAAATCCATATTTTTATCCATATGAATCCACTATTTTTCTTCATTCGGATCGATATCTCAGCTCTCTCCTAATCTCACAAAAATTATTACGTGATCCCCAAGAGTTTCATAAAGAATACTTGTGAAGCCATGGTGATTTATAGGCTTGTAATTTTCAATGGAAAAACATTTTCAAGCTTGTGTTTAAACCTATGGTGGTGAATAGGGATGTTCATCATCATTTAGAGTGTGAAAAAGTGTAAATACATTTGGAGAGGTAACATGAGGAGTTGGGAACTAGATAAGAGAGCCTATAATATTTGAGGGGGTGGGTTAGAGAGTTTGAGATCTAAGGAAAGCTCTTCATCAACCTCTTATAAGTATACCATGGTCACCTGAGGTAAGCTCCATTAATGGAAATTAATAAATAGTTATTTAATATTGGAATGAATATAAAAATGCTTATGCAATCATAACTCATTCCATTAAATAGATAAATGTTGTTAATATTAATCAACTCATCTTGAGGGTGTGGTAGATAAGCTTAAAGATGAGGAGAAAGAAGAGTTTGACACCAAGGATGATCAATTAGAGAAAGAATATAAAGAAAATATTGCTATGACCTATGGTGACCACATTTCCAATGACTTAGAGGTTCCATTAGAGTTGAAATATGAAAGGAATTAGGAGTATTTTGAAATTAAATTTGTGGATGAGGAAGAGGAATCAACGTAGCTCATAATTTCTCCATTTGAACCTATGTTATTTCCCAACAAGATATTTTTTTTTGTCAAAATATCTTTAGTTGAACTTAAGGCAAAGAAAGATGTGTCATTGGACATAAATGATGTTCAGATGAATCCACAAGTGGGTGAGGATTAAATTAAGACTGAAAAATTGTACATGTGAGGGACATACGAAAGATGAACCATCCATCATACTTGGATACTTTGAGATATTCATATTTTCCATTGAGGAAGAATGCAATGACCTGACTTTGTCTTCAATTATATAACCTACATGGGAGGATATAATGGTCTTGAAAAGGTTCAAATTAAAATAAGATAAGTAATTGAGCTCTGGATCCTGAAGAAAAAATGAATATGTGACTACAAGCTCTATATTTGAAGATGAACACAAAGAAAAGGATAAAATCATATAAGTTAGTCTGTTGGTTTTTAAAATTGGGTGTCATATCAAATA
Source organism: Taxus chinensis (assembly GCA_019776745.2). Classification (NCBI taxonomy): domain Eukaryota; kingdom Viridiplantae; phylum Streptophyta; class Pinopsida; order Cupressales; family Taxaceae; genus Taxus; species Taxus chinensis. Next base: position 51,146,136 of record CM034148.1, read on the forward strand.
CCTATCCTTATAAGAGCCTAAAATAGAGTTTTCACTAGCCATTTTAACTTTATAATGCGAGGAATAGTTTAAAAATACTAAGAGTCAGTTGATACGCCTTCACAAGTAAACAATAGAGCAAGAGGCAGTGTATTATTACATTAGAGCTGACATTTTGGAGGAGGAGATGAAATATATACTTTCACTCTTCAAACTTACTATGGGTGCTTCAAATATTATCTCATGGCCTCATTTCATGAAAAAGGGAAGCTACTTCTCCCAGACTATTTTTGGATTTATATAATTTGTTATGTACATGGTGCAATGTAGGAGTAGTTAGGTATGTTTTGTAAAATAAGTGTTGTTGTACACCCTGCACCTTCCACCTTTAGAAGTGTATTTGTTTCCATTTATTAGTTTTCTAGGTTACTCATGAAGATTTTTCACAATATACATCTTCAAATATTCAAGGAAAAAATGGGTTAAAGGTTTTCGAGGAGGTAAGTTCAAGGTTTCAAAGGGGCTTTCAATCTCCAAATGTAGAGTTTAAAAGTTTTTCAAGGATAGAATTCATGCCGAATGGATGTAAAGGCCATTAATCTGTACATTAGTAGGCGAAGCCCCCATGTGAGTTTCCAAAAAAAATTCCAAAAATCAACCTAGTTGTTTTTTTCAACTTTCACAAAGAAAATCGAGTGAAAATTAGCTTAAAATCACATGCACTCTATTGGATAGACTTCTTTTTTGGGACCTTATATTTAAAATTTTAAAGCTCAGAGGATTTTAATGGTGGTATAGATGCATTTTTGGGCACCCTTGTGATTAAAAACATTGAAAAGTAGTTGTTTTCTTCTATTTTTCATGCATGTAGATCAAATAAAAAAGGAACTTAGAATATTCATGATCTCTCAATGGAGTTTTCCTTTGATACATTCAGTTGACATCCAAATACTTTTTTTACATTGTTGTTTAACCATCAATTTTAACTCAGAGTATAAATATATCTTAAATCAATGACATCCATAAGAAACTCATTGGAATCTCCTCATCCTAACAAATCCTTTGAACTTGGTTTGGTTTTATTGTTTTTAGTTCCTAAGTTAGATCTTTAACATGTGGCATTAATCGTCTTTCTACACATTTGGAAATTTAAAGTTTTGACATTAATTTTCTTCATTGTTCTAATGAAGGAAACTTGGCACTAATCATTTTCCCACATTAAAAAAAATCATTATTTTTAATTCCTTTATTAGATCTTTAACACTTGCTAGTCATCGTATTTTCCTCATGAACACTTGACACTAACTTTCATTTCTAACTTTGGTGATGGATCTATGATAATTGATATCCATCAGCATAACATGGTCTACCCAAAATATTGTAGGATCACTCCTATGATGGATCCTTGACACATGGAGGTAATCATAATCCAAGACCATGTCAAACATTTGGTTATTTCCTAAATGATTTACCTAGTACTAATGGAAGACACTTGACATTAATTGGCTTCATTGTGTTTTGTAAGATTCTAAACATAATAAATTTTCATTGTTTTCAACACATGTGATGGATGAAGGACACTTGGTAGATATTTTTAACCTCACGTGGAATAGTTTTTTTTAACTAAGTTTCAATCTCCAAACTTTGCAGAACATCGATGGGCAACAAGTGGTAAACATCAATGAAACCTCAAGCCTTAGTATCTCATATCCAAACTCTACATAACACCGATGGAGGACAAGTGGAACTCATAAATGCATGGGACTATCTCAAGGCTTGGTCTCTTGATGCATGGGACTATCTCAACAATTGGTCTCTATATGCATGGGATTATCTCAAGGCTTGGTCTCTCACCTCCAAAAAAATTAGAACACTAATTTGTGACGAGTGGCAGAGATCAGTACCTTCCATTGTCTCAAGATTTTGGAATCCACTTCCTCTCCATGTTAATTTTTTATACACTAATGATCAACATGTGGTGTAAATTGGTGAGGTATGAACTATTTGTAGAAACCGAAATTCGGTATCACTACTCTTATCGCATGTGTTCGCTTCATTTACCATAATCACCTATCTAGAACCCCTTTCTTAATTAATTCATGTTCATGTCAACATTCTCATCTTTCCCATATATTATCCTATCCATTTTTAATTTATTATTAATCCTCATCATTTATCCCTTAATCCTCATCTCATTATCTAATTAATCCTAATTATTCCTAAGTTGCCTTCTCTAGGTTGTTTATCACCCCTAAACTCCTTAGTTTCTCGTCCCTAAGCTTTTTATAGCTTTTATTTAATACATTCTTATCTCCCACCTACCCATATCACTTCCCTAGGGAACCCTAACCCGCCTAAATGCTTTAAACCACTTATCCCAATCCATAAAAGCCACATCTCTCAAATAAAGCATAACTCTACCACCCAAATGGACAGTTCCCCGCAGTTGGTGGTGACCCACCCAGGTCGTCGCCAACTCTATAAGGAAACATTTACCTCTCCTCCCTTAGGGAGGCATAATAAGAATTTTATTGTATTTTTACGATCCTATCTTTGAGCTTGAGCATCTTTGTAGGTGTTGTAGTCTTCTTGGAGTCTCTTGGAGCTTATTTGCATCACTTGTGGAGACTTTGGGGAGTTTATCTTGATCTTATATTGGTTTATGCTATCATTTCTATTATTTTTTAGTCACTAACATTTTGTAGGTCCAGCTGCCATCATAGTTTTAGATCCAAATTCTTCTTTCAGTTATTTTGTTTGTAGGTTGTCCATCTAAACCATCCACCTTCAGCCTTGTTTAGAACTACCTAGGTCGTTGTTGCTTCTGTTAGGTTGTCACCAACCCAGATTTGTGTTTTCATCCATCATGTCTTCCAGATCCACATCATCCTCCCTCTCTATCTCTGTCAACTTATTTAGTACTTAGATCTGCCACTTTGTTTCTTTGTTAGTCCAACTCTGTTCTACTAGTCTTTGATCACCACCAACTCTTTCCAGTTTCCATCAAGTACCGTCCTACTAGTCATCCTATCCACCAAAATTCCCATTTTCTTGCATCCTGTTTGTTTCCCTATCTCAAACCTTCCTCTGCAGGTTTCTATTAGTGCTTATAGGTCTCTGTCATCATCCTATTGGCATTCATATCCCTCCAGATCTACATTTTGGGTTATTGTTCTTATCTATCTACTTAGGTTGCATTCGACCTACCTTTTGTAGCTTGGATCACCATCGACCTAACCAAGTAAAATTTACTTTATGTTAATTTAGATAAGATCTACATTTTTCCATCCATTTCTACAATTTCCAGATTTTGTTTAGTTTTAGTTTCTACATGTTATTAAGTCCTTTATCATTGATTTTTTCATCTTTTATCAAATGCGAGGGTTGACATCCACATAAGGAAGTTAATGCTTCTTGGAACCAACTTCGTTAGGAAAACCTGTCACATACCATCTAATCCATTTTCCTTTTAGGTATCTTTTTTGTATAGGTTCATCAGGTTTGTAGTGAGGAAATATACTTTACGCCTATCCTTTCATCACTATCTTCTTCGTAGGTACCTTAAACCCTTGCATCTTTGAAGTTGTTTGATTTCTTTAGTATCTACCTCGCTAATCTGGATAGGAAAGATAAAACTTGGTCAACATTTTGGCACACTCGGTGGGACCAACCTTTTAGGAGAGTCTCTTGGAATTCTTTATTCATTCATCACTTTCCATATTTCTTCCATTTTTCACTAACATTGCAGGTAGAGGCGTTGCTTTTGCTTGTTCGTGTTGGGATTTTAGATTGCTTGGATTTTAATTTTCACTTGCTTTGTCTTGAAGATCAAATAAAAATGAAAATCACTCTTCAGGTATTCTCCTTTTCGTCTTGTTTTCTCCTTGTTGCATCACATTTTCCCTTCCTTGTGTGTCTTTTCTCATCAAAATTCCACATTTGGTTTTGGTCTTAAAAATAATCTCTTGCATCATTGCTTGTAAATCTAGTATAAGTAGGGGTTTAATTGGTTGCATTTCACATTATACCACACACAACCAAATTCACACATTAATATACACATTGAGACATTCCCTACTAGGTGGAACTAATTGGGATTTCATCACCCAATAGGAAATCCTTCACGGTGTTATTTTCACTTTATAAATCATGCATAGATTCGAGCCTCACATACCTTTGGGTATATTGAGGACTCCCCATCCAAAACTACTAGAAACCAACCTAAGATTTCCATTTCCTATGTACCTTTGTGATCCACTCCTTTTTTTTATTTTCAACATTTTTTAAAGTTAATCAAGATAAAGAAAACATTATGTGCTTGACTTGTTTACCTTAATTAGTGTATCTATCATTTTCATGTTTTGTTTTATACACGTTATCACACACTCTCTAGCTAGGAAAATAGAACAAAATCTTACATTAAGAAATCCCATCATGCCATCCCAATCAACTTTCATCCCTGCCATTGTCTTATCCGTGCCTATGGTTACCTCTTCCATGGTCACTGTTGTTGCAAATCAGTAGCACCCCTAGATGCAAATCAAGGTTCTAAGTTGATGTTTTAGGCATCCAGTGTGATTGCACAACATGGAAACCTCTCTCTAAGTGTGGGGACTTGTAGAATGAGAGAGGAATCTATAGATTAGAGGCTGGTTCCTCAAACTCCTCTGATTAGATCTAGTGTTTGCACAATTGCAGAGGTTCAAATCCTAATTTTACCCTAATTTGTAAGTAGACAGGGATAAGAAATGCAGAAAATGAAACTAACCTAATGATGGTGATGCACCAAAGGAGTGGTGAACATTTTTTACTCATACAAATAGGCACAAATCCATGAAATGCAACATGAAAAACATACACAAGCTGATAAGATGCAATAAGAGATCTAAAAATGAAGTAAAAACAATACAAACAGAGGACTGAAAGCTTTCACAGAGTTTGTATTGTCATTTCCATGTAAAAATCCCTTGCATTACACCATCAAAGAGGTATAAACTTGTTACAATGCTTGAAAAAGGCCTGATACTTACAAAATTCCCTTGTTTACAGGTGAAAGAAGAAGTCTAATGTTCAAAAAAGTGTTCAACCCTGAAGAAATGAGCCAAATCTGGCTTTTACAGTACATAGGTCGAGCCCAGGAGAGAGAAAATGTGCAAAACACATGGGAGCCATCCCTTTTTGAATGAAAATACATTAAAATGGCATGGAGGTCCTTACAAACCCATGTTCTGACATTTTTGACCATGCTGGAGAGAAAAGCGACCCATTTTGCATTGAATTTGGTTGTTGAAACGTCTTTTCTGGCCATGGACACGTACCAGAAGTGTTTTTTAATTTTATCCCTTCAAACTAAACCAAAATTAAAAATTGACGATGGAATCAGGTAGATAATTTCATAAGCTTTCCGTTGATATAAAGAACATGCAAATCTGAGCTCTGGATCGAAAGTTATGGAGGTCTGAAGTTTTAGGGCAAAAACGGCCCAAAAAACAGATCGGTAGGCAAAATTTTGAAATTTTACCTCTTTTTGGTCTTTGGAAAATTTTTTCAAAAAACCCCCCACGCCTCGCCACCTAGGTGCCATGTGGCACGATTTGATTGGACGCGGGCGCCTCCTGGCCTCTTTCCCTTCATTTTTTACCTTTGGAAATTTTTGCCAAAAATCCCCGCCGGGCCCCCGAACTGGACACGTGTCGGCCGTCGATTGGCCGACAGGCTTCTCCTCCTGATTTCTCCTTTTGAAATTTTTCACTTTTTACTTTTGGAAAAAAAATTGATTTTTCCCCCGTGCCCCGCTGGGTCGGGACACGTGGCGGCGCAGGATTCGCTGACAGGGGCGCGGGATCGTGCTTTGCCTTTAAGAATTTTGGCCGAAAACTTTGCCAAATTTTCCATTCTCCCCCCACACCGTGAAATCCCTTGCCACCTCTGCCACTTGTCATGTTTCTATTGGCTCGGGTCAATCCTCCAAAATTTGCCTTTGAAAAACTCGACAAAAACACTTAGCCAATTTTCCAAGTCATTTTCCCCTTGACACATGGCATTTCCTGATTCGTTGGCGGGCCAGGCGGGGAAAATTTTCCATTTGAGATTTTTGGCAAAAATCCCAAGTTTTCCTCCAAACCCCGCCACTTCTTGGACATGTGGCACGTTCCCATTGGCTGAGGGCTTCCAAGGGGGAAATTTCCCACCAAAACTCCGCCAAGCCATAACTTGAAAAATATGAGGAGTTAGGAGGAAAACTTTACCTTTCTGGAAAGCTGAGAGAGAGCTCTATCTAATGGTGCCATTTCCAGAAAGATTTGAGTGCCTAAAAGTCAAAAAATGAAGACTGAGGCACAAGAGGGGGAAGAACACAAGGAGTTAGCCAGAAAAATGAGCAGGGGCACATTTTGGCTAACAATTTTGGTGACTTAGAGGGGTCATCTGCATGCTAGATGAAAATACCAGTTGCCTGAAGCAGTCCATTGGGTATGGAGTCATCAAATTTTTTGTTTGGAACCCCAACTGACTTAGAATGTTGCAAGGAGGAAGATGGAATATCACCTGATTGGAACAAGGACTGCAAAACATCTCCAGGGACAGCAAGCTGTGCCAAAGCACTTAGGGAAAACAAAAATAACCTACAGCAAAACAATGTGCACAAGCACTTAAAGGAATGGAAACCTAAGCTAATATTTACAAGATGGAGAATTCCCCTTTAGAAGCAATGCTTGAGATAGATTCCATTGACTGGAATTTGCAGTTCTTCACCATCCAATGAAGTCAATTGGAAAGCATTGCTGTTTTTGCACTTCATGACCATGTATGGGCCACTCCAAATGGCATCAAATTTTGAATGCCTTCCCGGTTTTGCTCTATCCACATCCCATTTCAACACTAGATCTCCAACTTGAAAAGATCTATCCTTGGCCTTCCTATCAAAGGTCTTCTTGATCAAAGCTTGATCCTTCTCCATTGTTTGGGATGCCTGATCTCTAATCTCTTGTAGCTCCATCAACTCTGCATATCTCACCTCCATGGGCTCAAACTCCAACAGCTCCAACTGTTTCATGAGTTCCAACGTTGGCAACTCAAGTGACATGGGCAAGATTTCTTCTCTTCCATAGACAAGCCTGAATGAAGAATTACCTGTGGATCTCTTGGGAGCTATCCTATCAGCCCATAAGGTTGGTTTCAGCTTGGTATGCTAAGACCTCTGATTCTCATCCAGAGTCCTCCTAATGATCCTCAACAAGTTCTTGTTTGTAGACTCAACCTGGCCATTACCTTGAGGGTAATATTTTGATGAAGTACTTAGGTAGATCCCATTCTTGATAGCCCACTCAGTCACCTTAGATCCAATGAATGCTAATGCATTATCTGAGATTATCATAGCAGGTATGCCAAATCTGGTTGCTATCCCCTCATAGAAGTCTAATATGCTGGACTCATTTACCTCTTTGAGTGCTACTGCTTCAGTCCATTTGGTGAAGTAGTCCGTGGCTGTCAAAATCTATTTGTGCCCTTGACTTGAATTGGGATTAATGACTCCAATGAAGTCCAAACCCCATTACATGAACGACTGGTCAACTGAGATTAGATGCAATGGAAGGGCAGCAAGTATTTCTTTTCCTATGAAGAATTTACAATTCTTACACCTCTTGATCCATACAAAGCAATCAATGAAAATCTTGGGCCAATAATAACCAGCCTTCATAATTTTTAGAGCTGTCACTCTCGGTGCCAAATGACCACTAGCTGGTCCACTATGGAACTCTTCCAACACCCTATGAATCTGATTTGTGCTAATGCATCTTAGCAGCACTCCATTCACATCTTTCTTGAATAAAACTCTATCAACAATGGCATATGGGATAGCTTGTAATCTGAAGTGTCTTCTTTGGGTCTTGTTCATCTCTGGAGGGCATAGGCCTGTGCTTAGGAAGTGTGTTATACCTTGGGTCCAGCAAGGAGTGGGGACAACATTATTTTCTTCTAGAGTGCCACTTGAATCATGGCTGTCTTGGACTATCAAAACAACCTCTTCTTCATTGCATACTTCTTTTTTCTTCCCCAAAATCAGCTGCTCACACAATCCTTTTCCTCTTACTAGCTTGGTGATTTTGATCTCAATGTCATACTCCATGACACGAGTGATCCAACCTGCCCTTTTCTCATTCAAATCCTTGTTGAGGAGGAAGTCTTTAACCCCAACATGAGAGACCAGCAACTGGACCTTGTTGTTTGAGACTAAATGCTTGAATTTCTTCAAGCTTCTAATTACTGCAAGTACATGCTTCTTAATAAAAGAATACCTCACCTCATAGTCATCTAGGCTCTGGCTGAAGAAAGCAATTGGCTGCTCATCGTTGTCCTTGTTCTGCTGTACCAAAATGGCAGAAATAGTATCATTACCTCCAAAGGCATAGAGGATGAAATCCTTGGAGAAGTTCGGGTTGATGAGAGTTAGTGCTTGAGAGATGGCTTCTTTGATTGCTTCAAAACTCTCCTTGCCTTCTGTTGTCCACTTGAAAGCCATGCTTTTCTTTAACATTTTGGTGATAGGTTTGACAAGGGCTGCAAAATCTAGGACAAACCTCCAAACAAAGTTTATCCTCCCCAAGAAACTCTGAAGGGCTTTCTTGTGGCTTGGCAATGGTAGTGCTCTTATGGCTTCAACCCTCTCTGGATCAATTGCTAATCCTTCTTTGGAGACAATATGGCCAAGGAGCTTTCCTTCATGTGCAAGAAAGATACACTTCTTAGGATTCAAGGACACTCCAAATCTCCTGCACCTCGTGAAGACTTGTCTCAAATGAGAGAGGTGGTCTGCTGCATTTTTGGAAAAAACAGTGATATTATCAAGGTAAATCAGCACCATGTTGTTAATCAAACCTTTAAACGCCATGTCCATTGCTCTTTGAAAGGTGGCACCAAGCGTTGGACAACCCAAATGGCATTTTCCTGTATGCATAAGTTCCCCATTTGGTTGTGAAGGCTGTCTTGAACTGGTCTTCTTCCTTCACCATAATTTGATTGTAGCCTAAGTAGCCATCAAGTAGTGAAAACCTCTCGGAGCCAGCCACAACCTGCAAGATTTGCTCCATGGAAGGGAGTGGGTAATGGTCCTTGAGGGATGCTCTATTCAAGTCTCTGAAGTTAACACACAATCTGATCTCTCCACTCTTCTTTCTGACTGGATCCAAGTTGTCAACCAACCTAGAATGCTTGATTGGGAATATGATCCTTGACTCAATCAGCTTGTTCAATTCTTTCCTCATGAGAGGCTCCATATGTGGATTGATTGGTCTTTGTTTCTGCCTAACAGGCTTAGTATTTGGATCTAATTCAATGGTATTCTGAGCTAAGTTAGGATTGAAACCTTTCAAGTCTTCATAGCTCCAAGAAAACACATCAGGGAACTCTTGACACAGCTGTATGAACTCATACCTTTCTTGTTCAGTTGTCATCTTTCCAATTTGCAATGGTTTGTTCTCTTCCACCAAGATGGATACTGAATCTTCTCTCTTGACTTGAATGTTTGCTTTCTCTTTCCTCAACTGATCATTGGGATTAAAAATGAACTCCAAAGTGATAATTCCTTTGGGTAGCTTGTTAGTTCTCAGCTGTACCACTTGGTCACCATACTGCTGTTCCAGTTTTTCTTGATTCTTAGCTGAGAACTCAGCTTCTTCTTGCAAGAAATGGATGATTTGCCGGTCATTCTCAAATACTTGCCAACTGACATTGTTATTCAGCACTGAAGGCCTCACAATCACGTGGATGTTTGGCTGTACCTTGTCTTTTTGAATGATTTCCACAATGTCAAAGGCTGCCCCTACTGCTGCAAGCCTGTCAGCAGCTTGATTCTCCTTCCTAGGAATAGATTTGATGCCAAAACCCTCAAAGTCTTCCATGAGATCCCACACCCTGTTCTTGTAGCACTTAAGTAGATCATTCTTGGTAGCATGCTGTCCCTTGACCTGATTTACAATCAATTCACTGTCACCAAAGACTTGCAAGTTCTTTATTTTCTTTTTGATTGCCCAATGCATCCCTTGCACCAAGGCTTCATATTCAGTAGTGTTATTAGAGCATGCAAATTGAAACCTAAAAGCTGAATAGTACCTTACTCCTTGAGGTGAAACAAGCATAGCTCTACCTCCTGCACCTTGTCTACTCCTTGATCCATAAAAAAACAGCTGCCATACCTCATTCTCATCCTTGTGGTTTGGTTTGGTGATGTTAGGAATGGGCTGATTTTCTTCATGTATGCAATAGACCCCTAGCTCAGATTATTCTACTTCTTGATAAGGATCAAAAGCATGTGCTTTGTTTGCCCATTCATCAAGAGTTAGATCTGGGATGCTTCCAACCTTAGTGTCAACTTCATCAGTGCTTGGGTGATCTTCTTGATCAAATGCTGAACAATTGGCATTGATCTGACTTGGAGTGTAAGGCTCAATGTGAAAGTTTGCAATAGGTTCAGACCTGATTGTAGCTTTGGTTCCATACCTTGTTTTGAATAGCATGTGTGACCAATCAGCAGACAAATATCCTCCAATCTTGGCTGTGAAGTCCCTTGACAAGCATAGGGCAAAGAGTGGTGGAAGGTCTATAACTGATACATCTTGTAAAACGACAACATTTGGACATGCATGCAAGATAAGACTCAAGTTTCTAATCACTCCAACTGTTGTTACTACTGTCCCATCTAGCTGCACTACCCCTTTGGATATGGTTTCATACTGGAGCCCTAGCTGATCAGCTATTTGTTTAGGCATCATTGAGCTACTTGCCCCGGAATCTATCATGCAATTATGCACTAGCTGATTTCCAATGATTAACGAAACATAGAAAGGAGGGGGCTTCAACATTTTACCTTGCTGTCCTCCATGATTCCCTTCAGGATGGGCAGCATTTGTGAGCACTTTCTCTTGCATCTGAACTTGCTGATTCGAAGTTGGCCAATCCTTCATGGCAGCTTGTAGCAAATCTCTTTGGCCTGGGATAGATAGGAATTCCCACATTGATATATTCACATTTGTCTTCTTCATCTGATTAATGATACTGAATGGTGATGAAGGATCTCTTTTCTGTCCCTTGGTTAGCACATTCACTCCTTGCATGTGGGCAGCAACAAGTGGTATTTGAGTTGGTCTAGGAGCTGCTCTTGGCTGCCCTTGTGCATTTGAAATTGGATTCTACTTGCCAACCATTTGTGGAGCCATGGAAGGTTGTGGATTGGTGGGAGCCAATGGCTATTCCTCTCCTAAATTCATTCTTTTTGACCTTGTGTTGGCTGCCACACCTTGAGAGACTATTTGATTCATGCCACAAAAATCCTCTACTTGCCAATTTACCAACGTGGTGTCATTTGGAGCTGATTGTTGTTGGAATGTTTCTTGTTGTTGGTTGTTTCCTTGACTGCCCCCACCTTCCACAGCAGTAGTTGTCACCATTAATGCTTGATTCAAAGCACCATTAAAGCACATGGATTGGTTATGAGGTTCATTGCATGGAAAACACCAATCATACTCCTGACCAACGTTGTTTTGTGTTGGCACCAATGCCTTAGAGGCAGATATGGCATTAGGATTATAGGGCTGAAATGGTCTATTGGCAGGAGGCCTTGTTTGATTTACATTTACAGCTGGATTAGGTGGTCTTTGTGGTTGATATGGCTGCCTGTTAGGCTGAGCTTGGGGCTGATAAGAAGGTCTAAAACCTTGGGCTTGTTACCTCTTGAGAGTGACCAGCTCATTGCCTAGGTTTTGCAATTGCTTCATGACTTCTTGAAGCTCATTTGGGGCACTTGGAGATGAAGTAGAAGCTTCATTTGAACTCTAATTTCTAGGAATGGGAGAAGGAGCCAAACTAGGTGCTTGATTAGTGTTTGGGCTCTCTAAACTTGGAAACAATGGCATGGGAGGTCTAGGGGCTAATTTGCCAGCTTGGATCAAACAATTTTCAGCCCTAATGGCAATGCTATAAGCCATAGGGATAGTTATGCCTCCCATGGACTGAATCAACATAGAAATATAAGAATTTAGAGCTTTGAGATAGTAGAGAAAAGCACCTTCTGCTGCTAGCCTGACTGCCACTAGAATTCTCTCCCAAGTCTTTTGAAATCTGAAATTGAAATCATTTAGCTACTCATTGGGAGCTCTCTTGATGGTTGTCAGCTGCTCCAAAAGAGACAATTTGTCTCCCTTCTCTCCAAATTGTTCATGAAGTGCCATACACAGTTGGTTCCAATTTGTGATAGAACTAGCTCCAAGGCTCCTAAACCATTGCAATGCTTTCCCCTTGAAGGAAGATGCCAGCAATTTGATAGCCACTTGCATCTCATTGATTTCATGAATTGCATAAAGGTTGGCAATATCTTTAATATGATCACCTGGAGTAGTTTGATTCTCTCCAGTGAAGTATGGAATGTTTTTCAAGTCTATAATTGGAATTGGATGTTGAGCATTGAGTGCAAGTGCGCTGCTGCCTATGAAATTGACATAGGGGTTGTTTTGTGCCATTCTAATTGGTCTTAAAACCCTTGTTGACTGAATGAAAGGCCTACCAGGTGGAGGAGTTGAGAGAGTTATGTTTGGTGGAGATGGAGACCTTTGAATCCTTCTTCCTCTTTGCCTTCTTCTTGGAGATAACTGTAGGTATTCAAACAACACTTCTTCTCTAGCTCTTGACCTTGTGGTGACTCTTCTCATGAGTTTTCAGGCCTGCACTACTGAAACCGGTTGATTCTTCCCTTTTGAGTCACCAGATGTGCAAATTATGGCTCCTTTCAAGCAAGACAATTACAGCAGATACACATCAACTTTGCTGCAATAAAAATGAGACCTCTAAGGTCCCACCCGGCGTGCCAAAACTATTGTTGCAAATCAGCAGCACCCCTGGATGCAAATCAAGGTTCCAAGTTGATGTTTTAGGCATCTAGTGTGATTGCACAACATGGAAACCTCTCTCCAAGTGTGGGGACTTGTAGAATGAGAGAGGAATCTCCAGATTAGAGGCTGGTTCCTCAAAATCCTCTGATTAGATCTAGTGTTTGCACAATTGCAGAGGTTCAAATCCTAATTTTACCCTAATTTGCAAGTAGACAGGGATAAGAAATGCAGAAAATGAAACTAACCTAATGATGGTGATGCACCAAAGGAGTGGTGAACATTTTTTACTCATACAAATAGGCACAAATCCATGAAATGCAACATGAAAAACATACACAAGCTGATAAGATGCAATAAGAGATCTGAAAATGAAGTAAAAACAATACAAACAGAGGACTAAAAGATTTCACAGAGTTTGCATTGTCATTTCCATGTAAAAATCCCTTGTATTACACAATCAAATAGGTATAAACCTATTACAATCATTGAAAAAGGCCTGATACTTACAAAATTCCCTTGTTTGTAGGTGAAAGAAGAAGTCTAATGTTCAAAAAAGTGTTCAACCCTGAAGAAATGAGCCAAATCTGGCTTTTATAGTACATAGGTCGAGCCCAGGAGAGAGAAAATGTGCAAAACACATGGGAGCCATCCCTCATTGAATGAAATTGCATTAAAATGGCATGGAGGTCCTTACAAACCCATGTTCTAACATTTTTGACCATGCTAGAGAGAAAAGCGACCCATTTTGCATTGAAATTGGTTGTTGAAACGTCTTTTCTGGCCATGGACACGTACCAGAAGTGTTTTTTAATTTTCTCCCTCCAAACTAAACCAAAATTCAAAATTGACCATGGAATCATGTAGAGAATTTCATAAGCTTTTCGTTGATATAAAGAACGTGCAAATCTAAGCTCTGGATCGAAATTTATGGAGGTCTGAAATTTTAGGGCAAAAACGGCCCAAAAAACGGATCGGCGGGGAAAATTTTGAAATTTTACCTCTTTTTGGTCTTTGGAAAATTTTCAAAAAACCCCCCGCGCCCTGCCACCTAGGTGCCACGTGGCACGATTTGATTGGGCGCGGGCGCCTCCTAGCCACTTTCCCTTCATTTTTTACCTTTGGAAATTTTTGCCAAAAATCCCCGCCGGGCCCCCGAACTGGACACGTGTCGGCCGTCGATTGGCCGACAGGCTTCTCCTCCCGATTTCTCCTTTTGAAATTTTGCACTTTTTTCTTTTGGAAAAAAAATTGATTTTCCCCCCACGCCCCGCCGGGCCGGGACACGTGGCGGCGTAGGATTCACTGATAGGGGCGCAGGATCGTGCTTTGCCTTTAAGAATTTTGGCCAAAAACTTTGCCAAATTTTCCATTCTCCCCCCACGCTGCGAACTCCCCGGCCACCTCTGCCACCTGTCATGTTTCTATTGGCTCGGGCCAATCCTCCAAAATTTTCCTTTGAAAAACTCGGCAAAAACACTTAGCCAATTTTCCAAGTCATTTTCCCCCTGACACGTGGCGTTTCCTGATTCGTTGGCGGGATTTTTGGCAAAACACTTGGTAAATTTCCCAAGTTTTCCTCTGAACCCCGCCACTTCTTGGACATGTGGCACGTTCCCATTGGCTGAGGGCTTCCAAGGGGGAAATTTCCCACCAAAGCTCCACCGAGCCATAACTTGAAAAATATGAGGAGTTAGGAGGAAAAATTTACCTTTCTGGAAAGCTAAGAGAGAGCTCTATCTAATGGTGCCATTTCCAAAAAGATTTGAGTGCCTGAAAGTAAAAAATGAAGACTGAGGCACAAGAGGGGGAAGAACACAAGGAGTTAGCCAACAAAATGAGCAGGGGCACATTTTGGCTAACAGTCACCCAACCTCTGATCATCAATGTGCGTCACCAAGAGCCTCTTTTTAAAACCACCACCCATGATGAGACCAATCCTTTCTTATATCATCATTCCATCCCATATAGGCCGGCCACTCCTCCATCTATTGCGTCATTTGAAGCTTCTAGGCCTCCCATTATTCCTTGTGGTAGTGTGGATTTCTAAGAGATTATTGATGCTAATTTCATATCCCTCCATGACTACCTTCTTAGGAAGTCAACCCAAATTCCTGTTGATAGGCCATCTCTACAAAACATCTATGGCTATCATTCCAACCTTGAAAATACCAAAGTTCTTTCTTCACAACTTGCAATGTTTTTCCCTATAGCTATGAATAAGCTTTCTATGACCCAATATGACCTTGATCCATCCTCTTCTAAAAATCCTATACCTCATCAAGCCACTCAACTAGTCATACCCATCCATCCTAATCTACCTCCCATTAACACAACTATTACCACCTCTATTCCTATCATTTCTTCTTTTGCTATCACCACAACTACCCCCATTCAATATTTCCAACAATATCAACCATTTACCATCATATCCGAACAATATAGTAAATATTTAACCATCACATCCCATATTCATGCAAATTCTATCACTACCAAACATCCTCCTAGGATTGATTCTCATTACATAGTGTCTAATCCATCTCCTCAACAATTTCAACCCATCCCCACTTATCATATACCTCAAAAACCTACCCAATCTCAAAAATCACATCGTATCCCCATGTATCAACATAAACTATTAAAACAACCCATCCAATCTCAACCCATGACCTATATTCATCCTCATCAAGCAATTCCTCAAACACCCACTCATCCACAAGATTATCGACCACCTTATGAAATAACTTCCCATGTCACACAATCAAAATCATCCAACCACTTCAAATGACCTCATGCATTCCTTGATGAATAGGTTGGCTAGCCTTGAGGCCACTACCTTGGGACCAAAGATCACATTATCTTATGAAAAAATTTGCAACAAACCCATCCATCCATAAATCCCAATCAAACCTTATCCTCCTCATTGGGAACTTCCAAAATTCACTAAGTTTAACAATAAAAAGATCCCCAATAACACCTTCATGTGTTTAGGCATGTGTGCTATCTCATTTCCCATGAGAAAAACCTCATGCTTCCTACTTTACCTATGTCTTTGGACAACCCTACATTGGATTGGTACAATGGCATCCCCCAACACTCATTGTTCTCATTTACCCAACTTACACAACTCTTATTAGAACATTTTTCAATCAACATTGCGCGCAAGATCACCATTACAAAATTATATGCCATTCAAAAATTTGACACCAAGTCTATCGCGGAATTTTTCATAGGATGGCATGGAATCATAAACCAATTATCATTTTTCCTTCCATAGATACAACTCATTGAATTGTTCTCACGCTCTTGTCTGAAGCATATCTTATCCACCTTACAAATCCAATCATTTCAAACATTTGAAGATGAATTCACTAAGGATCATAAACTTGAGAATCATTTCCTTGAGAAAGGCCAACTTAAACTTAAATAAAACAAGCCAAAAATCAAGTTTATTAAACCATCTACACATAATGACAAATCCTAGAGCGTGGAAAATTCTGTGGTGGTTAAGTCTTTTTCTACACCCACCGCTAATACATGGCCCCAAAAAAGAGCTCCTAGAATGACACCTAACTACACTCCTCTTGGAGAGTCATATAGCTCAATATTTGACAAATTGATGGTTTTCCATCTTAGCACACTTCCACCCATTCGACTCTTCGATGAATCAAGACCCAAACCCACATGGTATCGTGAGGACCACTATTGTAAATACCACCAAGTTTGCGAACATGATATAGAAAGGTGTCGAACATTCAATTATCTTGTCCAAAAACTCATTGACCAAGGTGACCTTCAAGTGGATAACGCCAACGTACCTCCAAATCAACCACTTGATGTCTTTAAACAACCATTTCCTAATTATGTGCCAATAAATTCCAATCCCCCTACATCTGTTCCAACCCCACTTATTATATCGGATCCATCTTTGGCACATATCCCAATCCCCCTTTCTTTAATTCTACCCGGACCAACCACATTGACTATTGTGACCACATCTACATGATCTTCTCCTCGCACATCATTCTCATCATGTGAAGAGTTTTTGAGAGCACTCCAACTTGTAATAACTTCAAATGATGTCCCTATTTCATCCACAAAATCAGATATCCCTACATCAAGTTAATCTTCACCTTCTTGAGATCTCATCAAACAAAAATTACATCCTCCACAAATATCAACCACACAACCTTTGGACCCTCCAATTGAGATCATTTTCATTCCTCCAAAGGGTACTTATTTACAAGAAAAATCTAATACCCTTGGCAGGTTTCCTCAAAAGGTCACTTTCACATCCCCATAAAAAGATAAACATTCCTCTGCCTAAGATCAAACAATCTAATGCATCATAATATATCTTAAGACCACATCCATCTCTCCTAGAACAAACCCATTCATACAAAACATCACAATCGATCAATCAAACCAAACCAAAGTCATCCAACACTTCTTCTTCTAGAACACCAACCATCACTAAACCTAAATCCAAGACATCAAAACCTCAAAATACTAGGACCCAACCTTCAACATCCAAGTCATCCCACACATCCACATCTCAAAAATCCACCTCTTCTTATAAATCCAAAACCCCTCACAAATATAAAGTACCTCCTAGTACTTTTGTTGAATCATATGTGGAGGTCCTTTAACACTCGCTTCAAATTTCAACCATTACACTTCCTCTTATCAAGGCCTTTGATCCACATAATAAGAAACCCTCATGGTTTGACTATAACCTAATTTGTGATTATCACCTCACCATTGGAAATGACACAAAATATTGTAATGCACTCCAAACCATTATCCACAATATTATCAAGGAAGATGACCTTCTTCTTAAAGAAAATCAATCCTCGCCTTCTACCTCCTCATCCATGACCACTCTAACATCTACATCATCAATTAAAATACACAAGTCCTCCAACTCATCACAAATTTTTTCGGCCATCCCATCACCAAGTGAAAATTATTCTAAGGATGGTCCCCCCTTATTCATCAATTTTGTTTAGATATCAACTCAATCTGGCCAACATGATTCTAAACCAACAATCCAATCAAAATCTAGGACTTTTGTTTCTATTCCTCCTCCTAACAATTTTACCTCATCCACACCTTCATAAAAATCCAAGGTTGTCATTACCACTACTTCTAGCGAGCCCACTTCATCTCCATCATCATCAAAACCTAAATTTTCTATCTTAGCCACCCTTCGGCTGATTAAACAAAGTATTGTCAAAAACCTTCATCAGGCCCGAGTTAAGATGTCACTTTACGAGCTAATCTGAAGCTTGTCAGACCATAAATAGGATCTCACTGAATATTTGAAATGTATCACAACATCTAGTGATGATACTTAGACTTTTTCATCTCTCGTAGGGGCACTTGAGGCTTCTACTTCCATCTCATTTGACGACGATGAGATTCCAGATATCACACCGGAGGAACATGACCTTCCCCTTTTCATCACGGTTAGAATCAATGATACCTTCATTCAACGATCCATGATTTATAATGGGGAAATTATAAACATCATCCCATCACATACCTTTGAAAAACTCAAGATCCCTAAATCCACTGTCACCCAAACACCTGTGGTCCTCCATGCATTCAATGATGTTATCACTCCTGCCTTGGTAATAGTAGTCCTTCCTATCCATGTAAGTGAGAAGCTCCTCCATGAAGTATTCTATATCATACAAGGGGATTTTCAATAAAATGTTCTTCTTAGATGGCCTTAGATTCATGCCATGTGATGTGTACCTTCCACGCTTCATCGCTGCATCAAATATGAGCACAAGGGAAAAATTTTGATGCTTCCCGGTGATGCTCCTCCCTTCCAAGCATGCAACATGACCTATCGACCTAACAATTTCCTGGTTTCCAAGAAAGACCCATCTCAATCATCCATATCTTCATATAAGCTTCCTAATGATGATTCCCTAGACAAATTCATGGAAAAAATTACGTTGGGGGAGTATCATCTTCTCATGCTCAACACACTCCCTACACCTCACCGCCTTGGTAGAGCTCTAATGTATCAACCCAATGTCAGGGACATTGTTCCTTTCCACCCACCTCATCTTTGCACTTATCTCATCTATGTTGGTGTCAATTCCACTTCTTATCATGTTATTGACCAACCCCACGCTAGACCTTATATGGGTGGTTATGGCTTCCTTGAAAATCCCTCCTTCAACCACACCTATCTTCACCGTTGTGCATGGAAGGGATTTTGCATGGAATGTTATTAGCATGGCACACATGACATTATCATTGAAAAAATACTAAAAACCTCACGAAAATTTCATATTAGGTTATCAAGAGCAATCCACCGATCCTCTCCCACCATCCATGATGATTATGGACATGCCTTCTCTGCCTTCTCCATCCCATGAGGCCATGGATATGGATGATACCATTTCTATAGCTTCTAAATTTTTTTTAGTCTCCACCATCACCTTGGGACTGATCACTTATCAATGTGAAAATTAGACTAGGTTCCATCCACTTCACCATTCGGAGATGATAGAAGAGGACTCTTCTACCATCAACATTATTCATTGCGCTAGCAATGACACCATCCTTTCTCACATGGGGTAGAAGGTTCTTATCTTCATACGACATTACATCTGACACATCTAATCTTCTTAATGAAGCCACCATTGACATCAATATTGGGACTCCTTAGGAGCCTCGTATCCTAAAAGTAGGACAATCTCTTCATCTATAAGAGCTTGAGTCTTTCACTGCATTCCTTTCTCATCATATTTAGGCCTTTGCCTGGTTATACTCTGACATGCCAGGTCTCAATCCTTCTATCATCATCCAAAACATTTCCACTTTTCCTAATGCCAAACCGATGATGCAGAAGCTTCACCACATACACCCTCAAGTTTCCCTCCTTGTCAAATAGGAGTTACAACACATTCTTTCCACTCAATTCATCATCCCCATTTACTATCCCCAATGGGTTTCTAACATCATCCCTATCACAAAATCACCTGGAAAGCTTCGTATATGCATATAATTTTGAGATTTAAAAATTTCTTTCCTTAAAGATGACTCCCCCCTTCCAAACATCGATCAAATTATGAATCTCACCATAGGTCATGAGATGTTTTATCTTATGGATTGTTTCTTTATTTATAATCAGATTCTCATCATGCTAGAAGACCAACATAATAAATCCTTCATCACTCCTTGGGGGACCTTTTGCTATCATATCATGCCCTTTGGTTTGAAAAATGCCGGAAACACTTATCAGTGGGACATGATTCACATATTTCATAACCTCATCCATAAGACTATAGAGGAATGTGTCGATGATATTTTTAGTAAATATAAAAATCGACACAATCATCTTGTTGTTATTTATGTTCTTTTTGCAAGCATTAGAGGATGCAGTCAAGAAACACAAAATTTCTATCTCCACGCCACCTCCTTCTAATCATCATGGAAAAACACTTAATGTTGTTGGAAGATCTCAGTCACCTTGCAGACAGTTGGGTTATAGATTCTAGTGCTTCTCATCACATGAATTCTTCCAAGGAGTCTTTTGTTTCTCTAAGTTTAAGTTCTACTTCCAAAATTGAGGTTGGATATTCTTCCTTTCTTTTTGTTAAAGGAAAAGGTGATATACAACTTGATGGTGATAATATCCAAGATGCACTATATGTTCCTAACATCACTAAACATTTTCTTTCTGTATATCAAATCTGTCATTCTGGTCAAAGAAAAACAATGACGTTTACACCATATGGAGAAGAAGTACAAACTCTGTTAGATCCTCATTCACTGGTTTCTCAGTGTATTGGTGATCACAGTTCTAGAATATATGACTTTGAGGGTTTTGATGACACTTCTTCTATAGGGACAAGATTGGTTTCTCATGTAGATTCAGAGAGTAATCTTTGGCATGAAATATTTGGACATCTCAATTACAAATATTTGAAGGAGTTGAGCACTCATGGTATGGTAGATGGTCTTCCTAGAGTTTCTTGTCTTAAAGGAGTTTATCATGGTTGTGCATTGGGGAAACAACACCAAGATCCTTTTCCTAAGAATTTTTCTAAGAGATCTTCTTCACCACTTGATCTTGTGCATAGTGACTTGATGGTTTTTCCTAACCCATCTTTCAATCGAACTAAGTATGCACTTACGTTTATTGATAATTTATCGAGGCATACTTTTTTCTCAAGTACAAAAGTGATTTTTTTTCACACTTCAAAGTATTCAAGGCTTTTTTTGAGAAACAATATTATAGTAGCATAAAGAACCTTCATATTGATAATGGGGGGAGAACTTCAGCAATGATTTTTATAAATTTTTGACAACTCAAGGCATTATTCACCAACATTTTGTTCCTCATACTCCATAACATAATGGATTAGCAGAAAGGAAGAATAGATCTTTGAAGGAAATGGATGACTGTATGATGCATTCTAAAGATTTACCTCCCATCTATTGGGCAGAAGAAATTAATTGTGCTAACTACATTCAAAATCGCACACCCCATACAACACTTGAGCATTTGAATCCAGAGGAAGCTTGGTCCAAAACTAAGTCAGATGTCTCATTTTTTTGAGTCTTTGGGAGCCATGCTTGGGATTTTGTGCTAAAGAATAAAAGGAGAGATTTGGATAAGAATAACAAACCCTTTATCTTTATAGGATATTGTGAGGAAAAGAGAGCTTATCGACTTCTAGATTTTGATACTCATGACGCTCATTTTCGAACACATGTTTAGTTTTATGAGCGCTTCACTCCTCATGATTATTCATCTTCTTCCATGCCTCCTTCTTCTTCATCTCATCTTGAGGATCCTTTATTTGAGGAGGTTGATGAGGAGGTTATAGATTTCGTTGAAGACCCTATTACCACTGATGTTGTCACTATGCCTAAGTGGGCTTGTACTACAGTTTCTGAGGCAACGCCTTTCATAGAGGATCTTCCACCCACTAGGAATCATCACACACATTCTACAGGTTCTGGAATTTTGTGTCAGGTAGTTTTTGAGGATTCATAGTCTTTTTCAAAGGCTCATGGGATACATGAGTGGGATGATGCAATGGAAGCTGAGTATTCTTCTCTGATTAAGAATAATACTTGGGATTTGGTATATTTTCCTAAAGGAAGAATGATGGTTAGGTGTAAGTGGGTATACTAAACCAAATATGTAACTGATGGGTCCATTGACAAGTATAAGGATCGTCTTGTTGCACAGGGTTTTGAAAAGTTGAAGGTATTGATTACTTTGAGACTTTTTCACTCGTTGCCAAGATGGATTTTGTGCACCTTGTATTTTCTCTTTCTGCATCACAAGGGTGGCCCGTATACCAGATGGACGTGAAGTGTGCCTTCTTACATGGATATCTACAAGAGGAAATATATATGGAGTAGTTGACTATATTTGTTTAGGATTCTTCTCTTTTTTGTAGGCTCTGAAGGTCTTTCTATGGTCTCAAACAAGCCCCTTGGGATTGGTATGAGAAGATGGATTATTTTATTCTATCTACTGGTTTGCCACTCCATTCATACAGTGTATCTCCAACATGTTGGTGAGGATATTGTGATACTTTTCTTGTATGTTGATGATCTGTTACTTACGGGAATCTCTTCTTCCCACATTCAAAGTATTCAGAGGGCTCTATCTACATAGTTTGACCTAAAGATCTTGGGTTATTGCATTATTTCCTTGTATTTCATATTTCTCATACATTCAAGGATTCATTTTAGTCAGCAAAAGTACACCCATGATCTTCTTTGGCACTTTGATATGGATAATTGCAAGCCAAGTCCATCTCCTTTTTAGTTTGGAGTTACTCTTACTTCCACGTGTACCACACCACTTTGTGATCCTACATTGTATAGGTAGTTGGTTGGGAGTCTCATGTACTTGACCTACACTCACCCTTATATTTCATTTACAGTAGGGATTTTATCTTGGTTTGCACATTCTCCTCATACTAGTCACTGATAGGGTGCTAAAAGGATTTTGTGCTATTTGCACGAAACTTCCCACTTTTTCCTACACTACACTAGGGGTTTTACTCAGTTGGTTGGGTATACAAATTCAGATTGGGAAGGTTCTATTGATGATAGGTGTTCCAATTCTGGCTATATTTTCTATCTTGGTTCTTCTCCAGTTTCTTAGGCATGCAAAAAGCAATAGGCTATTGCACTTTCATCTTCAGAGGCAGAGTACATGGAAGCAGTTACAATGAGTCAGCATATTCTTTAGCTTCAACAATTATTGACATATTTTGGACTCCCACATGATTCAGCGACTGTACGTTGGTGTGAAAACCAAAGTGCAATTCAAATTTCTTGTAACTCAATTGAGCACCAGCGGACAAAGAATATTGAGATACAAATACAATTCATTCGTTAGGACATTCAAGATGGAGTCCTTTTCTTGGAGTACATTCTGAATCATTAGCAGGTTGTGGACATATTTATGATTCCTTTTGAATCACCTCACTACCTTGAGTTACATGGCATGATTGGGGTTTCAGAAGTTGTTCTTGGGGGTGTTCGTGAGAACATATTCTTCTTCTTCTTCTTATTTCTCTTTCCTTATAGTAGTATTCTTTCCTTCTTTTGGTTCAAGATTCTTCATCAATATATTGTACATGAATACCTCATCATGCCTAGTTTCCAGGACTCATACGGTGGATATGCCACTTTCTATTTTGGCCCCTAGCTTCACTTGAGGGGGGGTGTTAGAGTAGGTATTTACCTTAGCTCATGTTCACCTAGGTACTTTATTTACCTTTATTATATTTATCCTCACCCACTTATGTGTGTGGATATTTCGTTTTATTTATTTAGATATTAGGGGGATATTATCTAGTTGTTAAGTATAGTTATTTCCTTGATCTATGGTATTGACTAGATCTTTGATGACTAGTTCTTTCCTAAATCTATGGTCTTGACTAGTTCTTTGATGACTAATTCTTTCCTTGATTTATGGCTTGATCTACAACCTTGACTAGTTCTTATATTGATATTCATTTTCTATATAAGAAAGGCCCATTCTCGTTATATTTCATTGAGTTCCATAATAATATATGATATTGTCTGCTCATTTTTTTGCAAAGGTTTATGTAAAATTATTCTGGAAAATTACTTTCATCTTATTGAGTGTGGTGTTTAATTAGACATCTGAGTGTTGTGTGGCTTGGTATGATCTTTTTATCGTTCCTTTTAAAATCCTCTTATAATTCCTTTATATATATTGGCTAGAATGTTATGGGACATTGATTTCTTCAAGGAAATCAAACTTTTTTCCAATTGATGAATAATGGGATCAAGAACTACTCTGATAGAATTACGAGCCTTACTCTTGGTGGGTTACTTTTCCAAATTTATTGACATTATAATATCATCCTCTACATTAATAGCTAATCATTGAGCATCATCAAGATGTTCTAGTTGAGTTATCCTCAATACAAAGCCAACTTTAGGGAGTTGAGTGTTAATGAATTTTTTTTTTTGATTTTCAGCAGTTGGTCAAACATGGACAAGAATTTTGTGTGGAATCCTATTGAATTTGGGAAAAAAATTATCTCATAGTTTCTTAAGGCTAGTTCATGGTTTGAATCTTACCTCAGAATTAGTTTGTATAATATCTCAATTATTAGTACTATTCATGGGAAGTTTATAGAACCATTCAACTACATTATCTTGTAAGATTTTAATAAAAAAACAAACTAAAACATCCTCGTGTGCTACACCTAGATTTACTCTTACAAAAAGACATGTTGCAATGCATTCATCTGAATGTTGCTTACCATATCCTCTAAATTTCAAAAAAAATCTTTTAAATCCCTTTTAGAAAATAATTAAAATGTTGGGATAAAGCCATAGGTCCAATTTTGTCCCTCCTTTGTGTTGTCCCCAGGAAACTGGTGCTGCCATTATGGAAACAAAATTTTGTAGAGGTAAAATAGTTCTTGATAAGACTAATGTCTCAATTAAAGTAATCCTTGTTCGATAGAATTTACTTCATGCTACTTGGATTTATACTAATAGGTATTTTTTCTCTCTTCTTTGAAGATAATATTAAATTGTACTGCTGCTATAAATCAAAGAAAGGATATTTTGAACCCTTGCACTTTCCTTCCCTAGGTTAATATCTTTTCTACCAACTTTAAAAGTGATTATTGTTGCAAGGTAGTAGAATTAGGAGGATGAATAGGATTAATATGAATAATGAGAATGAGAGAAACAACAAGAGAAACTGGAATAATTGGAACAACGCCTTGTGCTTCTTTTCTTTGTTTTCTTTTATTTATCCTAATAACTTGGACCCTTATTTATTGTGTGCAATCATCTTCTACATTCAAAATATCATTGATTATATGGTATGGAGCTTCATCAACGTGGTTATCAAACACAATTATTCTCAAATCTTTAGATATATTTTCTTGATTGTCTTCAAATAAGATATGATCATGTTATGCAAGAGAAGATTGGTTACTAATGGTCATTTAACTCATACATCTAATTATGAATATTTTTTAAATTAGTGAAATGTTTTATATTTATGGAATTTCTGGGCCAAATCAAACTTCTTAAATTTGTAAAAATATATTGTTGATTATCATGCATAAAAATGAGATTTTGTTGTTGTAGACTCCAAATTATGGTATCACCCCACGTTTTCTCTTCTTCAGTAGGCTTATCCAAGTCAATCCTGTTTCGTATAAAAATGCGTAGTCAATTAATTAATCTTATAACGTAATTGATCTCTTGTCACATACTTAAACCTCATTATGTGATAAATAATCAATTATTCCAATTAGGCCATATCATCCTATCTCATTATTAAATAATCCAAAAGTGCTCATGCAAATCAAGGGCCTCACATGTTCCCCACTTAATACAATCAAATAAAAATCAATTCTCACCTAAAAATCAATCACCACCTAAAACAAATCAATCCTCCAAAATTATTAATTCATGAACCCCACCCATGAGTTTAACAATTCAAAATCCCAACATCCAACACCAAATTCAAAAATTCAAAGTGTAAAGTAATGCACATGGCTTCACTATTACACCTAACATTTTAAATTATGTCCCCACTCCACATCACACCTTTTATTTTTCTCACATCATGAACCCCATAGTAAAATCAACTCTTAATCATGTCCCATTAAGCAAGGTTGCTTTTGTAAATCTCGGTTACTCGTTAATCCCAAATTTTAATCCATATTCAAGTTATAAATATGACCCTTTCCCCCCCTTTGGATATATGAAAATTCTGAAAATTCTCAAGCTTGAAATAGTAAAATTTTGGCAAATTATTTGTGAAGTTTTGAGGAAAATTTTGGAGTGTTTGAAGGTAAAACTCTACCTCTCTCATAATGCCATTTTAATGATCATTTTGTCACTTATCAAAATACCAGCCATGTGTCATCCTCATTTCATCTATTCGGTATATTTCAAATCTCATTATTTTTGGCATGTCATTTTATCATTTGAAACTTATTCTTATCTTTGTGAACATGGGGGTTGACAGCCACCAAGGAAGTGAATGCTCTCGGATCCGGTCCGCCAGTGTAGCCTCGACATGAAAATATCTAAGCCATTTTTCTCTAGTGTCTGTGAGTTGCAGGTTTGTTGAGATCATAGCAAGGAGCCCCTCATCCACTTTGCATCCGCATCCATCATCATAATCTCCAAAGTACTAATCCCTTGCATGTTCAAGGTTGTTTGGTGTTTATTGATTTCTTGCATAATAATCTAAATAGGAAGAAGGAAACTCTGATCAAAATATTTGGCATGCTTAAGTGGGACCAGATCCAAGTTCTGGTCGTTTCTTTTGTTTTATTCCTTTAATCATTTCATGTAGGTATCGTGAATATACTGATTCTCATATATCATCATTTCTAGATTTCTATGACAAATAGTTTGTATTTTGGACTTACTCATTTGCAATATTTGGTGTTATCTCTGTCAATATCGGTGGTCTACATCATCATCAAGGAAAATACTCTTCTTGTTTTCGAATGGCTTGGCTGTGAATTTGTTTATAGTTGGTATTAAGCTTATTTTTAATTAAAAAAGAAAAAAAGAAAAACATGAAAAATTTTAGTGTATTGTCCTAATCTATCCCTCCCACCTATTTTCTCACGTTTCATTCCCTCCCCCAAGCTCGGCCAACTTGGCCGAGCTACCTCACCGACTCCACTAATCCTATGCCCAAGCTCTCTCATCACCTCCCACACTCACGCCGAGCTATCCCACTCACCCTATCTTCCTCTCAATGGAGCTTCCCTCTTCTTGATCTATTTCCCACACCCACCGAGCTTCCTCCTAACTTCAGGTAGCTCTCAATTCACACCACTCCATCCGATCTTTCTCCATACGCTCCTCCTTGCTCACCCGTCTCCCATGCACTAGCCCAGTATCGTTGGAAAACCTTTGCCATGGCCAGTTATATCCCCATTTCTTGTTTAAATTTTCTGTGATTATCATTATGTCAATAAATTATATGTGCCTAGAAAATCAAAATATGTTCACAGTTTAGCTTTTTTACAGATCGCTGTAGTTTCTAAATAAAATTTTAGAAAGGCTGTTCCCTTTTTTGTAGATACATCTATAATCTAGTTTCAATTTTCTTGTTTCGTCTGCAAGTGTGCCACTATCTTCCTTCTCTATTTCCTACACCTCTAAGTAAATATTTCTTGTTTCAATTTTCTGTGATTCTCATTAATTCAGGACCCACATCTAAAGTTTTGAATTCACGCAAGCTTTGTAGAGGATCAATTATAGTGATTGTATACCAATCGACTTACAATTCTTGCTAATACACGATGCCTTTGATAAACAATGTCCTAAAATTTAATAAATGTATAGTCACCTTTCCAAACAGTCTGTGAGTAATCACAATCTTTCTATAACGTTTGGCTTACAAACAACCCATTTAGCGCCATAGCCAATGATATATTTATTGTCTACATTTTTTTGCATCTTATCATTGTGTCATTGTATATATAAACAACAAAAATCCACATTTTAATTTCCAGCGCGGCTTTTACACTCAGCGACTTGCACAATGATATTTTTATTATAGTCGATTTACAGAATGCTGTTTTGAAAATTCTTTAACAGGTCTTACTCCAAAACACTTGGCAATTATTGTGGCCTGTGAATAGTAAGTTTGGATTGCATAGTTTATTTCTAACCATTTTCCATGTGCAACTTGGATTTGAAATTGCCGGTATAAATAACATCATACATCTGTCATGAGAATTATGCTCCTTTGGATATACCCACATCTTCTCCTTAGTCCCATCAGGTACACCAATCTTATAACGTCTCATTGTATATGCAAATTTTTTTAGCCCATAGTAATTCATTCACGCACCTTTCACTGTATGTATATAGTGCCTATTTCTATCAATTGATCTCTATAATATCTCCAACATGATGTGTAGTATAATGTACTATTCAGTCCTTTTATGAACAACTGTGAAACCAATTCATTAGTTCACATCCTTCTATACGCCAGACATGCCTAGCATGTTACATTGAATGAGTAGAACATCCAGCCGTTGTAATATTGATCCTAGAATATTGGTTACATGGGTCAGTCTCCGTATAGCAATTGGTATTGTAATCTCCAAGTGATGTATTTTTCGTTTAGCTTCTCATTCAGGGATAATTTTAGTGGAAAATATTCATAATATGGTGAAAATTTCATTTTAGGAAAATTTGGAAAGGTGATTTTTTCAGAGCAGGTTAGTGTCTTGTTCGCCTAAAATTTATAGTTTACATTTTTTTTGGGTTGGCTTTGCCTACATTTGAAAAAATTTCCTATAAAAACCTAGGTGATTCATCGTGTAGTATACTACCATAGTACCTTACCAATTCCGTGAAGTTGTGAACTTGCATACTCTAAGCACCAGAGAACAATATAGATTTATCATTTGATTACTTAGTAGCTTGTAGTCAGGTGACATATGCTATTTGTTGATGCACAGCTATAAATATTTATTAACACGTAATTTTTTTTTCTGTGGACGGGTGATAAGGAGATCTTGCTGACGGGCGACAAAGGTTTTTTTTTTTGATGTGTGACAAGGATATTCATTGATGCACAAATCATTGCATTTGCTGATGCGTGACAGGACTGTGTTTGTTGATGCACGACATACGTTTCTCTGACACGCGAATCATTGTGTTTGTTGATGCATGAATCAACATATTTGTTGACGCATGAATAAATTTTCTTTGATGTGTGACTTAGTAATTTTTCTGAAGCATGAATCAGTTCAGAATAATGGAAGGTGCTAGTGCTTAGAATGGGAAAACCCAAAAAGTAACTAAGAATTATAATAAGTCCCTATTCAAGTATTTTGGAAACTCTGCTGCTACAGATACCGCAACCACTAGCACCCATATAGCTTCCGCCAAAAATATCAAAGTAATGACTTTGTAGAAGGTAATATTGAGGTGGACATGCATTCTACACATTATCAACCAAATGACACCTATGATGATACCATGCCAGATCTTGAAGATATACCTGTTGAGATGCCAGATCTTGAAGATATTCTTCTTGTTGGGGTGCAACCAAGAGTGCATCATGATTATGATATCACACATATAAATACTCAACAAAATGGAACACAAAAATAAAAAAGCAAATTCTAGTTCATGAAAGAGGAAACCAGGTGATTGTGATATTTCTCAGAATTCTACTCAAAAAAGTAAAACATTGAAAACGAAGAAGAATATGTGGACAATTGGGAGGACTTACGAGTTCGATTGGGCTGAAAAATTTCTATTTATCGAACTTGTACAGTCATCTAATTCAGAAGATATCCCATCTAAATGTACATGTACAATATGTATGTGGAAATTGCGAAAGCAACAAAAAATGCAACTGACGGTGGACACTATAGAAAAACACTATGGAAAACAATATTTGACTGTAACGGGGAGGATGGCTAGAAAATCAAAACACACAGGTGGAAAAATGAAAAAGAATGCATGGATTTTAAATACGCAATAGAGTATGAAGCATAATAGAAAAAACATAGACATCTCATAGAAAATGGAGGAACGATCACATCGCAAATTGGTAAGATGAATCAAAAAAATTTGCATGCAAAACTCATACAGTTCTCTACTTTATTTCACATACTAAATAAAGGAAGACCGTTTTCAGATTTCCTTGATTTCAAAGTTTTGTATCAATATAATGGAATTACCAACGTACCTCAGTATTATTGGTTTGACAGTAGTGCATGGGAAATGGTAAAATTCCTTTCGATGATAGAGAAGGAAGATTTGAAAGAGAATGTAAAAAAAGCTAAGTCTATCTCTCTTTTAATTGATGAAGTGACAACATTCGAAAATATTGCATGGGTATTTATCCATGTCTATACTTTAGAAAATCATATAAGGACACCTCATCTGCTGGGTGTTGTGAAAATGGTTGAAAAATGTAATGCCGAAAACCTACATGAAATAGTTGTTTCTCATTTGAAAGATATTTCTAGAATGACTGATTATGAAATTGCTATGAAGTTGGTATGTATTGAAGAAGATGGTGAATCAGTCATGCAGGGTCACCATACAGGGTTGTGTGTTAGATTACAAACAACAGTGGTGCCTTATATGTTAGAAATTCATTGTATGGCTCACAGAATAAATTTAGCGTATAAAACGGTAAACTATGAAAATTTTGCTAAAGTAGAAGACCTTATAAGAGAAATTCATGCATATATAGCTAGTAGCCCAAAGTGATTTCTTGAGTTCTGGAAATTCACAATTGGAATTACAGATGAAAAAAATTTCTGAAGGATGTTGAGATGAGATGGATTTCTTTGTATGAACCTGCATGCAAAGTTTGTGAGGAATATCCTTCATTGGTTGGTTTCATGCACAAATATCATCATGAAGTTGACAGGGCGAGGGACTTACTATTCCATTTAACTAATTTGGAGACATTGCTTACATTGGTTGGTATTCTTCCAATGTTGCAAGAGATCAATAAACTCATGAAGCATGCACAAGGGAGATTAATCTATATTGTGGATTTTATACGGATGAGAAAAATGGTATGTCAAAGTCTTGATGTCTTGTATTGTTCCCAAGATAGTTTGGATACACATATTTTCGAGAATTGGAAAGATTTATTAG
This sequence comes from Taxus chinensis, assembly GCA_019776745.2. Taxonomy (NCBI): domain Eukaryota; kingdom Viridiplantae; phylum Streptophyta; class Pinopsida; order Cupressales; family Taxaceae; genus Taxus; species Taxus chinensis. The sequence goes on from CM034148.1 coordinate 51,177,152, forward strand.
ATCTTAAAAATCCCAATAACTATTTGATATTTAATATCCACGATCACCTCTGCATCAATGTTAATGGGAAGGACATACCACTGCACATTTTGCAAAAAACGTCAAAATATTACAGGATCAGAATGAGAAGATGTTCTTGTGACATGTAATCTCTTTGAGTATGTTATAGTTGAAATAAGAATAAAGATTAATTTTTTTTCAAAATCCTTATCATCAGAAATTAGAGAATGTTTCTCCAAAGATAAAATTCTTGAAGCAATGGGTATGATGAATCCTAATTTTTGGAATATTGAAGGTGCTCATGCAAACTTTGTAAGAAAGCATTTCCATAAATCAATGGGTACTATAGACACCCATAATTACGCCCAAGTAATTTAAATACTTAAATTGCGTTAATTATCCTCTTTCTCGTAAATCGATGACACTAAGCTAATTAATTAAGTCACCTATCCAACAAATACCCTAATTAACGACCTTCCGTTAATAAATCACCCCTTATATCTGGACTAATTAATTATTATTAATTAATTAGCTATCCCTTCATTTAGCCAATAAATCAATATTTAATTGATTTAATCCCCTTCTAATAGCCTAAATCGTACTAATATTCCTCTAATTAGCTTCTATAAGCTTACATCTACCTATTAATTAATCACCTTTGATTAATTAAAACACCCCCCAACTCCCATGACTTGCTAAGCATAAATTAAACCCTTCTAAAGTAAGGTTACCTTTTATAAAGCAACCTTATCCATTCCTAATCATGTTTTACCTTTATCCCACATGCAAAGGGATGAAGTGTTTCCTTTATCCATTGGGCTATATAAGGAGCCCTCCTTCTACCTTTATACCTACACCTAAACTTCTTAAGAGAGAAAATGCAAAGCATATAACAAAGAGACTAAGAGCTTGCCTTTTGTTTTCTTGAGAGGTCACCATTGTTAAGAGCTAAAGCTTCCTATTCTTGCATTCTTTAAGGATCAAACAAATCAATTTTTGATTGCCATTGGAGCTAAATAGGTCCATTCATTCTTGTTGGTAATCTAGGAGAGTAGAGATGTTAAAATGACATGCATAGTTCTGATCTCATGTTTTCAAAGTTATAATGTTAGTTTAGATCTTGCTTAGTTCGCTATCTTGATGGTGCTTATGCTTTGTTTTAGCTAATTGTAGAACTATTTTAGGTGGTAGTTCTTTCTTTATTTGATTTAGCATTAAGAAAAGTATACATGCACACATTTGGCATGCCTAGTGGGACTTACTCCATTGTCCTTTGCACTTAATTTCAAGTTTTTGTAGTTAAGTTTCATTTTTGGTTACTAACCCTCTTTTACACATGTTGATCAAACTTATTTTTCTTAACTTGTTTTGTTGAGTTTGTATGTGTTGAGTCTTCCTTGTAGGTATAAAGGAGGTGAAGTGCTGTCAAAATTGGAATTGATGGGAAAATTTCAAGATTTCTCCATGTTTTCATTTTTAGAGCTTACTTTTTCAACATTCTACATGCTAGTTTTGTCAATTTCTTGAAAATTTTAAATTCTTGAGCATGTAGGTTAGTGTTTGATAGTGTTGAGTCTTCTATTTACATATTAATGTGGTGGGTTGCTGTCAAAATTTAATCTTGGTGAGAAAATTTCAAGATTTCATCATGTTTTCATTTTTAGAGCTTACTTTTTCATCATTCTACATACTAGTTTTGTCAATTTCTTGAAAATTTTAAATTCTTGAGCATGTATGTTAATGTTTGATAGTGTTGAGTCTTCTATTCATATATTAATGTGATGAGTTGTTGTCAAAATTGAATCTTGGTTGGAAAAATTTGCTCATTTTGTAGATTAAGGGATGTTTTTTTGACATTTTTTGAGTGCATGTCAAGTGCATACCCGTGAGCATAAGAGCATATGTGTAACCCATCTTCCGAAGGCCATAAATTTTGCTCCCGAACTCAAATGACTCCATTTTTTTGCGTTGGAAAGGTATTGAAGTTAACTATGAAATTAAAACATAAATTTGGGATTGATACTTACAAAAATTGTAGGTTTTTCTGTTAATTTAAAACTGGTCATTTTCTAACATGTCTAATTTTTTGATAAATATTGTATTTCCATGCTTACTCGATTTAGACCAAAGCGTGTGTATGCTCTTCTCTTACACTTTTTGGTGATCTTGAGAATCAAAAACAACTTTGATCTCTATCTTGTTAACATTAGGATTAAACTTGGAAATTTGATTATTCATTTTGCTTAAGCGAATGAACCTTTTACAAAGCATTTTTCAATGGTCATTTGATTTGAAGTATTCCATTTCTATATAGTTGGGATAAAGTTTGTGTATGCTCTTCTCTTGCACCTTAGGGTGATCTTGAGAATCAAAAGTAACTTTAGTCTTCATTTTATAACATTTGGTAAATTGGAAACTTCATCTTTCACTTTTGGTTTAAGGGAATGAACATTTATCAAGATTTTTGTATGGTTCATTGATTGCAAAGATTTTCTTTAATTTTTAGTTGGATTATTTGTTGTGTATGCTCTTCTCTTGAATCCTTGGATGATCTTGAGAATTAAAAGTAAATATTAATCCTCTTTTAGATAATGTGATTTTCTTGGAGAATTACTAACGCTTAAGTGCAGGACCTAAAAACGCTTGTTAAAGAAAGGAGGAATCAAAACGAAGTCAAAAACTACTAATACAGTTGTTATACAGGTTACCAAAAGGTGTTCAAGTAAACCACACCTAATTAAACAAGATAAAAACAACAACATATTCAAAACACTATATTACAGGTTTTGGAAAAGGGTATGTCCCTCTTCGCTCAACTGGAACATAACCCCTTTGGCATAACACCTTAAGCTACAACAATGGGGGTGGTTCTAGGAACCCCAAAGTAGTCCATGCAAGAGGGAACCTTGTGGATGAAATGGGAAGTGCTCCGCACTACCTACCTGACTAGTGATTCCTTTGTGAGATAGCATTACAAGTTGTCCCTATGCGACCCTTTTAAGTACATGATGGATGTATTTACTGCCCACTATGCTTAAAGGGGGAAAAGTCGAGATAATCCCAAGATAGTCAGGACTATTTGGGTAAATCGTCCCGCTTGTGGATAATTTTGTAACACCTAGGATGAGAGAACCACCTAGGAAGATATTCTTTGGCCAGGAGCCCACTTTGACCATTCTAAAACAGTGTTGAGTTGTGAACCATCTTTTCATCGTGAAATGTGTGACGTGTTACTTTCACTTAGTTTTTCACTTGCCTTAAGGTGAGGTGAAACTCTGCCAAAGTGAGGCCAACATTTTTCATCCCCACTTTGTTTTACTTCCTACACATTCTTTTGACACTTTGTTGATCAAAAGAAGGGTGACTACCTTTGTGTTACCAATCGATTGTTTCTGCCACTTTTTTGTCCGTTTACGCCCATCCATGTTTGCGGCTGGGTAAGTTAAACATCTAAAGTGTGTGGAGATGTATTTATATCATTGGTAGCCTTTGTGATCTTGATACCCACGTCAGGATCATCATCATAGTTAGGAATGATTCATCATTTTATCTCCCTTTGACATGTTACCTCGTTTGTATTGTCTCGACATAATTAAGATACTTATGTCACATTTCTTGTAAACATGATCTAAGTGTCTGTATTATGGCGTTACGCTGCCCAAGTTTTAACACATCCTTAGTATAATTTGACTTAGTTTGATTTCAAACATTGTCCCAAATCTTGAAGGGTGTCACTTACTTTGTTTACGTCATTTCGATACCACTTTGACACTAATATCTCACTTCTCTGCGAAGCTTGATAGACGTGTCCAATTGGTGTGGTTACGTAGCTTACATTTGTAAACCTCGCCCTTTAACATTTAGGCCTTGTTGGTTGTTAAACTTGTCGTGGTATCCTTTGATTGGGATTCACATCTACCCTTTGTTAATATTTATGCCTTGTTCATTTCGAGCTTGACGTAAATATTGACGTTGTGTTGATCATCTTTGCATCCCATTTTCATATGGTGTATTTCCTTGTTGATTGGCTTTGTGTTTCACACTTGCATGATTGTTCCTTGTGATTATTCATTCAGAAAACTTATTTTCTAGGACAATCCCTTTCGATCTCATCGAGATTGCATCGTCACGATGTCTATTTTCCTTAGACCTTCTTCAGAAAATCACGCACGCATCTCCATACTTACACAATGTCTAGCTGGTTGTCCTTATGCTACCCAAATCGACATGTCACTTCCTTCCCTTTGAAGGAGTTCCATCACACTATCTAGATCTAGACATTTGTGCTTAAAACAGTGCCAAAAATGACTGACTATAATGCGGTTCCCCATACTTACAAAAATATGGAACCTAGGTTTAGCAATTCAAATTAAAAGATTCCCATTACAACTAAACCTTGTTTGGTTCTTTGTGCTAGAGAGCCCCCACGGGTAACTCGTTCCCCACCTTCATCTCATAGTCGGTGGTATGATTTGGACGCTTCTGATCCAAATTATTATTCGAGTTCCCCCCACTCTTCTTTTGATTCTAATCCAAACATTTCTTCTTCTTCTGAGGATTCCAATCCAAACATTTCTTCTGATTCTTCTGATGATTTGGATCCAAACTACTATTCAGATTCATCCAATTCGACTCCTAAGTCACGGTCCTCCCCTTCTTCGCAGGACCTCTATTATCAGTCATCTAAACAATGTTCTCCTCCTCTAAAGATTTGTGTCACCACAAATCATCTTCATCCTTCATCTAATGTGACTCCTACGTCGCGGTCCTCCCTCTCTTCATAGGACCCCTTTTATCAGTCACCTCAACGACGTCTTCTTCATTTGAAGATACACGTGACTCCAAATACATCCAATCAAAAATATAATACAATTCTTGAATCGTGGTCCTCCCTTTCTTTATAAGACCCTTGTTATTATTCATCCAATGTGATTCTTGAATCATGGTCCTCCCCTTCTTCGTAGGACCTTCTTCATCAATCACCCCCAATAAGTCTTCCTCCTTTGAAGATTCATGTGACTCAAAGTCCTTCGAGACAAATGTCTGAATCGACCCATGCATCGCAATCTACAAACTTTGGAATTAATCCTACTATTTTACATATGACATACCATTGTATAGGTAGGTCCACACCACCTTCTTCTACTCTTGAGACATATAGTTACACATCTTCTTCATCCCCCACAACATCTTCTTCTATCAATCATCATCAAGCATCTTCTAAGTCTCCCACACCAATTGGATCTCTTTCTTCCAATCAACCCCTGGTGGTTGATCAAAAACTCATACTGATTGATCTCTTTCAGAATGAAGAAACAATCAGGGCATTTATAGGGGCATATGAAGATATTCCTTTAGCAGATTACGAGAAAGGATTCTCTTTAGACTTTGATGCATCTGCATATTGTGAGGAAAAGGTTGATTCCTTTTATCAAGAAATGGAGGAAGAGCCTCAGATCATGCAACTTGATCCTCCTCTTAATCTTCCATCTTCCCATTCTTCATTATGTGATGAAACTCCTTGGTCTTGCATTGATCCATGGCCTATCTTCTCATCACCCAATAACACTTTGTATATCATAATTCCTCAATCACAATCTCTTATGGGGTCAACGCCAAGTAGCCCTTCATCTTCATCTAGGTGTGGGTCACCTTCTAGTAGCCCTCCCTCTACTATTTGTGGGACATTTTTGAGTAGTCCACTATCTTCTATTCTTGGGGCACGTCCAACTAGCCCCTTGTCTTCTAGGTATGGATCACCCCCGGGTAGTCCATCATCTTCTATTCTTGGGCCATATCCTAGTAGTCCATCATCTTACATCTATGGGTCACGTCCTAGTAGCCCTTCTTCTTCTATTCTTGGGCCACATCCTAGTATCCCTTCATCTTCTATCTATGGCTCACCTCCCAGTAGCCCATCTTCTTCAATCCTTGGACCGTATCCTTTTCATCAATCACATTATTCTTCTACCAAAGATGGTGGCAAGCCCATGGTCATTTCTTGCATCAGTTCTAAATGTCCACGTTCACTTTCTTCTCCTTCTCGGGATCAGACAAGTCACGCGTTAGCTTATAAGAAACCCAAACAGTTTCTTAATCAAGCTCAGATCAAAACTACAAAGAGCTCTATAGCTCCCAACAAATCAAACAATCTCAAAATTCTAAATCAAGCGCGATTCAAGAATGCACATCAACGTAACCATCAAGTATGGCGCAAAGTGCATAAACCTCTGGATAGGGAACTCAAGCTCCCACATACAAAATCCATGTTTCAGGATAAATCACAGTCCTTTGTTGAGTGTGAACTCACCACGATCATCAAGATCGGGGAAAACATGACTCTTGATAAACAAACATGCTTAGTCTCCCTTATCAAGGAAGTCACAAACATCGTTGTTAGATCCTATCACACATAGTGACTTTGTTAGTCCTAACGGTCCAAAAAAATATCAAAAATCTAAAACTAAAAAACAATGCAAAAATACAAAAAAACATGAGAAAGCACAACAAAAATCAAAGGCACAAAGATCAGACATTGCAATCAGGTATTGTGTACACATGGATGTTTCTTTCTTCCCTTCCTTGCTATTCTTCTGCAAGTATTCCTACCATTTCCATCCCTTCGGTGATATTTTGGTTAGCTTATTTGCACGCATTTTGTGACATTTATCTCTATGGTATTTGTTTGAGCCTGGTCTTTTATAACCTTGGTAAATTAAAGAACGATTGACCTCTTGGAGATCCTATCACATTCAACATCTAATAAACTTGTTGCGAAGAATTTTGGACATATTTGTTGACACTAGCCAATGTCATCCTCACAAGCACTTCCACCTCCTTCCATCAAGCCATCAGTGGTTCTTAACCCCTTGTCAAACAAGAGAGCTGAAATAAGTTTTCAGAAAGCAAAAGAATCAAAATCAATCAAAAATCAAAAGCTAAAAGCTACAAAGAAAAAGCAAATTGATATATTACTCTCTCTTGGGGTATTTCCAATAATCTCTATCAGGGCTATGGATGCCTGACTGGCAGTAGAGCAATGTTGCGATTAGAATCAAATACATCTTCGTCGGGGCTATGGACGCCTGGCTGGCAGTGGAGCAATGTACGGCTATCCTTCCACCATCATCATTCACAAAATCACCTTTCACAATAAATCATTCCTACACATTGGCTAGGGTCTCTTCACTTGTTGTCTATTAAATCTTCACTTCAAGAGGTAATAAACTCCACGTGCACACACTGGATCTCTATGAGTAGGCAGGATTAGTATGTTACCAAGTGTCTTTTTTGGACCTTGTTCAGACTCTTACTCTAGTCCATATCTCATCTCACGATTTTTACCTTTGGCTAATCACTTCTTCATTCGTGAGGCTTCTAAGCTACATTAATATCATTCACATCATTCTTCTACTTCATTTAGAACATCCATGTGTATAAGATTACTTGTTTTCCATGTTTTTGGACACCTTTGTCCCCTTTCACAAAAACAATCTTCTCCTTCCTTTCTATCATGTGCTTTTAGGCCAACTTACGCTGGGGGCATCCTTGCTTCTTCCCAGCACTTCATTGGTTTATGTTCACCATCATGTTGAACCTATCCATAATGGCCTTGGGTCCCACTTCTAACTATGAAGAGTTTTCATTTAAATATTCCCACCTAATCGTTGGGGCATTTTGGCATCTTCACCTTTCTCACATACATGTGGCCTTATGCCCTTGTACATCCCATCTATTGCTAGGGGCATCCACGCTTCCTCGTCTTCCTGTACATAGTTTCATAAAACTTTCAAAATCAACCAAAACATTCAAATATGTTAGAAAAATCATCAAAAACATTCAAATATGTTTCAGAAAACTTCTAAAAATTGAAAATCATCCTACAAAACGTTGCTCTTTGGTTCTCACTTGTTCATGTGTGTGACTTACGGATCATCTTGATCTACCTCCATCAACAAAAGCTAGGTTGCTTACTTCATCTGTACTCTGGGACACAACGAGTTTCCTGGTACTGTTTCGTAGTGTAAATTGCTTTTCCATCGGACCCAAGTGTCCTCTGTTATTCCCCTTGCATGTATCCTTTCTTGGGGCACCATCATCAACCCTTTTCATTAATTTTCATAGGTTGTAATTGAAGCTTGATAATAAAAAAATTACATTATGTTTCTCTGTTAGTTTAGCTTGTTTACTTTCTCGTATTGCATTACATTTTGTATGTTGCATAGAGTTAGGCATCTTTCACTTTCTCGTATTGCATTGCATTTTGTATGTTGCATGGAGTTGGTGTTTTCAGCAATGGACAATCATTCGTAGTATGGCTTTTCATGTCGTTCTACCTTTGTTGTATGCTTATATTTTTCATAAGGACCGATGACGTAGCTCTTATGGCAATATGATGACACCAAAATTGTTCCAATACACAGTGGCTAGAGGCTAAGCTCTTCTCTCCCCTCCTCCATATTCCTTCTGCATCACTTTCCTCTCACCCCTATTCTTCCATCTTACCGGGGCATCTTGCCTCTTCCCATTCTTCTATCTATCTCTCACCTTTTTCGATCGTCGATCATCTTATTTCATCACCCCATCGGCACTCGAGGGGGCATCTCTCACTTCTACTAATTTTTCTTCTACCTCTTCAAAATTCTACCTGTCTGCTATCTTTGAAGTGGTGTCACTTATGCCACCCCAAAGAGGGGTAAATGTAGACACCCATAATTATGCCCAAGCAATTTAAATAATTAAATTGCGTTAATTATCCTCTTTCTCACAAATTGATGACATATCATCAAAAGTGCTCATTTTCCCTCATATCATCATTAATTAATTACACTAAGCTAATTAATTAAGTCACCTATCCAAAAAATACCCTAATTAACGACCTTCCGTTAATAAATCACCCCTTCTATCTAGAATAATTAATTATTATTAATTAATTAGCTATCCCTTTCATTTAGCCAATAAATCAATATTTAATTGATTTAATTCCCTTCTAATAGCCTAAATTGTACTAATATTCCTCTAATTAGCTTCTGTAAGCTTACATCTACCTATTAATTAATCACCTTTGATTAATTAAAACACCCCCCAACTCCCATGACTTGCTAATCATAAATTAAACCCTTCTAAAGTAAGGTTACCTTTTATAAAGCAACCTTATCCATTCCTAATCATGTTTTACCTTTATTCCACATGAAAAGGGATGAAGTATTTCCTTTATCCATTGGGCTATATAAAAAGCCCTCCTTATACCTTTATACCTACACCTAAACTTCTTAAGAGAGCAAATGCAAGGCATACAACAAAGAGACTAAGAGCTTGCCTTTTGTTTTCTTGAGAGCTCACTATTGTTAAGAGCTAAAGCATCCTATTCTTGCATTTTTTAAGGATCAAACAAATCAATTTTGGATTGCCATTGGAGCTAAATAGGTCCATTCATTCTTGTTGGTAATCTAGGAGAGTAGAGATGTTAAAATAGCATGCATAGTTTTGATCTCATGTTTTCAAAGTTATAATGTTAATTTAGATCTTGATTAGTTCTCTATCTTGATGGTGTTTATGCTTTGTTTTATCTAAATTGTAGAACTATTTTAGGTGGTAGTTCTTGCTTTATTTGATTTAGCATTAAGCAAAGTATACATGCAGACAGGTGCAATAATAGAAAATTTCACAAAGAATTCAAAGGTCAAGGGTATGGAAATCAAAGGTATACTCAATGTTGATTTATTAAAGTCTCAATCAAAATTTTTTGCAACAACAATGAGGAACCAATATAAAAATTTAGACGAACCTTCTAAGAGTGGTGTTATTACAAGGCTCTGGCAAGGAATCTATCAAATTATTGTCTAACAAGAAGACATCATTGAATATTTCAGATTATATGAGTAATGCCAAACAATGATTTTGGGGTCTGTGGAGGACGAAAGGGTTTTCAGTGCTTTATCATTTATGAAATCAAAACTGAGAAACAATTTGGATAAAAATCTAGAAAGTTGCATGAGGTGTTATGTTTCTTGCTAATCCATGGAAACATTTCCTTTCGACAGAGCAATTGTGCATTGGAATTACCTTTCCGAAAGAAAATGTGTAAATAATATAGCTACAAGTACAACTGTTCCCAACAATGAGACTGGAATTGGTGTGTCATCATAGTCTACAAAAGAGAACATCGACTTTGAAGAAACTATTGATAATGGATTGTTTCAGATTTAAATAGGTATCTCCTTGACCTTAATTTTATTGTTTGACTGTGGTTATTTATTCAATTATTAACTCTATAGATGCAAATATTGATTGTGGTTATTTATTCAATTTCATATTAACTCTACAGATGCAAATATTGACTGAGGAGGTTTTTTTATCAAATTTTGTTTCAGCTCTTGTTATCATTAAAGATGTTACAGGTATATATATTTATGTTTATTTAAATAAAATTATTTATAAAAAAATTGTTTTATATAATTACTATTTTGGATTTGTCAAATACGAAATTTTGTTTTAAAAATTTGTTTGTTACATGCATTTTTCACATACTAATTTACAAGACATTCAGAGTTCAGATCTGCATATTCTTCCACTGTTATACTTTTCCAGAATTCTAGACTTCTACTGTCCATACATGTATAGGTTATCATTTGCATTTTTATTTAATCTTTTGTTTCTTTGCTAATCTGATCAATCATTATTTCATTTTTTTTTTTGAAAACGTGGGTTGACATCCATCCTATGAAGCTCTCACTTCTTGGACTGACAATGTCAGACAACTCACCCATCTATATACTAATCTATTTCTCATGTTGAGTTTTCTTGAATCAAAGATCTTCTAGCACGTAACACGCTATGGAGGATGATTTCTCATTTTGCTTCCATATGCTTTGTCACATCCATCTAAAAGACAAGAGGTAACTTAAACCCTATCATAACATTGCTTGATTTTTTACAATTATGTTTAATTTATTTTTGTATTTGCAAAATGCTTTGATAAAGTGTTTAAAATTTGTGGGATAAAATCACACATTTAAATTTTACAAGTAGAGACAGGAAGATTTTTTCATATTAAGATGTTTCTGTCATAACACATTCCAAATTTTCTTAAAACAATTATCCATTATACAATTCATCACCCATGATCGTACTTGAAGATAATGTCATCTTCCACATATAATATCATCATATCATTGATTCATTACAAGTAAATAGAAGAAGATTTTGAGAAGGTTTAAATGCAGAACTCATATAGAGTTCTAATTTTACAAGTACAAAGTTCTTAAAACAATTATCCATTATCATCATCCATGATCGTGCTTGAAGCTAAATCTATGTCCATTCAATTCATCATAATCCATATTTGTTTTAATGTCATCATAGAAGATGTAAGTCCTAGTTCAATTGACAAGTAGAGAGAAGAAGATTTTGATAAACTTGATACAAAGTTCGAATTTTATAAGTAGTAAGAAGATGTAAGTCCTAGAATCCTGACACACTCCAATTATTCTTAAAAAAATTATTCATCCATTATCATCATCTATGATTGTGCATGAAGCTAAATTTAAGTCCACACAATTCATCATCATCCATATATATTTTAACATTCCAATTTTTCTTAAAATAATTATCCATTATCATCATTCATTATCATCTATATCCATTCTAATGTCATTACATCATTACAAGTAGAGAGAAGAATATTTTGAGAAGGTTTAAATGTCTTTGTCCTACCACATTCCAAATTTTCTTAAAACAATTATCCATTATCATCATCCAAATTCCATGATTGTGCTTGAAGCTAAATCTAGGTCCACATACAACTAATGATAATCAATATATATGATTCTATTCTAATGTCATCATCCACATCTATGTAATCATCATTACAAGTATTAAGATGCCTCTGTCATACCACATTCCATATTTTCTTAAAACAAATAATTTACCATTATCATAACACCATCACATTCAAATGAATGTATCTAAAAGTTCTATACATAGATATAAAATTCCATATTATAAAGTATTTCAAATTTTTAAACGACATCACATTCAAGTTTCAAATTTCAAATCTAGATAATAAATTATTTCAAATTTTCAAACATGATGACCATCAAACTCAAGTTTCAAATTTTCAAATATACACTATAAAGTATATCAAACTTTCAAATTTAAGGTTTCAATTTTTCAAGTTTCAACCCTCAATCATGAAATTTTTCAACCCTCAATTTTTTGTACCCCTTTCCCCAATCACTTCCACTCTTGTAGTTGTAGTTGTACTCCTTTCCCCAATGGCCTAAATAATCCGAGAACTAATCAGATCTTCCGCATCATTGTCTAGATTCTTTACGACCCTTTGTTCTTCCTTTTTCACATCTCCATAGGATAACAAAATGGTATCTGCAACTTCCTTGGCTTTTAATAAAATTTCAAGGTCAAATCCATGCTCTTTAATTATCTGCTTTAGTTAACTAAAACAATATTTTATTTCAAATTCTTTTTTGTGGATAAACTGTTCTTCACAGTTTCCAAGTGAACTTGGAACACCTTTGCTTGACTCTTCAAATTTTCATATTTCAACTGTACCAAAAAAATTGATCTTAATTAAACATATTACTAAAAAAAGAAAATGTCAAATTAAAAAAAAATATTGTTTCAAAGTGATAATACTTACAACCGCTCTATCTCTCTCAACATTTACAATTGCTACTAGATCCTTGTCCTTCAACCATTTTAAAAAATATGTCTGGGATTCAACATTAATATTTTCTGATTTGTTTAATGCTTTATCTAAAATATCATCTTTATAGTTGTTGTTATACGTGACAGTCCCACCTCTTACTTGGGTAAGTGAGGAATCGATCTTCACAGGTTGATTATGGACTGCAACGTATAAACTTTCCCTTTGCCAATAATTTTCATAACAACTTATTATTTCATTGATTAGTAATTTTTTCCATCTCTCCCATTCTATAAGTTAACTGATATGAGGTACAATAAAATCCGTGACATGGGATTGACAATCATTACCAATTAAGTTATCTAAAGGAAATGGTAGCAACTGTTCACCATCTATATATGAAGAAGATGATGCAACTGGAGAGGTATGGGGGATTTCGGGTTGATCATCAACTGCTACTTGTTTTTGCCTTTGGGTGGTCTAATCCTATTTACGATAAAATAAATCAATATTCAAATAAATAAATCTAAAATGAAAAGTAATGAAATTAGAAAGTGAAGTATACCTACTGGCCTTGAATCATCTCACGTGTATTAAAAAATCCTGATGGGTCATTGATATCAATGCCCAAGTAATATTCATCTAAATTTATATTATTTAAAACATATATGTCTGTTATGCTGGGCAAGCCACTGAGAGAGAGGGTTGGAATTAGAAATGAGGAGGTAATGTTTAGTGTTCCACTAAGGGTCGAAGGAATTGGCATGTGTTTACCAATGTTCTTTTTTCTTGAACCTTTGGTTGGTATTTTGAATCGTATTGGTGGAGGGGGTGGTGCCATTGTTTGTACAGAATACGAAGGACTGAAATGTGCTGAAAAGTAAAAGAAAAATTGTTAAACTATTGAAAAATTGTATTAAAGCAATTAAATCATACCTTGTTGAGGAGTAACGTGCCGTGGAGCTTGAGATGGCCGTGTTGGAGTAGTAACTGGTTGTGTTTTAGTTATGAGTAGCTGAGATTGCTGGGCAGGTTGTTGAGAAGAGAAAATTACGTGTGACTGAGCTGAGTGAGTTGGTGAAGACAATTGACTTTGAGAAGCCCTGGTATTGTCCAAAGTCCCTATAATGTTAGCAACAGTCGATTTTATGCCAATTCAATATGGTAAATGGTAAATTGAAAATACAAAATGGGAATTTGTAAATAGTAAATGTTAGGGTATTACGTCTTTGGCATTTAACAAATTCAAATGCTTGGTGGTTCAAAGATGAGTGAACTTCCATTTCAAATTGTGAATCTACCGATGCCTCAGCATGTTGTTGGCCTCTTCCTCTTAATGTAGTTTTTTTTTCATGGAAGGGCCTCCAAAAATATTTTCTGCAAATAGTCAATATTTAATTAAATTCCAAATGAACATTATATTAGTCTAATGTCGAAATACAAACTTATACCTATTGTTCTTTAAATGGAATTGATAAATTCTTCATTGTCTCATCCATGTAAGTAGGAATTGGTTTGTCTTTTAAATTCAAAATAGCCTTGTAATAAAGGATAAGGAGATAGTTTGTGGAGTGAATGACTAGTTTTTCTGAAATCAATCCTTTGTAATGTCAGTCTTTATTTTATTGGATAAAAACATGCACCAATCAAATTTTTGCTTTTCGATAGTTGCAAGAATGTATGTAATAGCCCAGTTTGGTATATCCGTTTACCGACCCTGCAAAATAATTCTGGCTTGAAAGAAAGAAATCACAGTAGTAAGAAAGTGGTGTACAATTCCTTGCGTATCCACACCACATCTTGATTTATTGACATGAGTTACAAAAGGCCAAAAATCCATTGTAATTAATATCAATTACAGATTATAGATTATGAATTATGGATTACAGATTATGGATTATAGATTACGGATTACAGATTACAGATTAAATATTACAGATTACAGATTAATATCAAAAACTGAAAATATAAAAATGAAAATTGAAAAAAATTTATACGTACAATCAACATGGAAATCGAAAGTAGGTTTGGGGTAATTCTTATCATTTTTGATGAGGGTTTCTTTCATTGTGATAATGGGGGAATTTTCATATGGAAGGCATGTTAAGAGATGAATATCAGTTGGATCGACATTGAATTGAAACATACGACCGTCGTTCATAGTAACAGTAAATGATTGCCCTCTGTATTGTACGAGGAGAGTAGGTAATTCATAATATCATGATCTATTTCAAACTGGGGCATGTTAACAAGCCCATGGAAGTCACATGCATTAACCAAATCCTTGTATTTTGAATTGATTTGCAAAACTGTCTGAATGTGGGGGCACAACAATTTCTTATATAGTATCTTGCCCTTAGATAGGGCTTGTGGATTGACTGAATTTTTCGATTGATTTTGGTCTTGAGCTTGGCCTTGGGCTGCACTTGTAGTTGCCATTGTACTTGTCCTCAAGCTTGATTGTACCTCAAATTGATTCTTGTCAATGAGAAATTTAGGGAGACATAGAATGTAAATGTGAAAATGACCGATGGGAGGGTATTTATAGGGAAAAATAGGGTTTCGACGCCTTTCTGTTGCTTGTCAAAAAGCCTTGCTGACGTGCGATAGAAGGCATTTTGTCTCATGTCAACAATACTTTTTGATGCTTGACAGAAGGCCTTCTGTCATGCCTCAGCAAGGCTTCTTGGTGTATGACAACAAAGCCTTCTATTGTGCATCAACAAGCCTTATTGACGTATGATAGAAAGGCCATCTGTCATGCATCAGTAAGGATTTTTGATGCGCGACAGCAAGGCATCCATGTCTACATAATTTTTCCCATTTGTGCACTGTGTAGTCACTCTCCCTCAAAATAATAGTAGGAAAAAATTTAGTTCTAAAAAAAATGGAAATGTTTCCTTTACGCGAAAGTGGATCCACGTATATTCTCTAGGGATTTTCCACCTCCATTTTACCAGCCACTTCTTAAAATGAACCCTGGCTTCTAGTCCATCATCATCAACTAAGTATGGCTCAATGTCTATCCTAGAACTACATAACCCAGTCAATTTTCCTATCATCTACCCTATGAGTCTCATTCTTCTACCTACAAAGTATAATTAGTCCTCATGGACCCTCAACATCAACCATTGGTACAAACGTTCTAATTTTCTAAAGAAAGGTAGTTCATAAAGTTGAAGCACCCTGACAATTTCCAAAATTTTGTACATAGAATTGTCATAGACCCTTTGCCCATCTTCCCTCCTTTGGTTATTCTTGAAGATGGTATCCTCTTTAATATCCTTCATGGTCTTATCTGTATGATGATTGATATCGCTGATCTTGCACTTAGTCAACTGATACTTACATGATCTCCCTCTAATTACCTCTTCTAGGAATTACATCTCCTCAAACCACTCTTATGTAGCTTCTTCTATGATGGGTTCCTTTTCCTTTGCTTATGGTTCTCCTTGGTTTTATTTCTAAATAATGCTCGTTGTTTAACTGATAAAGTGCCCTAAAATCAAGTTTTTTACCACCACTTACTCTTTGCAACCATCAACTTCTATTTTGTCTTCATACCTTTGAATTCTACATGCCCTAGCTATGAATTTTGTCCTTCAAACCCTAACTCCTCAAATTAAACCCACTAGTCATTATTCTCTTCTCCCCATGCTTTCCATTCACTCTAAAACTTCTCATAAAGGAGATTCCTCACAAGCTATGCCAAATTCTCATCAGGATTGATCTATTTACTTCTGTACTTCACGTTGTGGACTTTATCACTCTCTTTTTCACTCTTATTTTCAAAAAATTAAACATGCAAGGTAATAATGGGGTCACTTGTTTGCCTTTTACATGATTTTCAAAAAATTCCTACATTAATTGCTCCTATCCTACCACCATATTTGATTTAAATACAATTTTTCACTTTTTCCACACTTGGTGCTTTCTTCCACTCCCTAATCATAACCTTCTAGCATACCCAATATTTCTTGGCCATAGACCTCCTTATGCATGCTTCCATGTGCCGAAGTACATCACCCTTTGTGCATCATACTAAGTAGTTTCCCATGCTTCTTCCTACCTCGTATTACATTATGCAATCATTCATCATACGTGGTTTTTCTTCTTAACATCATCCTTATTATCACCATCCTTCTATATGACACCTTTTTCTACTTTCTCTTACTTTAGTCCAACCACCAACATCATCATCAACATGTGCGCTCCTTCAGTGCTTAGGAAACCTTAAACATCAAAAAATATTCTCTTCTACATACTCTTGCAATCCACCACACACCAAAATTATGCATGGTCCTCTGTGCATGAACTCAAAAGATAGTAATTATCTTCCTACACTCAAGTGCACTTATTACAACAAAACACATGACTAAAAGTGACAAATCACAACAATGTTGAAAGGAAATACATGAAATTGAAATCTAATCTACATGGAAATACTGCCTTATTAAAAACACCAAGAATACTTATTTATAGTAGGGATTCAAACTAATCCCATTGAAGTAACATGGTAATAGATTTCCATCTAGTGCATGCAATTGACAAGCACCTGAGTCAACTATATTTGTTACAACAAATGGTCCTAGATAGTGCAGTTTCAATTTCCCTAGGTGGCATGTAAACTTGGAATCGTACAGAAGGACCATCTTTCCAACCTCAAATGTCTTGTTTCAAATATGTCTATCATGCCATGCCTTTTTTCTTACCTTTTCATTCTTCTAAATCCAATGCACAATAACATTCCTCTCATATAACTGCATCAGTTTGTCAATGCGCTCTTCAACATCTTGTTCATCAGCTAGCCCCCCTGCATGCACAATACATAGGGAGGGTAAAATAAATTCAATAGGTAGTACAAACTCTACGCCAATTACCAATTGAAAGGGGTTGGCCTTATTCAACTTATTGTAAGTATTCCTATATGCCAAAAGTACAACAAACACTTTTTCATCCCAATATTTTATTCTAACATCACATATTTTTGTTAAGGTCTATCCCAAGATTTTATTAAAAACCATTGTAGTTCCATTATATTAAGGCTGATAAGGATTAGTTTAATGGTGTGCCACCATAAAGTTTCCTAAAAGAATTCTAATTATCTCATTAAGAAAATAAGTCCCTCTATCACTAGTCAAGCTCAACGAATAGCCATACCTGCTAATAATGTTTTCACAAAAAATGCTTGTTGTTGTCACTGTTGTACAATATTTTGTATGTGCTACCTCTACCCACATCATTAGGTAATATGTATAAGTTATGATGTAGCATGCACCATTCCTATGCACAGGTGGTGAAATAGGACCTACAAAGTCAATGGCCCATTTTTCAAAGGGCTCAGCATTTGTAATTGGCTGCAATGGCATCTCATCTCTATGTCTAGGTTTCCTAAGGAGTTGAAAGTGATCACATGTCTTAACATATTCCTTAGTATCCTTCTATAAAGTCTCCCACCGAATTACAACCATTAGAATCTTATGCGTAATAACATCACCTGTGTAATTCCCACCTTCTATTCCCCCATGAGCTTCTTCCATAATACCTTCACACTAATTCTCTAAAACACAACGACACAAAATTTCATCACAGCCTAACTTGTAAAAATCCACACAAATCAACTAATAAGGCATCATGAATACTACAAGCAACTTCTTTTCTAAGGTCTTCATTCGCTCTGGTACTTATCTTCTGCATAAAAATACTGTAATATATTCCAATTATGTGCACATGCATTTCAATCTAAATAGTTGTGCATCTGACATAGTGTCCTCAATGCTCTATGTGTCCTCACCAAAATTAATTCTTAACAAATGATCGGGCCCTGAATTACTTTTACCTAGTTTAAAGACAACCATGAAGTCAAATTCTTTAAATATAAGTATCCAACATCATATGTTCCCCTGTAATATAGGCTTGTTGACCAAATACTTGAGCGCCATATGATTTATGTACAAAATGAATGGTTTTACCAATAAGTATTTTCTGAATTTTTGCAGTGCATAGATCATCAAAAATTCCTCGCGTTTAGTGGTTGTATAATTTTTCTTAGTGGATGTCAACTTCTTGATTACAAAGTAAATAGGATGGTCTACAATCCCTTCTCTTAGTTGTGCCAATACTATGCCAATTTCCATGATATAAGAATCAACACGAACATGAAAGTGTTTTTCCCACAAAGAAAAGTACAATTAGGCATAGTAGTAAGCCTCTCCTTCAATGTCTCAAATGTATACTGTTGTGCATCTCCCCAATATATTTTCCCCTTAGTTTGTAACAACTCCTCTAAGGGCGTGGTAATCTACCTTTAATTAAATTTCTATAATAGCTTGTATGTCCCAAGAATCCACATACCTAACTCTGATTGTTAGGTTCTTCTAAACCCAAGATCACAACAACCTTGGCTGGATCTACCAATAATCCTTCTTGACAAATTATATGACCAAGTAAAGTGCCAAAGGGTGTTGTAAAGATGCACTTCTTAATGTTAAGGGAGATTCTCAACTATCTTCACCTCTCAAACATGAGCCTTAGAATGTCACAATGGTCCTTGACCAATCCATAGATTGTTTAATAATCTAGATACATCTGCAAGAATTTATGGATAAAATCCTAAAAATCTTTCACAATTGTGCATGAGAATACCGCTAGTACATTATTCAATCTAAAGGGAAAAACTATATATGTAAAGATACCCCACTCAATGGTGAAAGTAGTCTTCTCCTGATCTTCCTTTATGATGTACAATTGGTGGTAACCAAAAAATCCATCTGTAAAAGAGTATATTTCGTGCTTAACAAATCCCTCAAGGATATCTTTTGTAAATGGAGTAGGAAAAGGATCAATGACACATGAAGCATTTTTATTCTCTGCAGTCCACACAAATCCTTATCCTCTCATCCTTATTAATACTTATGACCATGGGGCTAACCCACTTAGATTATTCAATGGGCTCAATTATTCCAGAATTGAGCATTTTATAAATTTCTTCCTTGACCTTAACATGTAAATTAGGATTCATCCTGTAAGGTCACTTCCTAACTAGGTGCGAGCCTGCTTTCAGCTTGATTTCATCTCTATTAGAGAAGGGTGTACCCCCTTTAGCTCATGACAACCCCGTGGAAATAAGTCCTGAAATTCAAGAAATAATTTAATAACCTAAGATAATTATTGTTCAGACTAGTAATCCCCAATAATGGCCTCCCTAGGTTCTGCATTTGTACTAATATTAACCTTATTTGTTTTTATAGGAGTGTGATACGTGCGAGACTTTTCATATGTAGTGTCCATTACCTCATGCACACATTCTATGTGATCAACATCTAGGTTATCAACCTCATCATCATTTATCATGCATACCAGTTTACCCTTTTCTTTACACTTGCAGGCACAAACCATTTCTTCCTCATCATTTTACTCTAGTTCAAGGTATGCCTCGAGATCAATTTCTCCAAATATCTCTAATATAAGTTCTTCAGTCTTCACACTATATCCCAAAGCGATGCACTTAATTATCTATAAAGCTTCATTGACTGGAGGCTTAATAGAAAATTAATCAAAGTTGTGGATCATACATGATGTCATTTATTTCCAATTTGTTGTTTCTCTTTTAAGTTCTGAATAGACATACCATGCGCATGCGTAGCCACGTAATGTAGAATATAACTTATGTACCTAAAGTGATGGTGGTAAAACCTCTTTGCCTTACACCCAAATATTTCTCTCACTCCTAGACATGATGAGAGGTAGGATATTTCCCGTGAAATTTACATGTCTGAGTAAATACATTATTTTAAGTGAACCTAGTAGAAAAGGTGATTCTCACTTCTTTCCACTCCAAAAGGCCATCTCTATGTGTTTCCCACCAATGCACTACTATACCATGTAAAGTATATATGGGCATATTTCTTCTATCCCCTTCATTTTGCCACTTAGTTTCCATGCTGCGCAGAAATGCATCAAGGTTCCCTTCACTAGTATACCATAATACACGGTTACATCCTAACTACCTCACATGCATGGACTAATCATTCTAGTGGCTCTTCCTTTGACCTCGTGCCCAATCATTTCATACATTCCATGATCCTAGTTATTACAAGAAACAATAGTAGTGTCACTCATAGACTACACATCTTCCCAACAAAGTATGCCTTCCTTGGTTAGCTCTAGATTCTCTGGGTCAAGCGGTGACTACACACATATTTTGTTAAGATATTATTCACTCAAGGGCTTGACATAGGGCTCTGCCTTCTTATTTAGCAATGGTATAATAACGTGTTCTTCTTCATTCTCAAAACTAATGTACCTTTTTATTAAAGTGCAAATATGCCTTATTCACATAACAATAGGGTAATCCAAGTAATGTTAGGAAGTTTTCTACTTTAGCCAACTCTAATACTTCAAAATTCCTAGTAAAATTGAATCACTGAATTGTAATAGTTCCATCCTTTAGTAACCCAATTAACATGGCCCTAGTATTATTTTCCATATATAGAACATTCATCAATGACTGCAAGGTTGGTATACTAATCTTGTTCCATGCATCTAAATTCAACACATTCACTTCCGTGCCAATATTAATAAAAATTTTTCATAATAGCCAACCATCAATAACTGCATCAAGAGTAATTTCTATCAAATTCATGACTCTAATGTGGAATATCTACATGAAGTATTTGTCTTTCGCATCTAGACCCATCACGTGGTATCTTCTCTCACAACCATTCCCGTAACAATGAAATGATGTTCTCCTACATCAACATATTACATATCTCCTTTAAATCATCCACATCCTTCTATGGTATCTCAATGGTATTTCATCTCTCTCTCTCTGTCACGCGCTTATTCCATTAAACATTATATTCCCCCTTGCAACATCTTGACATTCTTGTGAAAAGAGTATCTCCTTGAAGATATTAAGCTTATGCTAGAAGGACGTCACTCTAATACCAATTATTAGAGATTCACAAGCACTAATAGGGGAGGTGAATCAGTACAGATTAAAATTAATTCACAGAGCTATACCAATCCACAATTTCCTAAATTGGTGTAGTACTATATCATGGGCATTTCATCAAACATGTATCAGAAATTAAAATACTGAACACAAAATTTATAGTGGGAAACCCTTTCAGGACAAAAAACCACTTGAAACCATAGCTTTATTAGGAGCACACATTCCAAAGTATTATAATGGTTTCATTTGAGCACCCACTCAACCCCTAAAGCACCCACTCCAAATTCTTCAAGTTGTTTCACCACATAGGAGTACTGTATGACAAAATGATTTAAAAGGTAAAGGTAAGGTATGTGAGGAATACCTGGAGGTCATGAAGAGGTTGCACATCATTTTTGAAGAAAAATTTGATTACAAAGAAATATTTTTGTTATTGGAAGGACTACTTGAGAAGCAAAGAAAGACCACAAAATAGAGTTAATAGAATAGGTCAGTGGATTTCCTAGCATGAGCTAGATCCAGGAAGCGGGGTGCTTCCTCGAAGGTTATCAATCCATGTATTAATACAAATTAATGTTCATAAATATCATGAAATGGAAAGTCCTACAATAGTTATATGATTTGGTTATCTCACACAACACAATAGTCTAAATCTAATCTAAATGACAAATACAAGATTACATGTAGAAGACTTGTTGGTTGTTAGGGCCTATAGGTATGATAGAGGGTAGAAAGAAGGTCTAAGTGAAGTCTTGGGAGGTTTTGGAGAGTTTCGGGTGGAGGAATGAGCTCACTCATCTGAGGGGAAAATTATAGACACAAAGAATGATGTCAGTTAGGGAACCAATGCCAGTCATTGGTTATAGCCGAGATCAGTTGGGTAACCAATCATGGTAGGGAAAATTGGGTTTTAAAGGTAGAAAAGAGGTTGATTTGGGATCTATGTGATTACACAAAGTATTGGGAGGTATTAGGTAGGGTGTGGGAATTTAGGTGAAGACTCAACAGGGGTAAAAGGGGTGGTTGAAAAGGCAGATTTGTTTTGGTTAGTAGGGCATCAAGTGAAAGGGCTACAAAAGGTATCCGAGAGAGGGAAGAGCTAATTCGAAAAAGATAAAGGATCTAAAACCAAATCTAATGAAATCAATAACCTAGTTAAGAATACTTATCCGAGATCTAGAGGTTGGTAGAAGGTTGTGGTTGGTGGGTGTGCATAGGAGAGACGATTGGAGATCTAATGTAGTGGAAGTGAAGGTTGAGTGCTTCTCTGTGCGAATGTTTTAAGCCTATGAATCCATAGATTGGTTGTTGGTAGAGAGTTTGATGGTATGGTGCTCAGTTGATCATCCGAGTGTCGAATTAAATTCCAAATATGTGAGATCAAAGAATTCCAACCAAAAGAAGAACCTAGGAAAAGAGTTGAAAATTCTTATTTAAAGGAATCGATGGTGGTTCCTTCACCGGCACCGACTAAGGAATAACCAGGGTCAGTTAGGGAGAAATAGTCTTATTTTCTAAAAATAACATTTTCTCTCCCTTTTGGCATAAGTCAAGAATGGTTATGGATTAGGAGTCTTGATTATCATTAAATAACATAAGAAATTAGTGGGAGAGGTAGTTGGTAATTAATATTAGGTTTAGAAGAATTCTCAATTGGTTAGGGGGAGTGATGAATCAATCTTAGTTATTAAATGGTATTATAATGGGTCTAAGGTGAGGTGGTGAGGTGAGGTTAGGTGGAGGGGTGAGGTAATAATTAATCTAATATAGGTAACTAGATTAATAAAAAATATGTCAATGGGGTCATGGCAAGGGGGTATGTAACAAAATGGTATCTAAAGGGTGTGTACACAAACACCCACTCGAAGATACACTGAGCCCCCACTTAACAATTTTAGCAAAAACACACTTACAAGGAGCACCAACCCCTAATTTAATTATCTCCAACTGATCTTTTGTAGGCATCTACCCACAAGGAGGTTGCAACCCCCTAAAAATGCTAAGCTACAACTTAGACTTATTTTATATGAAAATTTTGATCATGTAGATTCATAATTACTTATATAGTGAATTATGGTCACTTTCCTATATCTGTCTGTGTTTTCTCTATCACTCCCTTTTGTTCATCTGATTCAAACTCTCTTTCTCAACCAATCTTCCACAATGATGATTTTCTCATCTAGTTCTTCAATACTTCATATGTCTAATCTCTTCTTTCCTTTCTCTTTTCCTTCAATCGTGACATTTCTTCTGTTACTCCTTCAGCTCTAGTGTGTTATTTCATTTTTGAGCAACACTCAAATTTACTTCGTGTTCTCTTGTTATTGACAATCAAACCATTCCATCAATTTGATTAGAGTTTTGTGCACCATTTCCTACTCTATCACCTGAAAATATGGTCCATTAAATGAATACCAATTAAATCCTAATAATTTTCTTGCTATATTCGACTTGATTTCACCTTTCACCAGATTTTTTTTGATCAATAACTAAAAATAGATTTCTCATTTTCCTAGGATTTCCAAGATGAGTGAGCCATTTTCTCCTCTGATATTTAAATTTTCCTTGAAATCAGGAAACACATAGAGAGTGTAACTATTTTTCCATAAAGTCAATGAGCATTAAATGTTAACAGCTAGAATTGTGGATTTCTTCATTTTTCCTGGAGCTCAAGTCGTATACTCAGCCACAATTACCAGACAATCAAATCACCATCAATTTTGGAGAACAAAATCTCAATTGTCCATTTTTAAATCATTTAATTATCCTTGAGCCTTGTCCAGTCCATATTTTCTCAATCTGTGACTATCCTTATCTTCTTTGACATTCTCCTTTGTATCGTGGTAATATCCTTTGACCTATGACATTTCTCATTTCATGGTGGATTTTTAGTCATCCGTAGGTTTAGTTTTTCTTCACGGATTTCCTGCTCATCTTTTGAATTTTTGTGGCTTTGTCCCATGTTCGTGGCTTTATCCTTTTCATATGGATTTTATCATTCTCTGTTGCTCTTCTCCAGTCCTTCACATATTTTCTCTTTATACATGACTTTCTCCAGACTTCCCTTTCTTCTACATATTTTTCCTTCAGTCCATCCTTGCTTGCGTGACTCTTCCTACACATCCACTACTTTAGCTTTCTCACCCACAACTTTTCCTTTAGCTTCTTTTTACTTTGAAGGCATCATCCTTTTACCCTCGGCATTAACTAAGCTTCCAAAAATTCTTCTAGATTTCTGTGGATCCTCTATGACTTTTGTGACTATCTCCTCATATCCGCGGCATGCAAAAAAATTGATTAAGTTCCTTAAAATTATCCTTGATCATCCTGACACCTCTGTGAGATGACACTACCAATCAACCTTCATATTTCTTGCTTGCTCACTTTACCAATTAACCCTTTTTCCATCAATGTCATTTGACATTAAATACTTTTTCCATAAATGCATCTTGACATCAATGACAACACATATGTAAATGACAAGGGTCCAACAATCTCACCCTTTTTCATTGATGGCAACACCTCAACACGTCAATACCACAGGAACTTACACCCTTTTGACAGAAAAATAATACTTGCATACATGGTTTCTATTTTCAGCTTCACTCCTATGTGAATATTTCTTGGTTGGTTTCAGCATCTCTCCTCTTTTTTTTATATTACTACATCTCTCCCCCTTTCAATGTCACAGACTCGTTTATGATTTTAGCATTTCTCCCCCTTTGACAATAATGATAAAGGGCTAACTATGCCACATAAAGATAAAAATAATGGTAAGCTAGATACTACGTGTTATTACCTCAAGAATCTCTCCCTGGGCACATGCTTCTGATCCATATGATTTGATACACTCACGGCAGTGCTCCCCTAAAGTTGATGCATACTTTAATGATTTTGAGCTAGCAGACTAGCTCTCCTTGTCATAAATATTGTTTGGTACTAATTAATAACTTGTATTACATGAGAATACTCCCTCATCTTATCAGCACCTTCTAGTTGTTGGTGGGATCAGGAATGACCCTCAAATTCATTCCTTAAGTGCTCAAAAGTATCCTTTGGTAGTGGCTTGGTCATCATATCTGCAATTTCTTCTTTTGTGCTCACATATTCTAAACTGAATTTCTTTTCATTCCCTTGTTCTGTCAATAAATGATATCTAAATGGAATATGTTTGGTCTTTGAATGGGACACGAGCTTCTTATATACACTTATTGCACTTGTGCTATCACAAAACAAGGGAATTGGAATGTCAAATTTTACCTTGTAATCTTTCAATGTCTTCTTCATCCATAGAAATTTAGTGCAACACATTGCAATAACTGTATATCCTACTTCACATATTGAGAGAACCACTGATGATTTCTTCTTTCTCATCTAAGAGACTAAATAATTCCCAACAAAGAACACTTTTCCACTTGTACTCTTCTTGTCATCAACACTTCCTGCCTAATCAACATCTGTATATGCTTTTTTGATGAAGTCATTTCTCTTAGGGTACCAAAATCCATATTTAATTATTCCCAAGAGGTATCTCAAAATTATTTTAACCACCTTAAAGTGTGTTTCCCTTAGATCCTCTTGAAATATTCTAACAAGACCTACCACCTGCATGATATATGGCCTTGATGCAATGGAATAGAGTCGGCTGCCAATCATGGATCTAAACAAGGTTTTATCTACTTTTGGTTAGCTTTCTTCTTTTTTTAGCTTGCATCCCACTTCCATGGGTGTTCCGATAGGTCTAGAATCTTCCATCCTAAACCTTTTCAACATTTATTTGATATATTTGGTTTGGGATATGTTGGACCCTGAAAATTGACTAAGTCCCAAGGCATAAGAAGAGCACGTATGCACAAGGCAAGTGAGTAGAAGGGACTCAAGGAAATGCATGTGGGATAATAGGTTGGCATGTGGAAGAAGGAAAGGGATTAAAGACTTAGCCACATTTCTGAGGTGGTATCGTAGTAAAAACATGTGAAGGATCGAGTAGGCGTGATGAATGGATAAGGTGCCAGCCTGGAGTCTTAGAGGTCAAGGAAATAATATCCCATGAAGGGAATAATCCAAAGGAGGATCATTATAGTTAGTGGAGGTTATGGGAAGTTGGCATAAGTACTCGAGTATGGAGGAGCATGTTTCCACCTGACATGCACCCTGATTTTGGATAAGGTTATGGAGGTGAAGGAGAGCCCTTGATTTCTATATAAAGAGGAATTTGGATCTAAAAGAAAGGATGATTGTGGTTAGAGGTTGCTACTATTGTTAGAAAGGATGAGGTTATGCATGCACAACGCATTTGGGTCTGAAACAAGAGTTGTAATGGAAAAATATAGCTAGCCTCTCTATGCAGAGTAGTTTTACAGGGTTGGAATGTTATTCCTTGATGTATCTAGTTTGATATGACCCTTTTTAATGCAACGTGGCTACTTTAAATGATTATAAGTAATATATGAAGCTCTGTTCTAAATATCTATGTTTATGAACCAAACCCTAGTGTGTTTTCATGTTATTCATGGTTTAGATCTATTTTTTCTACGTTGTTGTAATGTTTATGGTTATCTCATGATGAATTTTTTCTTAGAACTAGCACCTCTACCTCTATGTTAGATTCAATACATATGTTTCTAGTTCTATAACCATTCCTCCATTAATGGCAGAAAATTCTCATAAAGCTCACATAAAAGAGGGGCTCAACGCCCACACACACCTCGGGTGAGCACCCAAATTATGTTGGGTGATAGGATGATGCATTTGGGGCTTAAAGGGAGTAGGTAAAAACATGACTACATCTTGGTTCCATTATCAGGATCTCTTTTGAATTTGTTGTGAGAATGGTGCATGATGAAAGAACACTTGACCTTGGATAACATTGAGGCTTGGATTAAAAGTACAGAGGATGAATTTTCCCATCAGTTAAGTACTAGATGATGAGGCCGGAATATGTCTGATTAATGTATAATATATGATCTCATCTTACTTTTCTTTTTATTAAGTCTGATTACATTTTGGGACTTTTATTTTATCTTATATGAGTTAGGATGTAATTGTCTATCTTTTGATTGATTGTGATTCTAATGTTAAAAGATCTAAAATTCCTGACAAAGTGTGTGCTTCAAATTCAGTTTTATAATAAAGCAAGAACACAGATGCTAACCAAACATCACGATCAATAAGATGAAAGCAATTTTCCAGAATAAATTTACATAAACCTTTGCAAAAAAATGAACATCAATATCATATATTATTATGGAACTCAATGAAATATAATGAGAATGGGCCTTGTTTATATAGGCAAGGAATAAAAATCTAAGAACCAGTCAAGGTCATAGATCAAGCCATAAATCATGGAAAGAACTAGTCAAGTACATAGATTTATGAGAGAACTAGACATCAAGGATGTAGTCAATACCATAGATCAAGGAAAGAACTATACCTAACAACTAGATAATATCTCCTAATATCTAAATAAATAAAAAGAAATATCCACACACATAAGTGTGTGAGGATAAATACAATAATGTACCTAGGTGAACATGAGCTAAGGTAAATACCTACTCTAACAAATTTGATATGAGTTAGGATGTAATTGTCTATATTTTGATTGATTGTGATTCTAATGTTAAAAGCTCTAAAATTCCTGACGAAGTGTGTGTTTTAAATTTAGTTTTATAATAAATCAGGTATAATCAGTCGAGGAAATGAAGCAGGTAGCATTCAATATGTTTTTGGTAGCATCTGTTCCCACATAGCTAGTTCCGAAACTTCCAAGCTAGTTCTGGAACTCCATCACATAGTCATTATCCAGTTTTGGAACTTTCAGACTTAGTTTCGGAACTCCATTATTTAGTCCCAGAATTTTCAGACTTAGTTTCGGAACTCCTGGGTATAGCTCTAGAAATCTTATGGTTTTGATCCTTAATGATTTCCTATGGTTCTGGAACTTCTCTAAAGTTCCGGAACCACTCTGAAGTTCTAGAACCGATGGAAGTTTATCTATCCTAACCACATCCATAGATTTTGCATCTACGACCCTTTCAATCAGGAAAGGATGAGAATATTTCTGAACGTAGATCCAAGGATAGTTATCTTACAGCTGTTTGATCAACCACAATTTGACTCAACATCTATTCTTGGCATGATTTGATTTCATCAGAATCATTGAGACAACTGTGATTGTAAAATGTATATAAAAGCAAACCTGCAGTAGATATATATATATAGATATAGAACAGAAAAGAGACTAAGTACTCAAATCCAGTACGTTTTGTAATACTGAATGTTTTATCAATAAAATAGCCATTCTTGTTTGAGAGAATTCTGAGTTGTTAAATCTTGATTCGTGGAGGAGCAAGGGCCCACTCCCCCAAGGACTAGGATATTCATTTATTTGGTATTTATATTTCTTCAGCAAATAGCTTAGATCTGTTAATTCTATATTGTTTTAATTCTTCCAGTTAAGCTCTATTGTATACTTGTTCATGGAGGTGTTTAGATAGATTCTTATATTTCTTGCAATTGTTTTCAAGCATTCTAAATTGAGTGTGTTTATTTCCAAAAGCAAGTGTGTTTATTTCCATTCTACACAGAGTGTTTACTTTCAACAAAGTTATCATAGTTTGGTTTAAATAAGGTTTTACCAAGAAGTCCTTAAGACATTGAAAAGATCCCCCAGAAAATACAAAAATAACTACAGTCAACTACTAGATCGATAAGATTACTCTTGTTGCATATAGCTTTAAAAACACCCCTGGTTTGATATGACATCAACAAGAAGTTGATTAAATGAAGGGAATAATGACACCCATCACTAGATCTGAGTTTGATGTAAGTAAATGGGTAGAAGAATACCTATATCATGATATTTCTGAGACCTTATTTTTTTGTTTCTTAGTAGAGTTGTATGAGTAGCTACCAACATATGCATCAAGGAGAATCTGGTTGTATAGACCTTGTGTTTGGAACTAAGAAGAGTATTAAAGGTTGCATGATGCTGATCTAGCCTAGACTCGTGTCATTGATCATTGGTGGAGTGGAATGTTGGTTAGTTATACACTGGAGTATGTGGTTTCTATATATTATTTCTTGAATATTGTTGAGTTTGATTTTTTAAGGGAGATAAGTGGATCATTCTTGCATGCTATCCCATTAGCCATTAAGATCTTGATCATCACTCTCAGCATGGAGGCATTTCCTATGGCTAGCTAAGCTTCCACTAGACGCAGGGTGTGGAAGCTCGTGTGGAAGGAGATGGCGGACCTTGCGACGAAGATAGAGAGAGGAAAAAAAAATCAAGTATAATGAAGTGCAAGAAAGGGAGTTGGCAAGATAATGCAAAGTTGCAAGAGTGATGAAATTATGGAGGCAGATGTTATAAGAAGCATGTGAGGTTTGCACGCAAGACATGGAACCTGAGAAGTCTGTGCTACCCCATCTTTGCAAGCGCGGGAGAGAAACCCCCTTGGCTTCTAGTGAGAGCTTGTCATATGGAGAAAAGAGAGCCATAGGCACACATCTTAGCCCACCTAGTGACCAAACCCTAGCGCTTAGCTTTCCAATTCCTGAGATAAGTGTGGTTAACCTGGTTGGTATTAGTATTGGTGGTCAATTAACACCTAGTAGATATAATTTTTCATTTAGTTCATCTATGGCATCACAAAAATTTCCTGTGTTCAAAGGTATATTGTCTGGCACAACATTTGGGAAAATTATGGGTACACAAGGGTTGAATACTACATCTATGGGTGGTTCGACATCACAAAATGTTGGCGTGTAGTTCATCACAACAATAGGGACATAAGGCACAAATTATTCTTTAGGCCATTTAATTGCTGTGGGAGGGGGGTCTGGTTGATCCATAGGAATAGGAGCTAGTGGATCCAGTGGTGGTGGAAACAAAGGAAGATGTCAAGGATCTGGGACTGGTAGAAAAGGAATTTAAACACCTCATCATGTGTTTTATGATATGTCCCTACATTTACTTGATTGTAAATGTGTTGAGGATGTTGCAAAGCATGTACAAAAATGTGAATTTCTATGGCGCGCTAAGGGAAACACTGACCCAGAGTGGAAGGAAAGTCATTTTGCAACCACATTATAAGGGCGCGCGTATAGCTAGTACCAAAGTTATGAACCTCATTAGACAGTAGTGGATTATATTACACTGTGTGATACCTTTTTGGTAGAATTCCATATTCTTGAGTTTTAGCAAAAGAGCATCTGTCATCACCAATCCGGCACTATGATAAGATGGAATGATGAAAAATCTGAAATATCAAAGTAAATTATAATATTAACATGAAATTGTTACAATCTCACCCATGAGGTACTTCAAGTGTTATTGACTTCACTTGCCTTCCACCAATACTATGGGAGAAACTTTACAATTACACCTCTTAATGGCTTCTTCAACACACCTTTAAACTGATGGCTTCCTTTACACACTTCATACAATATTTCTCACTACTTCCTTCTATGCTAAATGAGGGGGGTGGCCTCTTTATTTATAGAACTTCCAGGCTTATCCATCTTATCTCTAAGATAGGATAAGAAATCCACTCTGACGAATCATATTCCATACCTTAACTCTTATTTGTACATGTAAGCTTATCTTTTAAGATAAGATAAACCTTATCATTTCACATGGGTTCCACATTTTTAGACTTTTTACAAGTAAAATATACAAAAATATTTATGACCTCACTCCTTGTCCTTATTACCAATATAATATTTCTAATTCCTAATCATGTAGACCCTAATTCTCTACTTACCCCAACTTTGACATTTTAACATTACTGGACCACTTATGACAACTATTTACTTTTTACCACAACATTCCTATTGTACTTTTGACTATTGCCATACTATACATTATTGGCGGCGTTGTACTAGCAGCGCTGTTATCTTCTATTAGATGCTACTACTAATTATACTTAACAACATCCTATTCCTAATACATACATTATTGAAATAGAAATTACGGAGGAAAATTTTAGTGTCGACACATCAGCGCACTCAAAGAGATTAAAAAAGGTATTGTAGAGACTGTACATGAGTATGATGCATGCTTTAAGAATCTCTTGTCTAAGTTTTCTTATGATATTCATCTCTCTTAGCATACTCAGTGGTTCATTGGAGGATTTATAACAAATTTTAGATGAGCTCTTTCCCATAATACTTTCACAAATCCGCATGAGGCCTTGGATGTTGCTTTGTGTGTTAAGGCAATTAGAAGCATTGACACTGGGGTAAGCCCATTTTTTAAAGCACAAATTGTTGTTATGACGAAGTAGCTTGAAAAACTATTTGTGAACTCAGCTCATGAAACTCACATTGGGCTTTGTTGTATAGACTGTGAAGTAGAAAGATATACCAAAGATAGTTTCCTTCGAAATTTGATGTGCGCTATGACAATATATTATGAAATTTTTGATGGGGACCATGATGCAAGTAGATGCCCATTGTTGCAGCTTGTGATCCGCAAGCATGTGTCTTGTTATTTTAAGATTTATACATCTATAACCCATGATACAAAGGACTGTAGACTGATAGACCAAATCCATGATACCATTGACACTCGTGTACGTAAAACCAACATTGGGAGCAGTTTCAAGAATGAAGGAAATCAGAATGAAGGGCACATAGATCTAGGTGGTCAAGGAAGAGGTTTCCACAGAGGATTCAGAGGCCATGGTAATTAAGGAGGTAGAAGTGAGTTCCCCCATGGAACTTGTTACAATTGTGGATCTACTGAACACTACAAGCGTGAATTTATGGATCTGTTATAGTGCTCATGGTGCAAGAAGAAACATAGATATGAGGAGTTCCCCAAGTTGTATGAGCATACGAGCCAGATCTAGAGGAAGGAAAAGGGCACATGAATGGTGAGTTTAAAATAGGCTGACCCACTATGGTTGCCTAGGGTGGCACATAACCCTCTATTTGAACTAGTCCTAGTGAATATGCAAGAAAAAGCCATGCACACAAGATAAGAACTAAAGAAAAGGCCTCTCATTACAAGAGAAGAAGTATTACATGGAAAGTATCCTGATCCAAGAAATCAAAAGGAGGTTTATCAAGATACTATATAATTGATTAGGAGTTTACAAGGGGAGATTTAATGTCTGAAGGAGAAGCCATCGAAGTTGGAATAGAAAAAGAGCATTGATGTCCCTAAAAAAGATATGGATGAAGCTAGGGAGGTATGTCAGATGTTGCACCAAGAGAACATTATTCCTCTATTAGGGGAGTGGTTAAGAGAAAAAGTAACACACACTAGAGGTGAGCACGAGAGACAAGTTTTACATGCTAACCTACCCCCTTACAATATTGACTATGATAAGGAAATCACATTAAATATGGTGGTTGATGGATGGATTCTAAGAAAAATATTGATTAACACAGGCATGTTACTCAATGTCCTTACCTTGGATGCATGGAATCACATGGGAAGGCCCAAATTGCATCCATCTTCAAATGTGTTTTACATGGCTAATAGAACAAAGGCTATGCCCATTGGGGTTTTGAAATATGCATCCATAACCATTCAAGGGCCAACGTTTATTGGTGATTTTGAGGTTCTAGAGCTTGTTGAGGTAGACAATTTCCTAGCATTACTTAGACGCCCTTGGTGTTACAAGAACAACAATGATTTGTGCTTAAATAAGGGGTACATTAGTTTTGAGAGCAATAAGGAGTGCACAATTATAACACTAACTGATGGAATGTCTACACCTTATGTGGAATCTTTAGGAGAAGAGGATATGGATAGAATATATGTGTGCACCTTCAAGGATTCTAAAGTTATTCATCCATCAAGAGAAGGAATCATTAAGTGGGAAGATTCTCAGTCCATGAGTGACACAACTAGAATTTCATGTGACAATCGGGCGCATGAGACCTATGAGTTGGTTGGAAGGTAGATGAAGGGTTCTGTCACTCGAGTTACCAGGGTGTGCTCAGTTAGGCACCTAGGAGGAAGAAAACTACCTTATTATACTAGAGAAGTTAACCCAGATTTTTTTCTATGTACAATCAAATCCCAGTGGACATGTCAGGTAGAAAGGAGGAATATGCTAACTTATACCTTGCATGGGAAAAAAAAACGCTGGAAGGTGACACATCTAGATAATCTTCTAGAGTGGCGGGAAGTGAGAATTGTGCTTTCTGTTAGGTTTCTCTAAAGTAATGCACCATCTAATATATGTGACTATGATGGGAAAGGATATTCCTCATACCATGTTCAGGAGTGCAAGAAAACCTAGAAGGAAGGCCTGGAAGCCTTTCCTCCTTCCCTATGGGTACATAAGTTATATTCTACCTTGCAAGGATGTGCACGCGCATGGTATATCCATTTAGAGATACTTTGTCAGACAGGAAACTGACAAGAGATGGCAACAAATATTATTCAAACTTTTGAATATTAGTCTCCTAAGCCATTAGTGAATGAGGCGTTACAGGTAGTTAAGTGACTTACCTTGGGAGATAGTGCCATGGCTGAGGAAAAAATTCTGGATATATTAGGAAAACCTAAGTTAGAGGCATGCTTCATGGAGGAAGAGGCATAAGAAGTACAGTTTGAGTGTGCCTACCTAGAAAAATAAAAAGGGAAGTTGGTATACCTAATAGATGACAAGGAAGTGGATAATTTGGATGTTTATCACACATAAGGTATGTGTGAAGTATTAGACAAATCAAATGAGAAGGCACACGCCTACCATGAGCCCTTGCAAATGAATAAATTCAAAATTGGAATAGAAGAGGAACCAAAAGAAGTTGTCATTGGAGATTACTGGATGGACTAGGAGGTTTCAAAAATATTTGAGTTGTTGCATGACTTCCAAGATTTGTTTCCGCATGGATACCATGAGTTAAAGTGAGTTCATCATTCCTTAGGGGAAACATGCATTAAGTTAAAGGAAGGTGTGTGCCCTTTCAGAAAGAGGCCCTATAGGATGAACCCAAATTTGTGCGTAAATGTTAAGGGGGAGATTGATAAGATGATGGAATATTGAATCATCGAGGCCATTAAGGAATCTAAATAGGTGAGCCCAATGGTGATTAGTATCAAGAAGGATGGAAGGTTAAATATATGTGTAGACTATAGATATTTGAATACTACATGTATCATAGATCCTTTCCCAACCCCATTTACTGAATAAATATTGGAAGGTGTAGCAGGGAAGGAGATTTATTCTTTTATAGATGGATTCTCAGTTTATCACAAGGTAAGAATTGTGAAGGAAGACCAAGAGAAGACTAATTTCACCATTGAATGGGGAAGTTTTTCTTATACGGTCATGTATTTTAGACTGAAGAACACAAAATTTTTATTTTCACGCATTGTAGTGTAGGCCTTTCAAGACTTAATCCAAAAGTTTCTGCAAGTTTACCTGGATGATTGGATGGTATATGGATTAGTAAGAGATCATTGTGACAATTTGAGGTTAATTTTTAAGAGGTGCAGGAAGCTAAGTATCTCTCTGAACATTAAGAAGTGTGTCTTTACTACTCCATGTGGGAAACTACTAGGTCACATCATTTGCAAGGAAGGCTTATTGGTAGATCCTGCCAAATTTGTTATGTATACTGCTTCACTCTAGTATCTATCAGGTAATTTGGATTCATTCAATATTGTTCTCACCATTTCTTACATAATCATATTCTTTCCATCAACAACTCCATTCTACCAAGGTGTTTTGACAGCTGAGAATTGTCTTCTAATTTCATGTTCTTCATAAAATTCATCAAATTCATTGGACCAAAATTCTCTTCCTTTGTCTGATCCTAAGCATTTAATATTTTTTTTCTCATTTTCTACTAGTGCTTTGAATTTCTTGAATATGTCTAAAGCTTCTGACTTTTTCTTTAAACATGCTACCCATGTCATTCTAGTGTAATCATCTATCAAAAGCATGAAATACACCTCACCTTGTATACTTTTAGTTCTGGTAGGACCAAAAAGATCTGTATGAATTAACTCTAGAGGCATGATTGTGGAGTATTCTTTTGACTTGAATAATCTTCTTGTTTGTTTACCATGAAGGCATGCTTTACAAAGTGTATCTACTGGTTTAACAATTTTTGGCATATGTTTTACACACCCTTTAGAACTTAGTTTTACAAGATTTTCAAATCTCATGTGTCCCAACCTTCTGTGCCACAGCTAAATGTAATCAACCTTACTTGTGAAGCATTTTTCATTCTTTATCTCATTTAGAATATACATGTTGTTCTTTGTCCTTTTGTCTTTTGTAACTATCTTTCATGTTTTTCCATTGATAATATCACAACCTTTATCATGGAAGATCACATTATATCCTTTCTTGCACATTTGAATCACACTTAATAGATTGTGTTTTAGGCCTTTAACATAGAGGACATTCTCTGTGATTATTTTACCATTATCTAAACTCAGAGTTCCTTTTCCAACTATGTTTGTTGAGTTGTTATCACCAAATATAACGACTCCTGATGCATTGTTTGATAGAGAAATGAATTTAATTTTGTCACTTGTCATATGGATGGAGCCTCCACTATCCAGATACCATATTTTATCTTCATTTTGCACACAAAATGAAGTTTTCACTATTGAGTAAGACTCTTTTCTCTTATTGAGTAAGACTCTTTTCACTATTGAGTAAGACTCTTTTCTCTTTAAAACATACACCCATTTCTTTTATTTAGGAGGTTCTTGTTTACTTGTTGATGCCTCATTTATTTTCTTGTAATAATTATAGTAGACATCATTATAGTTTAAACTGGTGTAAGATGGGCCAAAGTTTCTTCTATAGCCTCTAGATAATTTTCTACACTTAGTAGCCTTATGTCCAAACTAATTACATGAATAACAATAGCCATAGAAAGAATGTGTGTACCTCATAAAATAGGTGATTATGGGAGTAGTAGTCCTTTTCTTGGTGGATTTTCTAAACTCTATTTTTATAGGAGAATATGTGCTTGGAATTGATGTGGTCTTGTTTCCTTCATTCTTTGTAGGATCCCTTTCCTTACTTTCTTCCTTGAAACCAATCTTAGAATTATCATTTGTATCACATTAGATGATTAGTATATTAGTTAAAACATTTGAACTCTTCTCTATATTTTCATACACAATTATCTTGCTTGTCATTTGTTCTATCTCAAATTTTAGTCGCTCAAGTTCTGAGTTCAATTTTGTGTACTCATCCTCCTTTGATTTGTAATAATTTGAAATATTTTCCAACTTATTTTCAATCTCTTTGAGATCATTATCCTCTTCTTCTCTTATATTTTTTCTTTCCTCAAAGATGTAGATTTGTTCTTCATAATATTTTAATGTGCACCTCAAATTTTGATTCTTTCTTCTGTACAGTCTCAATTCTTCAAGAGAACATACTAATTTATCTTCAATATTTACTTCAGCTTCTTCTTCATTATATTCTTAAAAGTAAATTGTATTCTTTCTTTTGGAGTTGCATTCTTTAGACACATCTATGGCCATAAATAAGCATTTAGACTGGTCTTCATCATTTTCATTTTTAGAACTTCTTCAGTTTCTTGAATCAGATTCACTTGATTCTTCCTTTGAGTAGAAGTTCATTTTATTCTTAAAGGATTTCTTCTTGCTATTTTAATTTTTATCTCCAGTTTCTCTCTTTATGTGTTTGTGATTTTCCTCTTCATGTTTAGACTAAGTTTATTTACTTTTATTTAGACATTTAACAAAAAAATGACCTATTTGTCCACATGTGAAGCATTTGAAAGGGAGTTTTCCTTTATAATTAATTGAGCCTCTTTTCAGTCTTCTTACAAACATTGCTTCAATATTTTCATCATCCAACTAATCTTATGAAACTAATTCTTCTTCTTCTTCTTGCTTGGATGTGGTTTCTTTCTTGACCTTGAATGCTACTTCTTTCTTAGTAGTCTTAGATCAAATAGTCCTCATCTTGTATACTGAAAGAGTGTTCTATAATTCATCCATTGTGAGATTCTTTATGTTTTTGGCTTCTTCTATAGCTGAAACCTTTGCATCAAATTTTCCACTTAGGGATCTTAGAATCTTTTGAAAAATAACATATTCTTCTAACTTCTCACCTATACCTTTGATCATATTAATAAATTCATCTATTCTTTGCATGTAGGCCACTATACTCTCATCACATTTCATTTTTAGATTCTCAAAATGAGCTCTGTAGGTCTAAAAATTTGTTGGATTGATTTATTCATCTCCTTCATAAATAATCTAAAGTTTGGTCCATATATCCTTTGTTGTTGTGCAATGCATAACGTTTACAAATTCTGTTTCAGTCAGGCTGCATAGGATAGAATTCATGGCTCTTGAGTTGCATTCATATTCTACTTTATCTTATAAAGAAGTGATTGACATGGATAGAGGATTTTATCCTTTCTTAACGTATTCCTAGATATAAAAACCAAGTGACATCAAATACGTATTCATCCTTGTTCTCTAGAATGCATAGTTCATTCCTATGAAGAGAGGTGATCTTGACAGTGATAAACCTCCTTGTGCCTGATTTGCTTCCATGATTGTGAAAAGAGGATCTCCTTGAAGATGATAAGCTTCTACTAGAATGACATCGCTCTGATACCAATTATTAGAGATTCACAAGCACTGATAGGAGGGGTGAATTAATGAAAATTAAAATTAATTTACATAGTTATACCAATCCATAATTTCCTAAATTTGTGTAGTACTATATCATGTGCATTTCATCAAACACATAATAGACGATAAAACACCGAACATAAAATTTATAACGAGAAACCCTTTCAAGAGAAAAACCCACTTAAAACCATAACTTTATCAGGAACACTAATTCCAAAGTCTTACAATGGTTTTAGTTGAGCACCCACTCAATCCCTGAAGTACCCAATCCAAATTCTTCAAGCACCCACTCGAAGACACACTGAGCACCCACTCAACAATTTTAGCAAGAAACCACTTGCAAGGAGCACCAAACCCTAATTTAATCAGCTACAACTGATATTTTGTAGGCCTCTACCCACAAGGAGGATAAAACCACCTAAAAATGCTAAGCTACAACTTAGACTTATTTTATATACACATTTTGACCATCTAGATTTATAATTGCTAATACAATGAATTATGATCACTTTCTTGTATCTATCTACATTCTCTCTGTCACTCCCTTCTATTAATTTGATTTAAAATCTCTTGCTCAATCAATCTACCAGACTGATAATTTTCTCATCTGAATCTTCAATACTTCATTTGTCTGCTCTCCTCTTTCCTCTCTCTTTTCCTTCAGTCACTCTTTCACATCTCAATTTCTTCATCTTCTCACTTAAGCAACATTTCTTTTGTTGTTCCTTCAGCTCTAGTGTATTATTTCATTTAAGAGCAACACTCAAATTGGATTTGAGTTATCTCTTTATTGATAATCAAACCATTACATTACTTTGATTAGAGTTTCATGCACCCTTTCCTACTCTGTCACTTGAAAATATAGTCCATTAAATGAATACAGTTAACTCCAGATATTTCTCTTACTTTATTTGTCTTGATTTCATCTTTCACCAAAAAATATTTATTGGTCGATACCTAAAAATAGATTTCTCATTTTCCTAGTATTTCCAAGATGAGTGAACCATTTTCTCCTATGATATTTAAATTCACCTTGAAATCAGGAATCACATAGACAGTGTAACTATTTTTCCACAAAGTCAATGAGCATTAAATGTTGACAGTTTGAACTATGGATTTATTCGTTCTTCGTGGAGCTCAAGTCGTATACTAAGCCACAATCACCAGATAATCGAGTCACCATCGATTTTGGAGAAAAAAACACAACTTTTCCATGTTCAAATAAATAAATTCTCCTCGAGCCTTGTCTAGTCCATATTTTCTCAATCTATAGCTATCCTTAGCTTTGACATTTTCCTTTGTATCACGACAATATCCTTTGACCTATGACATCTCTCCTTTCATGGCAGATTTTTAGTCATCCACAGATTTTATTTTTCTTCGTGGCTTATTCAATGATTTACAACTTTCCTCCTCATCCACTACCTTTCTACAAATTTGTCCGATGTCCATATATTTATCCTTTTCCTCAAGCTTTTATCATTCTTCGCAACTCTTCTCTAGTCCTTGGCATCTTTTCTCTTTATACGTTGATTTATCTATACTTCCCTTTCTTCCGTAACTTTTTCCTTTAGTCCATCCTTGCTTATGTGACTCTTCCTTCACATATGTGGCTTTACCTTTCTCACCTATGGCTTGTCCTTTAGCTTCTTTTTGCTTTGGTGTCATTATCCTTTTACCAGTGGCCTTCACTAAGATTTGGAAAAATTTTCTAGAGTTTCATGGATCCTTTACGACTTTTGTGGCTATCTCCTCATATCCGTGGCTTTCACAAAAATTGATTAAGTTCCTTAGAAATATCCTTGATCATCCTGAAGCCTCTATGAGTTGACATTACCAATCAACCTTCATCTTTCTCACTTGCTCACTTTGTTAATTAACCATCTTGGCATCAATGCCATTTGAAATTAAATACTTTCGCCATTAATACATCTTGACATCAATGACAACACATATGACAATGACAAGGGTCTAACATTTGGTTTCTCAACCTCAACCAACAGAACCTCTTCAACATGTGATTAATATATTATTTTCACTATACATTCCTCTACAATAATATTTTATACCTTACCACCCATAAATTATTATGTGGTAGGTTTCTCATGTGATACTAGGCCTCCTTCCTTCTCCCCAATTAATGTATTTTGGAAATTTCTTGGAAAATTTCAGCCCCAATATCGTGGACCAAACCATGTAACAAGTTAGTGAATTTTTATTTGCATGATAGGTTTTGTATCTATTTCCCTTTATCTCTCTATACCTCCTATATTTGGGCTTCTTCAATGGGCACATTGTTATGATCATAGTGTGCATATTCATTAATGCGTTGAGGTTTTGGTGTAATGGTTTATTACATTTTGTAACAGAATTTCCACCCATGTTCAAGTTCCAAAACGAGTGGATATTAATGCATTGTAGTGTTTTCCCAAAGATCATATAGGGATAGGAATGGTCCTACTATATGGGCAAAAATCTAACTCGGGGTCCAAGATATGAAACATTGGTGGGATGTTATGATCCTAGTGTGTAGATTCACTAACACTTCAAATTTTAGGTGTAGCAATTCATTCCACACATTGGTAGGAAATTATTGAATAGGAATAATGGCAAGTGTTTCATGTTACACAGGAGGTAGGGTAGTAAGAACTACCTCTAGAACTTGAAGGGTTACTGTAGGCATTGAAAATTGTAAAGTTACTCCCTTAACTACTATTTTTGTGGCTTTCTCCACTACAAGTGTTGACACCTTTTCCCTCTTGGTTATCAAAATATTTTATCTTAAAGGCTCATCTTATTCTTCCTCAGGGATGGATTCCAATTTTGGAATCAACATTTGATACCTTAGATGAACACTATTCTTTTTATACTTTAACTTGACAGATGGTCCCTTTGAGGAAGAAACAAGCACATTAACCTGAATAGTCTCCTTTGTAACAGATGTCTTAGGCCTTGATATTTGATGTGGGATTACTTGAATGTGTTTTGTTTCAATGACATGGGAACCTTCCATTGTTTTCTTCAATATCTCTTTTATCATGTGTGTTAAATTTGATATTAAACTCCATGTTTTACTTGTGGTGGCACTAAGCTCTTCCACATCTTTTGAAGTTGCTAACTTAATTGAAATTTGTGGGGAATTTCCTTTTAAGGGATATAAACTTGTAGATCCTTTCCTTAAAAGGGGAAGTATATCCTTTGTAATATCACTTTTGCAATACTCCCTTAGGACTATTTTATTTTGTACAGTCAAATCAATTCCCTTTCTACTTAGCCAAACCAAGGTATTTTTGATGATGTGAGATATTTTTTCATGCAATGAGGAACTTTATGGATTTTTCCACTCAATACTTGGAAGATTTTTTGAGGCTATATTCTCAACATAGTGCTTATTCACCAAGTCCTTTCCATCTACAAGTCCCTTAGGAACAACTACAATTTTGTAATTCACAAAATGGGTGAGATTCATATTGAATAATCTATGAATCTCACCTCCTCCTCATCCTTGTAATTTATCCAATAGTCCTCATAATAAGACTCATACTCATTTGAGGTTCCCAAATCTACTTGAACTATCCACCTGACTCATAATTAGGCCTAGGAGAAATTTTCTGTAATGTAATCCCGCACACTTATACTTCAAGAAGTTTGGATTTCACCAAGGATTGACATGAATACCTCCAAATCCCAATACAAAACTTGATATTGTCCTTGTGTTTCCATGCAATTATCTTGTGAACTACTACCAACTTCCTTGAAACTTCTAGCAGTGCCCATTTGTCAACTAAATACCTTGGCAATATATGGGGGCATCATGAAAACCACTTATTATTATGTAAGTGAAAGTTATGAATTAGATGAGGTAACATTTGTATTCAGTGATTACTTTCTTTTCTTATACAAATGTTCTATTGTATACCCATTGAGGCTTGAAAAACATAAAAGGGGGAAAAAGAAAGTATCATGTACCATTTTGGAATGATAAATACAATTTTCCAAGTTCAACTCTGGGTACACATCATAAACCCTGAAATTTCCAAAATCCTTTATTCTATCCAATCTAGGAAATGATCTATAAAAATAAATATTATAGAGGAAGTAGGAGGTCATATTAAAATCTAGCTTACTAGTGAATTGCTCCTCTATTTACACTGTCATTCTGAGAAATTTTTCATGGATGCAATTGCTAATAATTTTACCCCAATGAATTTGTAATTTTACCATAAGGATGACCTAGATAAACATGAACATCCAATCATGATCAGGATATTTGGACTCCTTTTCCATAACCCTATTTAGCAAAGTAATATTGTCTCCAAATTTTTAATGAAATCTACCCTATTAAACTTCTTTGGAATCCTTGCGGCAAAAGTTATTTGTTTCTCAAGCCAATTATTGTTAAAAATATTAGAACCCTTAGAGAAATTTTCCTTCCAATACTCTTTATCCTTTTCAGTGGTTGTATAAACTACTTATAAAACATCAAGGAGACCTAAGAATTCCTCAAAGGTTTAAATAACCAATGAAAGGACCAAATGATTACTTCCATCCCTATCTTCTCTTATCTTTGGGTTATAGTTTTTTGTAACAACCCTTAAAAAATTATGAATATTGGGCAGATTGGGGAAAAGTAGCAACTAAGGCAAGCCTACTTCAATCAATCTTTCACATTGTCTCATTTTTTCCCACCGCATGCAACGTTTGCTAGAAATAAACTAAATTTACATTTCCTAGGTTTGTTTTCGTGACTGTATTTAAGTCATAGGTAATGTGGGAGGTGTTTTGAACACTAGACAATTGAATATTCATTTTTACAGGGTGAGAGGTGATGAATGTCATTGATACTCATACTTTGATCATTTTTTTGATTACCAATCTAGGGTGATGTTTGAGGTTGTTTGTAAAAAAAAGAATGGTTAAAAATGTTATAAGCATGCATTAACTACTGGTTTTAACAAATTATTATTTTGAAACTTTCTTGTCTAAGAAATGCTTGATAAAATAATACAGAGATTCCTAAATCTATGAATTAAGATGCTAAATATGTTGGAATGATATGTCAAATTAAAATACTAAAAGTACTGGAATTATCACAAATAATTAAATGCTAAATAAATAGAAACTAAACAAACATGTGATTATTCCCTTCACATTAAAGAGGAGTGGCCCTTACTCCTTCCCTATGATCTATTTTCATACTTGATGTTGGGGTGTGGAGCCTGTTTTTGGTCTTCTCAAATCAATATTGAACTGTGGAGTTTGAATTGGGAATATGAAAGGTTATGAACATTTCTTTTCCAGCCATGGGAAGATGAAAGGTCGTGATAGTTTCTTTTCCAGCAGTGGGAAGATGAAAGGTCATGACTTTCAAACTTCTAGGGTCAGCTTTTGGAATTCTTACAGGATTGTAATCCTATAAATAGAGGTGTTAGGGTATCTTGAAGAGATCTTGTGTGTTCAAGAGGTGTTGAGTCTTAGTGATCAAGAGGTGATCAAGAGTGATCAAGGTTAAGCAATTGGGTGTCACTTGTGGTTTATATGTGGTTTAGCATCTTTGGAATTCTGTTGTGAGTTCATAACTAAGAGAAGACTGTGAGAGTTGTTTTACTCTTGTTGATAGTAAAATATGAGCAAGTTATTGGTGGACGTAGCCCACATTGTATAAACCTAGTTAAATCTTATCTTGTCTTCTTTTGTGCATTATTTATTTATGATGTTATATTTCTGTATGTATACTTTTGCTATATAGTTTCCTACTGCTATGATTTGAGGAATTGTTTCCACATATTTGTTCTCTAATTCCTAACAACTGGTATTAGAGCTTTGGTTGGTTTTTTACTGAAGTGGTAAATCACAGGGAAATTTTAGCTTGAGTGGGAGCTATGGCAGATGAAGGTAGATCAAGGGTTGAGAATTTCAATGGGAAGAACTTTTGTCTATGGAAGATCCAAATGGAGGATTACTTATATCAAAAGGACATCCATGTTCCTTTGGCTGGAAAAGAAAATAAACCTACAGCCATGTCGGATGAGGATTGGGAGTTGCTGGATAGAAAGGCACTCAGGGAAATTCAGTTATGCCTTGCATCTTTGGTTGCTTTGAACATATCATAGGAGAAGACCACGGAAGGTCTCATGGGTGCGTTGGGGAAGTTATATGAAAAACCCTCTGCCTCTAATAAAATATTTTTGATGAAAAATTTATTTAATATGAAGATGTATGAGAATGGTTCTATTGTTGTTCATTTGAATGAATTTAATACGGTTGTGAGTATGTTAAACTTGGTAAAAATTGACTTTGATGATGAGGTCAGGGATTTGTTGATTTTGTGCTCCTTACCAGATAGCTAGGATAGCTTGGTTATGGCTGTAAGTAATTCAGTCTCTAATAATTCAAAGCTAAATTTTGAGGATGTAATAGGTGTGAAAG
The DNA here is from genome assembly GCA_019776745.2 of Taxus chinensis. Classification (NCBI taxonomy): domain Eukaryota; kingdom Viridiplantae; phylum Streptophyta; class Pinopsida; order Cupressales; family Taxaceae; genus Taxus; species Taxus chinensis. The sequence goes on from CM034148.1 coordinate 51,221,807, forward strand.
TGAGGAAATGCGAAGGAAGAGCATCGGAGATTCTTCTACTTTTGGAAATGCTTTGACGGTAGAGAGAAGAGGGAGAAAAAATAATATAGGGAAAGGTAACCATAGGAAGTCGAATGATCGCGGAAGTTCAAAGTTCAAGAGTAAGTTAGAATGTTGGCATTGTGGGAAGGTTGGTCATGTTAAGAAAGATTATTGGGCTCTTTGGGATAAGAAGAAAAAGAAGGAGGAAACTAAAGATGTAATGGCAATAGGTGATGTTTGTCAGGATGCCTTAATTCTTTCTTTAGATAATATTGCTGAGTCTTGGGCGTTAGATTTAGGGGCTTCTTTCCATGCCACCCCACATAGACATTACTTTACTAATTTTGTTCAAAGAGATATTGGACATGTATATATTGGTGATGATGAACCATATAGAATAGTAGGGAAAGGTTGTGTTTGGGTGAAAATGTAGAATGGGAACACATGGCTACTTAAGGATGTCAGGCATGTGCCTAAGTTGAGGTAGAACTTGATATCAGTGGGTCAGCTGGGAAGTGATGGTTGTACACTCAGTTTTACAATGGATTCTTGGAAGGTTACCAAGGGAGCTCTTGTGGTTGCAAGAGGTAAAAAAATTGGTACTTTGTATTTAAGCAATGGTGTTGATTATTGTAATTTAGTTGCTGCAGATGGAAATGCAACTTTGTGGCACCAGAGACTTGATCATATGAGTCAAAAGGGCATGCAGATTATAAAGGACAAGTTGCATGGATTAAAGGATTTAGATTTAGACTTTTGTGATGTATGTGTTTATGGAAAATAGAAGTGGGTGAGATTCCTCAAGGTTGGACCTACCAGGAAGGAGGGTAAGTTGGATTTAGTACATACAGATGTATGTAGGCTAGCTAAGGTAAACTCTATTAGTGGTTCATATTATTATGTCACTTTTATTGATGATACAACTAGAAAAGTTTAGGTATATTGCATTAGAAATAAATCTAATGTGTTTGAAACCTTCAAAATATGGAAAGCCTTGGTTGAGAATGAAACAGGTCTCAAGTTGAAATGTCTCAGGTTAGATAATGGAGGGGAGTATTGCAACAATGAATTTTTTTATTACTATTTGGTAAATGTGATACATAGGCAAAGAACGGTTCCAAATACTCCACAGAAAAATGCAATGTCAGATATAATGAACAAGACAATCATGGAGTGTGCTAGGTGCATGAGGTTACATGCGGGGATGCCACTCATGTTTTGGGTGGAAGCAGTGATCACAACTATTTATTTGATTAACATAGAACCCTCTATGGCTTTGGATGGAGGTACACTTGAGGAGGCTTGGTCTGGTAAGAAAATTGATTACTCATTTCTTAGAGTATTTAGATGTGAGGTATTTTTTCACATTGATAAAGATGATAGGTCCAAGTTATAGGCTAAGTATGAGAAACACACCTTTGTTGGATATGGTGAGGATGTATTTGGTTTCCGTGTTTAGAGTCTTAAAGAAAATAAAATATTTCATTCTAGAGTTATTATATTTAATGAAAAATTCATGTATAAAGATCAGTTGCAGGAATAGAAAGAGGAATCAAAGAAAGAATACACAATGTTAGAGGACATTGCAGACAACAAGGTGTCCAAGGGGCTGGTTCAAGTGTAGCATGTTCTGACACATCTAGTTTAGGAACCTACTCATCAGGAACCCCAAACTCTTGAGGTGAGAAGGTATTCTACGATAAGAAGGGAACCTGAACGATTTACTCCATATTTGAATTATTTATTGCTCACTGACAGTGGAGAGCTAGAGTGCTTTGAGGAAGAAGTGTAGGTGGATGCTAGGAAGAAGTGGGAGTAAGTCATGGATGAAGAGCATAGATCTCTTATGGAAAACTAGACTTGGGATCTGGTGGAGCTACTCGAGGGCAAGAGAGAATTGAAAAAAAATTGGGTGTATAGAATCAAAGTGGAAGATGGAGGCAGGAAAAGATACAAGGCCCGGTTAGTGGTCAAGGGATTTACACAGAAGAAAGGCATAGACTTTGATGAAATTTTTTCTCTTGTTGTTAAAATGACTTCTATTAGGACTATTCTTGGTTTAGTAGCAGTAGAAGACCTGCACTTAGAGCAGTTGGATGTGAAGACTGCATTCCTTCATGGTGAGTTGGAGGAGGATTTATATATGAAGTAGCCATAGGGTTATGAGGTCAAAGGGAAGGAGAGGTTAGCTTGAAAATTAAAGAAGAGCTTGTATGGCTTGAAACAAGCTCCACGACATTGGTACAAGAAGTTTGATAGTTTTATGCAGGAGCAGGGTTATTCCAGGTGTCCATAAGAACATTACGTGTACATCAAGAAGTTTCTTAATGGTAGTTCTATTATTCTGTGCCTGTATGTGGATGATATGTTTGTTGTAGGGATGAACATGTAGGAAATAAAGGTACTCAAGAAGTAGCTAGGTGACTCCTTTGCTATGAAGTATTTGGGGGCAGCAAAACAAATCCTTGGTATGAGAATAACTCGGAAAAGGAAAGAGAGGAATTTAGTGTTATCTCAAGAAGAGTACATAAAGAAGGTATTGGAGAGGTTTAGTATGCAGGATGCTAAACTGGTTAGTAACCCTTTGGCATGTCACCTTAAATTATCAAAGGAGTAGAGTCCTAAGACTGAGGAGGATAAAATCCAGATGTCCAGGGTACCATACTCATCAACGGTTGGTAGCTTGATGTATGCTTTAGTATGTACTAGGCCTAACCTTTCCCATGCAGTGGGAGTAGTGAGCAGGTTTATAGAGCACTAACAGAAAGTGAAGTGGATCCTTTGGTATTTGAGAGGGACCATGGGAGAAACATTGTGTTTCAGTGGATTGGACACTATATTGCGTGGTTATGTAGATTTGGATATGGTAGGATATTTGGACAACAGGAGGATAACGACAGGCTATGTATTTATGGCTAGTGATACAATGGTGAGTTGAATTTCATGGTTACAAAAGGTTGTGGCTTTCTCAACCATAAAGGTTGAGTATGTTGCTGCCATAGAGGCAAGCAAGGAGATAATTTGTCTACAATAGTTACTTGATGAGTTAGGTCATAAGAAGGAAGTTGGGATACTACACAGTGATAATCAGAGCGCTATTCATTTAGTGAAGAACTCCACTTTTCACTCTAGGACGAAGCACATTCAACTGAGATATCATTTCATCGGGGCAAATTTGGAAGAAGATAAGTTGAAGCTAGAAAAGATTCATACCAGTCACAATCCTATGGATATGATGACCAAAGTGGTCACAAGGGAGAATTTGAAGTTGTGTTCAACTTTGATTGGCCTTCATGGTTGATAATGAAGGGTTGAGAACTTTTCTCAGTATGAACAGTCTCCAAGTGGGAGATTATTGGGGTGTAGAGCCTATTTTTGGTCTTCTCAAATTAGTATTGAAGTGTGGAGTTTGAATTGGGAAGATGAAAGGTCATGACCATTTCTTTTCTAGCCATGGGAAGATGAAAGGTCATGACAGTTTCTTTTCCAGCCGTGGGAAGATGAAAGGTCATGACTTTCAAACTTCTAGGGTCAGCTTTTGGACTTCTTAAAGGATTATAATCCTATAAATAGAGGTGTTAGGGTATCTTGAAGAGATCTTGTGTGTTCAAGAGGTGTTGAGTCTTAGTGATCAAGAGGTGATCAAGAGTGATCAAGGTTAAGAAATTGGGTGTCAATTGTGGTTTAGATGTGGTTTAACATCTTTGGAATTATGTTGTGAGTTCATAATTGAGAGAAGATTGTGAGAGTTGTTTTACTCTTGTTGATAATAAAATCTGAGCAAGTTCTTGGTGGACATAGCCCACATTGGGTGAAGCATGTTAAATCTTGTTTTATCTTCTTTTGTGCATTATTTATTTATGTTGTTATATTTTTGCATGTATACTTCTGCTCTATAGTTTCCCACTGTTGTGATTTGAGGAATTGTTTCCACATATTTGTTATCTAATTCCTAACACTTTAAACTACTCAGTGATATTTAACTTAGAACCGTGTACTTTATTAAATGTAATACAATAATTTATTTCATCGACAATTAAGAACTTCTAATTCTAATACAAACACTTTTTTATAATAAGTGAAGTTCTTGTCACTGTATAAGAGGACTTATTATTTGCAAGAGCTAACTAATTAACTAACATATTTCTATGAGAATAGTTGATTGTTAGGGAGTTACAAGTTTGAAATAACAAGTGCATATCACACTTTGATTAGATTTATATTACTAACTCCAATTGGAGTCCTTAATCATCATTTAAATGCGATATTTAGAGATTTTAGAGGCTTGAAAAACTTATGCATTCAAGTCCCTTTAATAACGGTGACTTTCATTTCACCAACAATTTATACCATCCACTTGTTCAATGTTTCCAACCTAAATCTATTTTAAATTGGGGTCTCATAATATGCGTAAGTCGCGTGATGATGATATGATAATACACACTCAATGCGACTTTCATCATACAACATGTGTGTTGACTGGATCAATTCCTTTCCTTGTTGTCTGAGTCCTTTGATCAATTCATACAAGTCATATGCTTCCATAATGTGAGTCATGCACTCTAGTTGGAGTCATGTGCTTTATGACATGATTCTTGTGTTGGAATTGAAGTGAGTCTTGTGCTAATGCTTAGGTGATTCATGCGCTAGGATCTGTATGAGTCATACGCTAGGATTAAGATAGGTCCTTCATTCACATTTATTAGTGCATATATCAATTTATTTCAACTCATTCAAAGAAGAATAGATAATATGAAAAAGAAAAAAAATTATGCACAAAATTTCCTTTTAAATATATTAAATTATTAATTACAAAATGCTAACATCAATCTAATACAAAGTGACAATACAAAAGAGGTGATTTGGATAGGAATTAACAAGGCTTGTCACTCCCCCATGCTTAAATATTATAAGGTCCTCCTTCTATAGGTTTTATGTTCAAGGCTTTTACTATTTATGTGTAATTATATTCATTAGTGAAAGCAATCCATGTTTCCTCTTTCGGATTGTTGAATAGACAAAATTTGATTATAGTGTCCCTCCATATTTTGTTACTCTTAGTTGGTTTCTCATGTGTTATTCCATATGGGAACTGGGGATATTATTAGTGACCTTCTGAACCACATACCTACCCATTTTTCTTGCATTTCTAACACGATTATAAATTTTTATTTCTCCTTACTGACCACATGAGGTTAGTTGGAGACCTAACCTCTTTATTTTTTCAGACTTCTTGGAGTAATTCATATCTTTGTTGGAAAGAAAATAAGTACATATTAAAATTTGGAAGTGCATACCCTTGAAATTGGACACACAAGTGGCGATGTTTTCTTTATATCTTTCCACCAGTTGTAGGTAATAAATATGCAAAGTATATTTCCTTAAGAACCCTTATAGTGCTAGAAGATCATGCCTCATGAGGAGGCATGCATTAGTTTCTGATTTTGTGAAATATTCCTATTAATGTCGAATCGCAGCACCCCTGAATTTCTGCAACACGATGGGTTGAGACTCTCAGTATGATTGCATAACATGGAGCTTTTCCCAAGTGTGGGACCTTGCGAAAATCAGAAAAGCTCTCCGGATGAAGGCCGGTTCCTATTCCTCTGTTCAGATGCACACGTAGAAGATGCAGAGGGTTTACTAAAAACCTAATCTAACTTGCCAAGGAGACAGGGGTAAGAAAATGCATAAAATAAAACCTAAACTACAAAGGTGATGCACTGAGGAATGAAGAACACTTGTCTTGCCAATAAACACAGACCATTAAAATGCAATGCAAGATCATACACAGATAGCCAGATTCACAGTGAAAGATCAGGGGGATGCAAATGAATACAGAGAGGGTTGAGAATCATCCACAGACATGCATTAATTTGCTCCAAAGATTGATACAACACACTGCTAAAATGCCAAGAGGCAAGGTTGCATTACAGTTTCAAATGGGAGGTTTTAACTCCACAAGTTCACCTGCCAAAGAGAAGAAGGGAGGGGCAAAACAGAAATGTCCAACCTTTAGAAAGAAGCCCCTCCCTACAATTTATAGGAAGAATGAGAGAGAAAAGAGAGATAAAATTGAAATCTGCCCCAACCACCTCCAGATTGCACTTAACTCATCTCATTATGGTGGTAGGTGAGAACCCCAGTGAACCCAAAAGTGGCGAACTGTATTTTGACATTTTAAAGAATTTTTTCTCACCCAATAAAAGATATCCAGTCATAGTTAGATAGAGGACCTCGTGGGATTTCCAAAAAGTCCAACCTTGCATGAATCCGAGCTCCCAGTCAAAAGTTATGGCCATTTGAATATCTGCGCCAGGGTCTGCTTCCTGTCTGCGCTCAAAATGTTGCACCTCCTGAAGGTGCGCCATAGGCACATCCGTGTGTGTCTCGACATCCTCTTACATGTGCCAAGCCACAAATTTTTCCCTGTTGACACTCATTTTCATGCGCCATTTCCGTGCGCCAAGGGCGCATACATTTTAGTGTCAACACTCATTGTCGTGCGCCCATATCTGTACGCCTTGGGCGCACCATTTCCTCTGTCGACACTCTGTGTCCTGCGCCCATTCTGTGCGCCTTGGGCGCACCATTTCCTCTGTCGACACTCACTGTTGTGCACCCATTCTATGTGCCTTGGGCACACCATTTCCTCTGTCGACACGCCAAGTCATGCGCCCATTCTGTGCGCCTTGGGCGCACCATTGATTTTAGCTTCTTTCATTTCTCCATTCTCCTGCTTGTTTATATCTACGCCAAGGGATCACCATTTACCCTGTCGACACTCCGTGTCGTGCGCCCATTCAGTGGCCTTTTAGGAATCCATTGGGCATGGAGTCATAAGCAATAACCTGAAACCAACCTGATATCTGATCCCGAACCTTTGATTACTCCATTCTCCTGCTTGTCTATATCTACTCAAGGAAAAGATATATACAACAATTTGGCGACTCAATGGGATCACCTGCCTGCTAGGTAGAAGATCAGTGGCCTTTTAGCAATCCATTAGGCATGGAGTCATAAGCAATAACCTGAAACCAAACCTGATATCTGATCCCGAACCTGATACCGCAACTTCTTCTCTAACAGCATTCTAAAATGTAGAAATCAACCTGAGAGCAACAAAACTTGTGCCGGAGAACTTAGGGAAACAAAAACCTAACTACCAAAAGACAGTGTGCATACGCACTTAGAGGAATTGGAATCTATGCTAATATTTACAAAGGTAAACCCTTTTCTTTTAGTAGCAATGTTTAAGATGGATTCCGTTAACCGGAATCGGGAATTCTCCTCCATCCAAAGTAGACAATTGGAAGGCATTACTACTTTTACATCTCGTGACCATGTAGGGGCCACTCCAAATGGCATCAAACTTGGAATGCCTTCCTGGTTTTTCCCAATCTACATCCCATTTCAGAACTAGGTCTCCTTCATGGAAGGTCCTTTCTCTTGCTTTCTTATCAAACCATCTTTTTACTAAGGCCTGATCTTTCTCAATTGTTTAAACTGCATGTTCTCTAATTTCTTCCAATTCGATCAATTCTGCATACCTAGCCTCCATTGGTTCGAACTCAGCCAACTCCAACTGCTTCATGAACTCCAATGTAGGCAGTTCTAATGATATAGGCAATACTGCCCTCTTTTCCATAGACCAACTTGTAAGGGGAATTACCTGTAGACCTCTTTGGTGTTATTTTGTCAGCCCATAATGCTGATTTTAGCTTAGTATGCCATGTTCTTTGATTTTCGTCCAGAGTCCTTCTGATGATTCTTAGCAATTTTTTGTTCATAGACTCTGCCTGTCCATTACCCTACGGGTAATAATTTGAAGAGGTGCTCAAATAGATTCCATTCTTGACAGCCCATTCTGTAATCTTGGAACCTATAAATGCCAATGCATTTTTTGATATGATAGTGGCCGGCACACCCGAACCTGGTCACTATTCCTTCATAAAAGTCTAGTATGTTAGACTCATTTACTTCCTTGAGCGCTACTGCTTCGGTCCACTTGGTGAAATAGTCTGTTGCCGTGAGAATCCACTTGTGGCCTTGGCTTGAGTTTGGATTGATGACCCCGACGAAGTCCAATCCCCATTGCATAAATGGTTGGTCAACCAGAATTGGGTGCAATGGAAGCACTGCTAGTCTTTCTTTGCCTGTGAAGAGTGCACATTTCCTACACTTTCTTATCCATGTATAGCAGTCACTGAAGACTGTCGGCCAATAATACCCTGCCTTCATTATCTTGAGAGCTGTTACTTGTGGGGAAAAATGTCCTCCAGAATCTCCATCGTGAAAATCTCGTAACACCCTCTCAATTTGGCCTGTCCCAATGCACCTTAATAGAAATCCATTGATTTCTTTCTTAAACAAAACACCACCAACAAGCACATATGGAATGGCTTGTAATCTGAAGTATCTCCTCTTTGCTTTTCTCATTTCTGGAGGGCATAGGCCTGTCTGTAGGAAGTGTATCACATTCTGAGTCCAACAGGGAGTGGGCACATCATCATTTTCTTGTTCTTGGTTATCCTGTAGTACCAAGACAGCCTCTTTTTCATCACCTGCTTCAACTTGTTGACTCAAGGCTAGCTGCTCACATAGTCCCTTCCCACGTACTAGTTTGGTGACCTTGATCTCGATGTCATATTCCATGACACAAGTTATCCATCCTGCACGTTTCTCATTCAGATCCTTGTTTAGAAGGAAGTCCCTGACTCCCGCATGAGAGACCAATAATTGGATCTTGTTGTTTGAGACTAGGTGCTTGAATTTCTTTAAGCTCCTGATTACTGCAAGGACATGCTTTTCAATGAAAGAGTACCTAGTTTCGTATTCCTCCAAGCCTTGACTGAAGAAAGCAACTAGTTGTTCTAATCCTCCTTTGTTTTGTTGTACCAGGATTGCAGAAATCGTGTCCCCACCACCAAAGGCATATAGCACAAAGTCCTTGGAGAAGTCTGGATTGACGAGAGTCAGAGCTTGAGATATAGCCTCTTTTATTGCCTCAAAACTTGCCTTGCCTTCAGATGTCCACTTAAATGCCATACTCTTCTTTAACATCAACGTTATTGGCTTCACAAGAGCAGCAAAATTTGGAACAAATCTGCGGACAAAATTGATCCTTCCCAAGAAGCTTTGAAGAGCCTTCTTGTGACTTGGCAATGGCAATGCTCGAATTGCTTCAACTCTTTCTGGGTCAATCATCAATCCCTCCTTTGAAACAATATGGCCTAGAAGTTTTCCCTCGTGAGCCAAGAATATGCATTTTTTGGGATTCAATGATACCCCAAATCTTCTACACCTCTGAAATACTTGCCTCAAATGACAGAGGTGATCCGCTGCATTTTTTGAGAATACAGTGATGTCGTCAAGATATATCAAAACTATTTTATTGATCAACCCCTTAAATGCCATATCCATTGCCCTTTGGAAAGTGGCCCCAGCATTTGATAGCCCAAATGGCATCTTCTTGTAGGCATAAGTCCCCCATTTGGTGGTGAAAGCCGTCTTGAATTGGTCATCTTCTTTCACCATTACCTGATTGTACCCTGAGTAGCCATCTAGGAGAGAGAATCTCTCTGAACCGGATACTACTTGCAATATTTGTTCCATTGAAGGAAGTGGGTAATGATCTTTGAGAGATGCTCTGTTTAGGTCTCGGAAATCCACACACAACCTGATTTCTCCACTCTTCTTCCTGACCGGAACCAAGTTTGCAACCCAGCTTGAGTGCTTGATCGGGAATATAATGCTTGCCTCTATTAGCTTATTTAGTTCTTTCTTCATTAGAGGCTCAATGTGAGGGTTGACCGGTCTCTGTTTCTGCCTGACGGGCTTAGCATCTGGATCCAATTCGATGGTATGTTGTGCCAAATTTGGATCGAATCCTCTTAAGTCTTCATAGCTCCAAGCGAAGACATCTGGAAATTCTTGGCAAAGTTGTATGAAATCTGATTTCTCCTGTTCAGTGGCCACTTTGCCAATTTGAAGTGTTTTGCCTTCCCCAACCGGAATTGGCTCTGAATCTTCTCTCTTGACCTGTATGTTTGCCTTTTCCTTACGAAACTGGTCGTTAGGGTTGAAGATAGACTCCAATGTTACCAAACCCTTAGGAAGCTTGTTTTCCGTAGCTGTACTACTTGATCCCCATACTGCTGCTCTAATCTGTCCTGATTCCTAGCTGAAAATTCAGCCTCTTCTTGTAAGAAATTGACAATCTGTTGATCGTTCTCAAACACCTGCCAGCTTGTGTTATTATCTGGAACTGCTGGCCTCACAATCACATGGATATGTGGCTGTGTTTTTCCCCTTCTGATGTTGTCAACCACATCAAACGTTGCTCCAACTGCTGCGAGCCTATCTGCGACTTCATTTTTCTTCCTGGGTATGGACACAATGTTGAAAGCTTCGAAATCCTCAATGAGGTCCCATACCCTATTCTTGTAGCTCCTCAGCAAGTCATTCTTTGTAGCATGTTGTCCCCTAACTTGGTTGACAATCAACTCACTATCTCCAAACACCTGCAAGTTCTTTATGCCCCTTTTCCTGGCCCAATGAATTCCATGAATCAATGCTTCGTATTCAGCCATGTTGTTCGAACAGGAAAACTGGAAACGAAAAGCTGAAAAATATTTGATGTCTTGTGGTGAAATCAACATTGCACCACCTCCAGCACCTTGTCTGCTTCTCGAACCATCGAAAAATAATTTCCAAACTTTGTTTTCATCCTTTTGTTCAGGCTGAATGATGTCGGGAATGGGTGAATTTTCTTCGTGTATACAATACACGCCCAATTCAGATTCTTCAATTTCCTTGTATGGGTCAAATTCATGACTCTTGTTTGCCCATTCATCCAAAGTTAAATAAGGAATTCCCTCGACCTTAGTACCTATTTCTAGATCACTTGAACACTCCTCCTGATCAAAAGCTGAGCAATTTGCATTGATAGGATTTGGTACATGAGGCTCAATATGGAAATTGGCAATTGGTTCTGACCTGATTGTTGCTTTGGCTCCATACCTTGTCCTAAAAATCATGTGTGACCAATCTGCAGATAAATATCCACCGATTTTTGCAGTGAAGTCTCTTGATAGACACAACGCAAAGAGTGGCGGAAGGTCAATCACAGACACATCTTGCAGAACTGTAACATTAGGACAGGAATGTAGTGTTAGGCTTAACCCCTTGATGACTCCAACAGTTCCTACTGTCGTTCCATCTAGCTGTACTACTCCTTTCAGCACTGGCTCATATCTCAAACCCAGCTGATCCGCTATTTGCTTCGGCATCACTGAACTACTTGCCCCATAATCAATCATGCAATTGTGTACTAATTTATCCCCGATGATTAATGAAATATAGAATGGAGGGGGTTTCAAAACTTTACCTTGTTGTCCTCCATGATTCCCTTCAGGATGAGCAGCATTCGTGAGGAGCTTCTCTTGCATATGGGCCTGCTAGTTTGAAGTTGACCAATTCTTCATGGCAGCTTGTAGAAGATCTCTTTGTCCTGGGATGGATAAAGATTCCCACATTGATATATTCACGTTCATCTTCTTCATTTGATCAATGATGCTGAAAGGGGATGAATTGTCCTTTTGTTGTCCCTTACTTGGTGCAAACTTTTCTGGAGCTTGAGCATGTGCGTGTGTTGCTACAACAGGTACCTTGGGTTGATTTTGCACATTTGGAGCTGCGTTTGGTCTACTGACCCCTTGTTGTGTAAGAGTGGGTTGAGAAACAACTGGATTACACGGTTGTCCCTCTCCTATATTTCTCTTCTTTGACCGTGTGTTGGCAGCCACGCCTTGAAAAGGCTGTTGGTTAACTCCACAGAAGTCTTCCGTTTGCCAATTTGCCAATGTGGTTTCTGTTGGAGGTCCTTCTTGTTGCGTTTGTTGTTGTTGATTCTCCTCCTGGCTTGGTTCTTGAGCAACACCAATGGTTTGCACCATCAAGGCCTGATTTAGTGCACCATTGAAACATGCTGACTGATTGTGAGGTAGATTGCAAGGGTAACACCAGTCATACTCCTGTGCCATGTTATTTTGTGTCGGGACCAAAGCTCTTGAGGACGTCGTTGCATTTGGATCATATGGTCGAAATGGCCTGGCAGCTTGAGGCTGTCCTTGGTTCTGGTTTTGATTTGTAGCCTGAGGTGGTGGTCTATTTTGTTGGTATGGGGGCCTAGCTTGGTACTGTGCTTGAGGCTGATACGGTCTAGCACTTTGAGCTTGTTGTCTTTTGATAGTCACAAGCTCATTTCCAAGGTTCTGCAATTGTTTCATGACCTCCTGCAATTCCTTTGAAGTATTTGAAGAAGTCGACGCCTCATTATTGCTTTGATTTCTAGGAGTTGGAATGGGATTCAACTCTGGTGCTTGACTGGTTGTAGGATTTCCCATGTCTGGATAGAGAGGCATTGGTGGCCTTGGTGCAAGCTTGCTAGCTTGGATCAAACAGTTCTCTGCTCTGATAGCCATGTCGTAGGCCCCTGGCAGTGTTGTTCCTCCCATTGATTGGATCATCATGGCTATGTCTGAATTTATAGCCTTTAAGAAATAAAGGAATGCTCCTTCGGCGGTTGGTCTAATGGCTATTGGAATCCTGTCCCATGTCCATTGGAATCTGAAGTTGAAATCTGTCATTTGTTCATTAGGAGCCCTTTTGATTGTTGTTAGCTGTTCCAATAAAGATAAATTGTCTGCCCTCTCCCCGAATTGGTTGCAAAGAGCTGAACAAAGTTGGTCCCAATTCGTAATAGACCCTGCTACTAGGCTCCTAAACCATTGTAAGGCCTTACCTTTGAAAGATGAAGCCAACAGCTTGACCACAACATCCATTTCATTTATTTCGTGAATTGCACATGCATTAGCAATATCCTGGATGTGATCAATAGGAGTAGTATGATTTTCTCCTGTGAAATAGGGTATGTTCTTTAGTGCTGCAACTGGAATTTGATTCTGAGCATTTAGGGTAAGTGGACTACTACCCGTGAAATTGACAAAGGGATTCGGTGGTAGATGTGCCATTATGATTGGCCTAAGAACCCTGGTCGATGCGAGAAAAGGCCTACCAGGTGGAGGTGTAGACAAAGTCCTGTTAGGTGGAGATGGTGATCTTTGTGGTCTTCTTCCTCTCCTTCCTCTACCTGGTGAAAGTTGCAAGTGGAAAAATAGCCCCTCTTCTCGAGTATTGGACCTGGTTTGAATTCTTCTCATATGCCTGGGCAACCTTTGTTGCTACACCGCTGAATTCTATCCCCTTCGGAGTCGCCAGATGTGTTAGAAAAAATGAGCCTCAAAAGGCAGACTTCTGCCAAGTTACACACCAAACCTGACAATATTTAAAAATAGAATTTTGAAAGACCTGTATTTTTTGATATTTTAGAGTTTGGAATTTGATTTGGAATGACAGTCCTGAAAATCCAAAAATGCCAGACTTCCGAAAACCTGAAATCCGAAAATCAAAAAACCATGAAATTTTGAAAGTCAAAATCTCAAAAATCTAAGAATACCCTTTTGAAGATTATCCCCTGATCTATCAACTGGTGAAATTTTGACTTGTTTTGAGCAAGTTAAGTCCTTGAAAATTGATTTCAAAGTTCAGCCTGGAAGGTGAAAAAAACTGAAACTGTAAAACCTGTACAATTTTTAAGGCCGAATTTCATGAAAACTCCTTCAAATCTTGTGGAATGACCTCTTGGTCCCACCGGGCGTGCCAAAACTGTTGATGTCGAATCGCAGCACCCCTGAATGTCTGCAACACGATGGGTTGAGACTCTCAGTACGATTGCATAACATGGAGCTTTTCCCAAGTGTGGGACCTTGCGAAATCGGAAAAGCTCTCCGGATGAAGGCCGGTTCCTATTCCTCTGTTCAGATGCACACGTAGAAGATGCAGAGGGTTTACTAAAAACCTAATCTAACTTGCCAAGGAGATAGGGGTAAGAAAATGCATAAAATAAAACCTAAACTACAAAGGTGATGCACCGAGGAATGAAGAACACCTGTCTTGCCAATAAACACAGACCATTAAAATGCAATGCAAGATCATACAAATAGCCAGATTCATAGTGAAAGATCAGGGGGATGCAAATGAATACAGAGAGGGTTGAGAATCATCCACAGACATGCATTAATTTGCTCCAAAGATTGATACAGCACACTGCAAAATGCCAAGAGGCAAGGTTGCATTACAGTTTCAAATGGGAGGTTTTAACTCCACAAGTTCACCTGCCAAAGAGAAGAAGGGAGGGGCAAAACAGAAATGTCCAACCTTTAGAAAGAAGCCCCTCCCTACAATTTATAGGAAGAATGAGAGAGAAAAGAGAGAGAAAATCGAAATCTGCCCCAACCACCTCCAGAATGCACTTAACTCATCTCATAATGATGGTAGGTGAGAACCCAGCGAACCCAAAAGTGGCGAACTATATTTTGCATTTTTAAGAATTTTTTCTCATCTAATAAAATATATCCAGTCGTAGTTGGACAGAGGACCTCGTAAGCTTTCCGAAAAGTCCAACCTTGCATGAATCCGAGCTCCCAGTCAAAAGTTATGGCCATCTGAATATCTGCGCCAGGGTCTGCTTCCTGTCAGCGCTCAAAATGTTGTGCCTCTTGAAGGTGTGCCATAGGGTGCATTCGTGTGTGTCTCGACATCCTCTTACGTGCGCCAAGGCGCAAATTTTTCCCTATTGACACTCATTTTCATGCGCCATTTCCGTGCGCCAAGGGTGCACATTTTAGTGTCAACACTCATTTTCATGCACCCATTCTGTGCGCCTTGGGTGCACCATTTCCTTTGTCCACATTCCGTGTCATGTGCCCAATCTGTGCGCCTTGGGCGCACCATTTCCTCTGTCGACCACTCTATGTTCATGCACCCATTCTGTGCGCCTTGGGTGCACCATTTCCTCTGTTGACACTCCGTGTCGTGCGCCCATTCTGTGCGCCTTGGGTGCACCATTTCCTCTGTCGACACTCCGTGTCGTGCGCCCATTCTGTGCGCCTTGGGCATGTCAGGGATTTGAGCTTCTTTGATTTCTCCATTCTCCTGCTTGTCTATATCTACCTGGGGAAAAGATATATACAACACTTCCCTTTGATCCCACCATATGGATTGATGCCTTAGTATGGATATAAAAGACCTTAACTACTCCTCCCCTACATATAGTTTAATTGGTATTTCTACTTGTTCAGGGAGAAGAAATTTGTGAACATAAAATTCACATATCAAAATTTTCCCAATTCTATCAAATGTTGCATGATCCCATGATTTTTTTTTCATTCTCAAATTCTAGGGATTTAGTGGAGTATATCCTAGAGGCTTGTTGTTTAAAAAACTTTTCTTTCATAAATAAGGCATACAAATAGGAGGGTGATCTATAAGAAAGGGCTTGCTCATACAAGTGGCAAAGCATATTCATATTATCTTAGAGTATTTTATTTTATTCTCTTAATATCTTATTCTCATATGTCACTTTCATAAGCTCATAAAATTATTGTATACACTTGACTATCCTGTATAAATGTATTAATTAACTAAGGTAAGATAATTGAAACTAACACCTTAATAGTTCAAAAACTAAGTTATCTACAAAAATATCATCATGCTAAGAGGTTAAAGAGACTAACTACCAACATTATGCATTAGAACATTAAAAGGAAATTCAAACAAACATGTTAAGAACTTGAATCTCTACTCTTTATATTGCAAACCACAAATGAACCTATATATATCCATGGAAACCAAAGTTGATTATTTAATCTTCAAGGGTTTGAGAATGGAATATCATTAAGGAAAGGCTACAATACTTTCTTGATTATCTCCATATGACTCAAAAGCTTGGATGGATGAAATCCAAGATGAAGATAACTAGCTCAACACTAATGGAAGATGCTCAAAGATGAAAATGCCTATAGTTTATGCTATATACACACCAATGCATAAGAAGAAAGGTAGGAGGGTTCTTTATATAACCCTCTGGGTTGAAGGATCTTTATATCCTATTATATGTGGGATAATAACAAAGCTAGGTTAGTTAGGGGTAAACATGGTTTAGAAGTGGTTGAGTTTACTTTAGGAGAGTTTATTTTGTCCTTTAGTGAATCATGGGAGTTGAGGGGATTTTTTGATTAACCAAAGAGATTAATTAATAGGTGTGTAAGCTTATAGAAACTTTTTAGATAAATAATTAGTATGATTTGCGAGATGAGAGAAGTTTAATCAAATAAACGATGATTTATTGATCCAGTAGAAGAGGAAATTAATTAATTGAGAATAATTAATTAGTTTAGATAGAAAGGAGGATTAATTAATGGAAGGTCATTAATTGGAAAAATTTTTGGATAGAAGAGTTAATTAATTATCCTAATGTAACTAATTAACGATGATAGAAGAGGAAGAGAGTGTTATTAACGATATGTCGTCGATTTATGGGAAAGATTATAATTACCACAATTTAAGTATTTAAATTGCTCGATCCATATTATAGGTGTCTACATTTAACCCTCTTTGGTTTGGCATAATTGATGCCATTTCAAATATAGTAGACAAGTATAAACACACCAATTTTGAAGAGATAGAAGGAAAATTAGTGGAGTGAAAGATGCCCCCTCGAGTGTTGACAGGGAGATGAAAGAGTTCAATCAATGATCGAAAGGATGAAGGAAATGGAGTGAAATGGGGTGGGGCAGGATGCCCCTGTTGGATTAGAAGAATAATGTTATAGGAGAATGATAGAGAAGAAAAATGAAGACGGAGAGAAAAGAACAAGCTTTCATCCAGTGTAATAAAACTTCTGTGTCATCATATTTCTAGTGATCTATATCATCGGGTTCCTTATTAAAAATATAAACATACAAAAAAAGTGTAGAATGACATGAAAAGCCATAATGCGAACAATTTTCCATTACTAAAAATAACAACTCAGAAACATACAAAATTTAATGCACTACGAGAAGGAAACAAGCTCATTTAACATGGAAACAAGTACAAACACACATACTCAAACCAACAACGGTTAAGTCGGTTACACAAATGTTTTGTTATCAATTTGAAAATATAAAAATGTTTTTGATTAATGAAAAGCCTTAAAAATTATTCCCTAAGAAATGATATATGTGAGGGGAAATGATGAAGGAAGCAGGGTCTAGTGATAAAGTTGTGTGCGCTACAAAACAATACCAGGGAACGTGATGTGCCCAAGAGTACAAACGAAGCAAGTAAGCTAGCTTTGTAAATGTTTGTAGACCTAATGATCCACGAGTTGTATGGTTCTTGAACACATGAAAATAACATTAGGATATGATATGAATACCATGTGTAAGATATGAGTTTTAGCAGCTATGAGTTATTTACCCATTTTTGCAAATTTTTGATTTTTTACAATTTTTTTGATTTTTAAACGATTTTATGAATTTTTAAGATTTTTGAAACATATATGAATGTTTTTGTGTTTTGGATTTTTGAAAATTTTCCAAAACTATGCATATGAAAATTAAGAAAGCGTGGATGCCCTAGTGATAGATGGAATGTACAAGGGAAAAAGGACACTTGTATGTACAAGAAGAAGGTGAAGATGCGATGTTGCCCCTAACATTAGATGGGAATATTAAAAGGAAAAATATTCATGCAAAAGTTGTATCAGGGCCAATATGGATATGTTCAACCTGATGATTAACGTAAACCCAATGACATGGTAGGAAGGAGAAAGGATGCCCCCAATGTAAGTTGTCCAAGAAGCCACTGATAGAAAGAAGTAGAAGATTGTTTATTAAATGAAGGGAAAAAGTTCCCCTCAAACATAGTAAAAAGGAAATATAATACACATGGATGTTCTAAATGAATCAGAAGAACATAAATGCTTTGAAAATATATGGAAAATACAATGAAAATCCTTGCGAAGAAAGAGTGATTACCAAAAGGCACAAATCATGAGACAAGACATGCACTAAGACAAGAGTTTGAAAAAGGTCTAAACAAAAATTGGTAACATACTAATCTTGTTGAATCATAAAGATCTCGTGTGTGCACATGGGATTTAATTACTTCTCAAAGTAAATACTTAATAGACAACAAGTGAAAGGCATTAGTTATGGATGTGAGTCTAGACCAAGTCATGAGTCTTAATTAGGTTAGTTTAGGGTTAGGGCTAGGTCATGATGAGGTGGCAAAGTGAGGTGGCGGGTAAGGTGGTGGGGTAAGGTGATGTGGATTTATCAATTATGAGGTAATCAATAAATAATTGTGTAAGGTTTAGGTAATGAGGTTAGGTTGCGAAATGGGATGCGGGTCACAAGGGGTCGTAAGACACAAATTTGGTGTCTACATTAGCCCCTTATTGTCGTGTAGCTTGTTCTATAAAGCTGCGCGGACAATAATATGAAGTGGTTTCTTATGTTAAAGATGTAGGTAATCCCCCTCAAATCTATCGCCGATTGAGTGAATGGGAAATCAGGGATAGGGTTGATAAAGGGTACATGTTGTAGAGATGATGGTAAGGTGGTGGGGTAGGTCCAAGGAAGCAGACGCATGTTGAAATGCAATAGTACGACGAGGGTACATGATTTGACAAGCAAACACCAGCATATGTGTAGGCAAATGTTGATAGTTTATCCAAACAAGGGTGATATAATCCTGGTATCCAAGGCATAGGAAGTAGCTCCAGGGTATATAACCGGTGAGGTACAGGAACGTTTAGGCATGTTCGGAAGTACCAAATGGTTGGTTTGGTTGAGATAAACGTCACGGTCTAGGTCTAGGCAAAGTTGGTCGACAGATCAAGTCAAGGGACCCTAATCATGCTAAAACACGAACAGGTGAGCTCGATTGAACAAAAGTACATGATGGATGGATAAAAAAAAACGTTGATTGTGGGTATGGTAGTGAAGTGATACGGCCTTGGGTCAGGCCAAGTGGTTGGGCGGTTGGTGGCCCGGGTCATTAGGTCATAAGGGTAGAGTGAGGCCTTGGGTCGAGGTCAATTGTAGGGAAGGCCTTGGGTCGGGCCGGAAATTGGGGTTGAGGCGAGGTTTGAGCCTTGGGTCGAGGCCTTGGGTGGGTCCAAATAGGTTGGGATCTGTGAGGCCTTGAGGCCCATTGGGTCCAGGAAAAGCGGGTCGGATAGGTAGGTTGAGGCCTTGGGTCGGGCTTAATGGGTAGGTTGAGGCCTTGGGTCGGGCCAAATGGTTAGGATGAGGCCTTGGGTCAGGCCGGATAGGTAGGTTGAGGCCTTGGGTCGGGCCAAATAGGTAGGGCGAGGCCATGGGTCGGGCCAAATAGGTTAGGGTGAGGCCTTGGGTCGGGCCAAATAGGTAGGGCGAGGCCTTGGGTTGGGCCAAATAGGTAGGGCGAGGCCTTGGGTCGGGCCAAATAGGTAGGGCGAGGCCTTAGGTCGGGCCAAAAATAGGTAGGGCGGGCCTTGGGTCGGGCCAAATAGGTAGGGCGAGGCCTTGGGTCGGGCCGTGGAAATAGGTAGGTTGAGGCCTTAGGTCGGGCCAAATAGGTAGGTTTAGCGGAAGGCCTTGGGTCGGGCCAAATAGGTAGGGCGAGGCCTTGGGTCGGCCAATAGGTAGGTTGAGGCCTTGGGTCGGGCCCAAATGGTAGGTTGAGGCCCACCACGATTGTCAGGCTGGACAAATAGAGAAACAAATGGTGCTCAGCAAGGGTGGATACAGGCGATATTGTGGTTTAAAAAAGGGGCAAATGGTAAATAGGGGCAAAAAGTAATAAGGGCAAAAATGGGGGAAAGTTGGGTAGAGAACCGATGTCGATTCTGCCTGACCGATATCGGTTAAGGGACCGATACCGGTTCCTTAGGGAAAAAATGAAATCGATATCGGTTGAAAGGCGAAAACCTATAAAAATAAAAAAATACGGCTTGTCATTGTCACTTTTGTTATTTGCAAACCAAATCGACTTGTCTGACGTGGGAGAGTTGGGATTAGAGGCTTGATAAAGTTTAGGTGAGAGGTGGAGCTATTATTGTATTGGCGAGGAGTTGATAGCCCGGCCGAGAGTTAAGTTTGAGGAAGATCAGGAACAGGCAGATCCTTGATTGGCCGGGGGGACCCCAGCAGATCAGGATTGGAGCCATGGCACAGGCAGGAGGAGCTGGAGGGGCTGGACCAGCTAGACCAGCACCACCCATCCCACCATGACGACGTGTCTTCGTTCAGGTAGATTCGAAACTCTTTAATTTGATGATTTGGTTGTATTATGCTAAATTGGGGGTTTGGGTAGGAATTAATCTTTTTTAGGAAATAATGAGAAAATGGAAATGATTTGAAAAAGGGAGAGGGTAGATAGGCTAGATAGGCTAAGGTGGGTAGGTGGGTGGGTTTTTAGGGTATTTGGGTGGGTAGATGGGTAGAAATAGGTAAAAATGGGTTTTGGGGGCCGCGCGGGGTTCGGCTGGGAGGGGGGACCCGGGGGGTTCGGGCTAGTGGGACAGTGACCGATGTCGGTCACGATAAGGTCCATGTTAAGCGACCGACATCATCGGTCGCAAAATTTTAGGGAAAGGGACTCTTGTTGGTGACCGGCGTCGGTCATGTATCGGCCGGCGTCGGTGGGGGGGGCTTGGTGGGGGTTTGGGTTTGTGGGTTTTTTTGGGTTTGGGTTTGGGTTGGGTGTGAGGGGAGGGGGAGAAGGGTTTGGTTGAAGGGTTTTAAGGTGGGTTGGGTGGCTTGGTGGGGTGGGTTGTGTTGGGTTGGGTTGAGTTGGGTTGGGTAGGTAGAGAGTCGGGGTATGGGTGGGGTTTAGGATGGGGTTTAGGGTTTTTTGGGTTGGGTTTCAGGTGGGTTAGGTAGCGTGTTAGGGTGGGGTTTAGGGTTTAGGTTTGAAGGTGGGTTGGGTAGCGTGTTGGGGTGGGGTTTAGGGTTTAGGTTTGAAGGTGGGTTGGGTAGCGTGTTGGGGTGGGGTTTAGGGTTTAGGTTTGAAGGTGGGTTGGGTAGCGTGTTGGGGTGGGGTTTAGAGTTTAGGGTTTAGGTTTGAAGGTGGGTTGGGTGGCGTGTTGGGGTGTGGGTGGAGTGGGGTTAGATTTTAGGTGTTACAAAAGGGGGTTTAGATGGTAAAGTAGATGTTATAATAAAGAGTGGGTCTAAGAATGTGGGTTGGTTTTGCAGGCACGTCAGCAGTTGATGATGCGTGATAGGATGCCTCCACTATTGAGTCAGATGAGGCCACACATATCTACGGCGCATTGGGCCATCATGCGCGAGGTGGGGCTCGGCGGGGTCCAGAGGTACAGAGCGATCGACAGAGATCACAGCCTGATGGTCGCCCTCATCGAGAGATGGGATCCGGCGGCCAATGTGTTCCATCTGCCGACCGGGGAGATGACCGTCACATTAGAGGGTGTGTATCGCATCCTGCGGCTACCGATCGAGGGAGAGGCCGTTTTCCAGGTAGATTCAGAGACTGCCATGGATAGCATACTGCAGGTTTTTGGGGATGCAGCCGCGCTTCTTACATATCATAGCGCAAGCATTGGATATGGTGACATGTACCGCGCACACAGACATGAGACATGGCTTGCCGTGTTGATGATGATAGGGGTCACTTGCTTCGCCCTCCCGGATTCAGAGGGAGGCCGCTTCCCACGGGCATTGATGGGGGTGCTACTGGAGATGGTGGAGGAGCACACCTGTTTTGCATGGGCACCAGTGTATCTGGTGTAATTATACAGGGAGTTATGGGGCTATCGCCGGAGGAGGCGATTTGGTATTTGTTCTACCTTTTTGTTGCACTGTTGGGCATACGAGCACATCGTATGCATCAGGCCGGTAGGGCTACCCCAGCAGCCAGGGCCACAGGTCGTATACCGATATGGATTTCAGAGGTGGTTGGGGGTCGTGGGCCAGCCACGAGCAGTTATTGCAGGTCGGGATGTGGCCTACTATAGACATATGCTAGAGGGCCTTACCGCAGTAGACATTATATGGAGACCCTACAGAGGTCACCAGCCTGGCAGAGGAGCCCGCGTACAGCTGCGCCTGATCCAGTATACATTCTGGATAGCAGGACGGAGGCCGGGAGAGTACGAGCGGATACCCCTAGAGAGGGTACGCAGGCAGATGGGGCTGCGACAGGACGAGCCACCTCCCTTCCCTCAGTACAGGAGGGATGATGTAGAGGCCCCACTGCCAGCGCCATAGCCTTGGGATCCAGACTGGGTTGCAGAGAGGCCAGCAGATGATGGCGTAGATGATGCTGGGTGCACGGGAGCATACAGGGTTTGGTGGGCTGGGCAGAGAGTGGCGAGGGTAGCACAGCCCGCACAGCCAGATTTGGCACGGTGACGGCAGAGAGAGATCAGCTCCGGGGGCAGGTGCAGCTATTACAGGGACAGTTGGCTGCTGCACAGGCACAGATAGGGGTTTTACAGGGGCAGCTAGCCCAGGCTCAGGTACAGGCACAGGCAGCACCACCACCAGCAGCACAGCCACAAGTGCAGGTATAGGTACAGGCAGCCGTACCAGCAGCAGCACAGCCATAGCCCCAGATACCACCACGGCCACAGGTGCAGGTACAGGCACAGGCAGCACCTCCACCAGCACCACAGCCGCAGGTGCAGGTACAGGCTCAGGGGATATTGGTGTTAGGTGCCAGGGGACCAGCCCCAGTTCCTTCAGTGGCGCGAGATCGCTATATGGAGGTTAGAGTAGAGGCCCGTTATTATCAGGATATTCTTGATAGTACCGGAGTCGAGTATCAGGCATATGCAGCTCATAGAGCAGAGACCTCGCATAGCCAGAGATCTCAGGGAGGAGCAGCCACAGCTGGCGTGTCCGTGACAGGCAGGAGGCGAGAGGCACCACAGGGACCATAGGGAGAGGTGCCGAGGGCGGTGGGGAGAGCTGATAGATCCCCGACGTGGTTTTGTATAGGGACATGGGCACCGGTCTGCAAACCGGTTGTATTGATAGAGGCCTGCGTGCCTACATTTATTCATTTTTTTGATTCATTTATTTATTAGATACCGGCCTGCGAGCCGAGTATATTTGTGATATGAGAGACCGGCCTGCGAGCCGAGTCGAGATTTTTGGGAGGTATTGCGGCCTGCGTGCCAGCTTTGGTATGTTATGAGATCACAGAGGCCCCGATGTAGGGCACATTGTATTTTTGAAAATTTGTATATATATAGAGACGATGCTTTGATTCATATGCAGTGTTCAAAAATGTGTTGAAATATGTGGTTAATGGCTGGTAATATATAGAATGTGTGATGAGTTTAATTGACATGTTGATAGATGGATGATGCTGATGTTTTTGTTTCTTGTTTTTGCACGTATATATGAATGTCAGGTTATGTGATGGATTGGTGGTTTTGTGACATTGTGATATATGTAATTGATGAGTTGGTTCCAAATGATGTATAGATTGATAGCTTTTTGGTATCTGTAGTTGATGGTTTGTGTATCTGTGTAAAATAAATGATGTTTAATGAAAATGTAATGTTATATGTGGTGGATGAACAAAATGTGGTAAAGTGTGTTGTTTATGCAGGAAAAGAGGCGGGCGCGACAAAAATTTAGGTGAGAAATGAAGAAAAGAACGCTGTTTCAAAAAGGTGTGTAACCGGTATCGGTTAGGTAACCGATGTCGGTAGCTGACAGACCGATATCGGTTAGGTAACCGATACCGGTTATTTAGGTATGGGCTTTTCTAAAAATAAAAAAGCTAGGGTGGCAACTTAAGTTTTAATTTTAGAGCCATGCAAGAGGTTAAAAGCGTGAACGCGATGCGTTTTGACGACTGAGACAGGTTTTTGCATGAGAGATCTAAGTGATAAGGAGAGAAGAGACAAGAAAAGTGAATTGTGATCTGAGATTCAAAAGATAGCAAGGCAGGTTTGAAAAAGGTGGTGATAATGGCAGGACGAGGAGAAACATCCAGCAGGCAGGGACAAGAGAGAAGACAAGGGCCACCTCAAGCTACTGCAACCCAAGAGGTAAACATTTTGGTTGTGATTTGATTTCTGCATGGTTTTGTGAATAAGATGGCATAGAGTAGGTGGGTAGATATGAGAAAGAAAACATGATAACAAGGGTTGTAGGTGAGGTAAGTGTTACAGGGTAGGCAATCAGGGGTTTCAGGTATGTTTGTATGTATAAAAATGAATAAACGAGCAAATTTATTGTCGTAGGTGGTTGTTTTTAGGGAAGGTGTATAGAATTGACAGTGACCGGTAGCGGTTAGGGAGAACCAGTATCGGTTATTCAACCGATATCGGTTACGTATAACCGGTACCAGTTACTGGAGAAATTTCCAGAATGTTTGAAAAAGACCCTAATGGATTGAATGGTTGTTTGTCGTTTTGGTGTATGCAGGCAGAGGCAGGGTTGAGGATGAATGATAGCGTGCCAGCGCTGTTGTCGCGAATCCGAGCGGATGTAACACCAGCGGAATGGACATTGATAAATCATTGGGGGTTAAGTGGAATCCTTTGATTATTCAGAATTCACGTTAACCATGGTATGTACAATACAGGCGCTGATTGAGAGATGGAATCCTGAGACAAATACCTTCTATCTGCCAACAGGTGAAATGACAGTAACTTTGGAAGATGTGTTCCATATTTTGAGACTCCCTATTACAGGAGAACCAGTATATCAGGCACTACCTAGCGTTGGGGCGGGCAGCGATAACAGAGTGTTTGGTCCATATGCACGAGACTTAACACAGCGAGGTTTGTCATTCACATATGGGGTAATGTATGCAGCACACCCTGAGGAGACAAGGTTAGCAGTGATTTTATTGATAGCGGTAGGGTATTATGCGTTACCGAGGGCAGAAGGGGGAAGATTTCCAAAGGCATTAATGGGTGTTATTTGGGAGATGATAGAAAGGAACGTGACTTTTGCATGGGCACCTGCATATTTGGCGGAGCTATACAGGGGTTTATGGGCTTGTAGGCGAAATCACAGGACAACGTTGGATTGTTCATACTTATTACACTGTTGGGCCTATGAGCACATTGTTTTGTGTGCGACCAATAGGCCGATCCATCCAGGGTAGGAGAGACCGGAGTACAGAGGCTGGGATTCCGACGATGGGTCCAGACAGAACAAGAGGCAAAGATTTCAGGCCGTGCCGGGTGACATTGAGTATTACAGGCAGGTATGGGAGAGGGTGACGGTTGCGGATATCTGTTGGAGGCCCTACGGGAACTATATGGTAACCGAGAACATAGCTGAGGAGTTGAGAGGTGTAGAGCGATTGAGGTGGATCACGGGGCACAGGCCAGGTGAATATGAGAGGATTCCTATAGATCGCGTGCGGCGACAATTTGGATTTGTGCAGGACATACCACAGGCTTACAGACCATATATGAGGATCGATGCCGAGGCAGTATTCTCACCTCCCTGGCCAACACCTCCAGAAGGGCCCGAGGAGATAGCAGCTGATCGCAGTGTAATGGATGCAGGAATGACAGAGGCCTATAGGTTATGGTGGGTAGCAGAGTTGCGAGGTGTACGCGATCACCCTGACATAGCTGTGATGACAGCAGAGAGGGCTCGGCTGCAGCGTTTGGTTCAGCAGCTCCAAACGCAGGTGAAGGAGACAAGAAGATTGTTAGCGGTTGCGGAGTCACGAGCAGCGAGACTAGAGACTGGAGTCCTCCATGTGAGAGGGCATATTCATATGTTACAGGAGAGATTGGCAGATCAGTGGGTGGTACCAATAGCCGTGGTACCTTTGAGGACAGAGAGGCCTGGCGAGAGGGGTCGACGATCATGATTATCACCTAGTTTGGGATGAGGCATGAGGGTCTAAATAAATGTTAGCAAGGTATAAGAATAAATAAGAGTGCCGACCTGCGCGTCGATGATATAGAAGATGTATTTGTTTAACATCTAAATAAAACGAGATATGTATGTTGATTTGCATTATAATAATAAGAATGTTGTCGTTTTGACTTTTGGTGTTTTGAAAAAGGATCAAAGAGAAATGTAATTAAATAGAAATACACAAAAATATTTATATTTACCACACATGATAAGTTATGGTAGGGGATGGTCGAGCTAACCTTGGGAGACCCCATGTCTCCTAAGTGCTGCCTACATAGCCCATTGCACAAAGCAAGGACGGGCCTCAGACCGATGTAGTTCTCCCTTAGGATCAGGGAGGGGTGAATTTAGGCAATTTGGTATGGTGTAGGCAATCGGGCGGTTTGAGTGAAAATTTGATGTTGGTAGGGTAATGTTGTTGGTGCTGGTAGGAAAATGTTGTTGGTGTAGGTATAGGTAAAGCAAAGGTTTAGCATACCCAAGTAGTAGGGAATAGTGTCCTGATTAAGATCAACACACAATTCTAGATGCGAGGCAAAGCGGAAAGAGTGCTCCGTAGGTGAAAAGAGCTAAACAAACCACACAACGTAGAACGAGCCTGAAGCCCTAAGTGCCGTGCATAGACGAGAAGTCCATAGTTGAAAAGAGTTGTATGATCACAATATATCAGGTGTACGTTACGTCCCTTGAGTTGAAACAAATGGTGAGATGAGGTGGATGATATAGCTGAGGTACAAAGAACTTGTTTACAACGAAAGAGAACCTACCCTAAATAGACAAGTCCATGACCCAAAAAGTTCTTTTGAATGAGGCTTTTATTTTATTGAATGTAGACGGATCGATGCGGGAAGTCTACAAGGGATATTGATTGTTTTATTCTTGAGGTCTTCACGAAGCTGATCAATGCGAGAAGCTTCTGATAAAGGCTGACTGTGTATAGCTGTCCTTCGGGGGAGTAGTCTATTTATAGTAGTAGAGATGATTTTAGTGCATAGCTGTCCTTCAGGGGAGCAGTCTATTTTTAATTTTAGATGACTAGATGTTCTTTTGGCGTGAAGCACCTAGTTTAGTAGGAAGTTTGACTCAAGAAAATCCCTTAAGAATACGGCTTAGTTTAATGCTTTGAAGTCATGGACTAGACTAAGGAGGGGAAGGCATCATCAAGGGGAGGTGCGAAGTGATTTTGATTTTATTCGGAGATATAGAAAACAAAGTGTATGTAGTGGTAAATGAGCTCAAGGGACGAGCAGTAGGTAGATGAGAAGTGATATAACACTAGATTCAACAGTAGAATGGTCGAAGATGCAAGGCATTCAGGGGTTCAGGCTCAGGTTTACCATTAAGCGAAGCTAAACGATAAGTGCCTGATCCATAGGTGTGAGTGATTATATAAGGCCCAATCCAATTGGGAGCAAACTTTCCACGTTTGCTCTTTTCTAGTTTGGTGACATGTTGATTCTCTTTGAGGACAAGATCACCAACCTTAAAGGTACGCTCATGAAGTCACTTATCATAAGCACGCTTGATGCGTTTTTGATAGATTTGAAGGTGATCGAGAGCTGTAAGACGGCGTTCGTCAAGAAGCTCCAATTGGGCTAACCGCTCTTGATGGAAATCATCGTTGGTGAGAATATCCTGAAGAGATATTCTAAGGGAGGGTATTTGTATTTCGAGAGGCAAAACAGCCTCGGTACCGTATACCAAAGAAAAAGGTGTGGCATTAGTAGAGGTACGAATGCTAGTACGATAAGCCCAAAGGGAAAAGGGGATGTGATCGTGCCAATTTCTTCCAGATTCATTGACAACTTTCATGAGGATTTTGGTTAGAGTTTTATTAGAAGATTCAGCCTGACCATTGGCCTGCGGATAGTAAGGCGATGAGAAACTAAGTTTGATACCAAAGTTGTCACAAAGGTTTTGTAACAACTTGTTTTTTGAAAGATTTACCATTATCTATTATTAGGCGATGAGGAATACCAAAACGACAGATAATGTGATGGTTAATGAATTCGACAATTTTTTCTTTTTTGATTGAAATGAGTGGGATGGCCTCCACTCATTTTGTGTAATATTCGGTCGCTGTGATTATCCAACGGTGACGTTGTGAAGAGGTCGGGTGAATCTCACCAATAAGGTCTAAACCCCATTGTGAGAAAGGCCAAAGATCACGAGCGACTTGTAGCGGGTGGCTAGGAGTATGTTGAAGATTGGCATGTTGTTGACACATGCCACAGCGCTTAACATATTCGTAGCAGTCGTTATTGAGAGTAGGCCAATAATAACCTAGGCGAAGGATTCGTTTAGCCACGGCAAGGCCACTAAAATGTCCACCACAAATCCCATCGTGTACTTGTTGGATGGTATGAGTGGCCTCAGCGTTTGTCAGACAGCGAAGGAGGATGCCATCAAAGCCACGTTTATAGAGGAGTCCTCCCATGACAACATAACGTGAAACACTTTTGAGAAAAGCATGTTTTCCTTTACTAGTAAGGACAGGTGGGAGAATAGAGATTGTAAGGTAGTCATGAAATTGGTGGTACCAGGTATCCTGCGAATTAGTAGACACACAGTATTTATCATGCAAACTACCGGGGTTGAATAGGATGGTGCAAAAAGTTGCTGGACCACAACGAATAATTCAGAGTCAGTTGGTGCGGCGGGAATCTGCGAGGCTAAGCAAGCCATAGTATCCGCAAATTTTTTTAGGAACGGGGAATGGTTTGGATAGAATAGTGAGTAAATAAGGCTAGAAGTGATTCCACGTGGTGTTTGTATTTCTGAAGTTCCTCATTTTTACATTGGTAGATGCCCATAACTTGATTGACTACCAATTGAGAGTCACCAAAGATATGGATAGATTTAATGCCTAAGTGTATCGCAACTTGGAGACCCATAACAAGGGCCTCGTATTCCGCTGTATTATTAGTGCAGGGGGAAATCAAGCCGGAATGAAAGAGGCATAGGTTCAGCGTCAAGAGGGATGAGAACAACGCCGGCTCCTCCGCCGCGCTGGCACTTAGATCCATCGAAGAAGAGGGTTAGTTGATACGACTCTTCTCTGAGCGAAAGAGTGGCGATGAGTTCGTCGGGGAAGGTAAAATTGGTAAATTGTTCCCCAGGTAGAGGGGCCTCCGCAAGTTGGTCTGCAAGAGTTTGTCCTTTGATTGATTTCTGTTGTATAAACTCAAGGTCAAGGTCGGCGAGGAGCATGAGCCATCGAGCGATGCGTTGGTTTAGGTGTGGTTTTGGCGTACATATAATGAATGGGGTCTGTGTTGGTGATGACGAAAGTTTTGTGATTCAGGAGGTAATGTCGGAGTTTGGTGGTGACGAATGATAGGGCCAGGCACAATTTTTCTACATGTGTATACCTAGTCTCATAATCCACGAGGGTACGACTTATATAATAAACGGCCTGCTCTCGGCGTGCTGAGTCTCGATGTGCGAGCATAGCTCCTATAGCATGGTCAGTGGCGGAAAGATAAAGGTAGAAAGGGTGGTCATCCTGGGGTGGGATAAGCATGGGTGGCTGCAAGAGATACGTTTTGAGAGCTTCGAAGGCTTGGTGACACTCCTCACTCCATTGAAAGGCAACGTCCTTTTTTAGAAGTTGATGAAAAGGGTGACATCGATCCGAGAGTTGGGAGATGAAACGCCGGATGGATTGAAGTTTACCCTGCAAACTACGCATTGTTTGAGGTTTTTGGGGGGGGGGGCATTTCTAGGATAGCTTTTACTTTAGATGGATCGACCTCAATGCCACACAAAGAGACGATAAAGCCAAGAAGTTTTCCCGAAAGAACACCAAAGACACATTTCTTCTTCGGTTGAAGGCGGACAGAATATTGTAACAGGCGATCAAAAATAATGGTTAAAACATCGAGATGTTCACTACGATGTTTAGACTTGCTGAGAAGATCGTCGACATAGTCTTTAAGGATAGTGTGCATAATGTCATGAAAAATGTAGGTCATAGCCCGCTGATAGGTAGCACCAGCATTCTTAAGGCCAAATGGCATGACACGATAACAGAAGGTTCCCCAAGGAGTTATGAAGGCAGTTTTGTGTTGATCGGCAGGGGCAACCAAATTTGGTTGTATCCTGAAAATCCATCCATGAGAGAAAGCATTTCATGGCCCGCAGTGAGATCAACAAGTTGATCAATACTTGGGAGGGGGAAGTCATCCTTGGGGCAAGCAAGGTTAAGATCCCGAAAATCTGTGCATATCCGAAGTCCCCCTGTCGCTTTAGTGATAGGTACGATGTTAGAAATCCATTGAGGATAGTCAATAGGCAAGATGAAGGAAACAGAAAGGAGTCGTTGGAGCTCCTCTTTGACCAAGAGAGCAATGCGTGGATGCATTTTTCTCAATTTCTGTTTGACTAGTTTGGAATCGGGGTTTAGGGTGATGTTATGGACGGCAATGGTAGGATCAATTCCTGGCATGTCAGCGTAAGACCATGCGAAAGCTTGGTTGCGAGCACGGAGAAAGGTAGAAAAGGCGGCTTGTTCTGATGTGTTAAGGGATTGTCTAATCTTCACTATGTGAGGATCTTCCTTCGTGTGGATGTTGATTTCTATAGTAGATTCGTTCAGCATAGTTTGGGTTTCAGATGGTAAGGTGCGTTGAATATAAGAATCATCCGCGCCCAGGTAAGTGAGGATGGAGTCGTCATCCTGGCATTCAACAAAATTAATCAAAGGCGAATCCTCTTCGATCATGTCTGGATACAGAAGGGGAAGAGAAGATGGGTCCTCATTATCGCGTTGATAAGTGAGAGGACCTATGAAGATAGCATTTATGAAAAAAAAAAAGTTAGGAGGGATAGATTCAGGGGTCCATCGATTCTGTGGGTGATGATGGCAAAGTGGGTGATGATGGTTCGGTAGGGGCAACATCTTCCTCTTCCAAGATACAACTGACAGGAGGTGTCTCCTGTGTAGGTGTTTCAGAAAAAACCGAGGACCACTGTCGATCATTATGTTTGCGTTGTGGTGATGGGGATGAGAGTATGTCGGCCTTGTTCGTAAAGGCCAAAACCAAAGCCTTTCCACGCACAGCGAGTCAAGAAGGTGAGGGCGAAGCGACGATTTGTCAGGTATTGAAAATCGGATTGGAAGGGGAACCACACCAAGAGGTGGTTCAGGGGGTAATGGAGGATGCGTCAACACCCCCATACATTAGGTTAGTGCGACAATGGGGTGGTCCGTAAGAGATTACCTCCCCCACGCGACGGTCATAGGTGGGATGTGCATGTAATTGTCCGTACTCCTGCGGGGTAGGGAAAGAACTAACGTTATATAAGCGGTACTCCCCCAGTGTGAGGCGATGAAAAACATCTACTAAGGGGTCGGAGGTTGGGATGTTAGCTGCGGGAAGAGAAGTGGTTTGTGCGACGGTTGGTTTCATCAGTTGAAGGCGTAGGTTGCAGTTGAGGTGGATGGTTGAGGTACATTTGAAGAGGATGGTTGGGTTTGAATGTATGGGTGTCTTAATTGGTATAAGCACATCGTTTGGCCGGTATAACATGTTGCAAGTTTTTGAAGGGGGGAGGATCAGTTTTTACAGTGTAGGACTTCCCCTCGTACTCAAATTTTATGCATCGATGTAATGTTGAGGGAACGCATCCCATGGCTCGGATCCAAGGACGACCCAGCAATATATTATATTGGAACTCTCCTTCAAGGACATAGAAGAGTTTGGGTAAAGTACGTGGGGCCTACGGTGAATGTTGAGGATCACGGTGCCTAAGGTAGAAGTAATAGCATCATTAAATGACCGCAACATGATGGGGTTGGCACACATGCAACTAGAAGGGATGTTCATTTGTTGGAAGGCTTTTGAAGAGATGATGTTTAGGCTAGTGCCCCCGTCAATCATAACCCGAGGTACTCGAATGTCTCGGACGTAAGCGGAAATGAAAAGGGCAGGCTCAGGGTCTTCTGCACCAAAGTCGATAATTTCATCTTCCGAGAAACTAACTGCAGCTGCTTGTTGTTTTGAGACAGAAGTGGTGGGGGAGATGGATTGTTTGGTGAGAGAGGCAACATGATTGGGTGTTAGAATGGAGGCGACAGGCAGGGGTTTCATTAGGTAAAACCTCTATCCCTTGAAGGATCTCAACGAGAGCTTGTCTATAAGATTCAGAAGTCTGAATGAGGTCATACAATGTCATTTTTACGGAGTGATTGGATGAAGCTGTTTAATCATATTTCAGTGGGCAACTGCCATTAGAGACGGGATAGGTGGGTCCGCGAATGACCACTTTAGGTGGTGGTGCAATCGGGGATGTTTGACGAAGAAAGAGATGCCGCAGGTGTGTTTTTCTTTTGCTTTCCCATTGTTTTTCTGTCCTCGAGTAGCGACACTAATCATATTAATCTCGTAGACCTGAGATGAAGAAGATGGTTGGGATAATTCATGGTCTTCAAGAGGTGGGGTTATAATAATGATTGATCTTGGTGAGGCGGGGGACAGATGGTATAGGAGAGGGAATGGAAACTAAAGGTCTCTCCCTTCGTAAGTTGTCTTTCTTAATCTTTCTATCTGGGAGAGGTGACTGGCGAAGGATGGTTTTTAGAGCTTTGCATCCCTCCACATCATGTCTAGGTGTGCGGTGATAGGCGCAGATTTTAGACTCATCATAATCCATAGGTCGGGGCTTAGACGGGTCATAAGGTCTAAGTGGAAGTAGGGAGATGGTCGCATTCTCCACCAACATAGCAAGGATTTTGGCATAAGATCCTTTGAGTGGGTCAAAATCGGAAGAGGACGAGGGTATTGATTGTGTGGGTTGTGGTAATGTTTGGGCGTGTTTAGTTCGTATGGGTGGTGATTTAGCCGAGGGGTGCTGACACATGTTTTTCACTAAATGTGGTTTCTTGGACACAGAAGTTACGTTCGTCTGGTTAGATGATGAGGCTACAGATGGCGTGGTAGCGGGAAACAACCACGGAGAAAGGGGAGTGACAGAAAATAAATCCTTTGATGATGGGATTGGTTTAGGGTTGATAGGTGGACCGGATAGGCGGGGTAACGATGTTGTGATACCCTTTGATCTTTGTATAGGTGTAGAAGGCGTAGGTCGTTTTGCAGAAAACAAAGGAGTTATGATATATTGGTGTAATGTGGAGGGATGAGGTCCCAATATGGAAGGTGGGTGTGACGATGAGGGTTTTAATTGTGATAGAGGCCCGGATTGTGTTCGTCTCTTAGGTGGCGGAACGGATATATTTTTGGATAGATCGATTCGCTTAGGCGGGTGTGTTAGACTGGGCATTAGTGAGGTCCCAAGCGTAGGGGAAGATCCAGTTAAGTTGATAGAAGTGGATGGGGCATTTGGTAGAGGTGAGGGGGGGGGTGAAGGCGAGAACAGGGGCATTTTAAGCTTCTATAAGCACTTCGGGTAGATGGTGGAGACATCAGGATTAGTCATTTGCATTTGAGTAGAAAAAGGGGGTACTCAAACGTTCCCATAGGGCCTGTCTATCTTCTGTGGAATGACAGTCTCCAGGTGTGATTTGTAATTTTGGTACGGAAGAAAGGTGGGTTGTAATTCCAGTCCATTGCGGGTGTGACACAGGAGGTAGATGAGGCACTGTATCAATAGATGTTAGAAGGTCAACCGGTCATTGAAAAGATTTAGGTGATGAGGGACTAATAGGTAGGAGGGCGTGTTCGAGGGGATCTGTCACGTTAAAAGAATGTGGTGATGTTAGTGTAAGAGATTTCTCGTCTAAGGATGTCAAAAGGAGTGGTGAGCCTTCCTCTTGTGTAGCAAGAGTGGTAGAAGGGGACGTTTGGGAAATAGATAAATTAGATAGCATCCGCTCACAATCTTGTAGGGATGTGGTGTACAAGAAGACTCATTGATGAGAAGAGAAGTCTGGGTAGTTAACTCTTCTATGGGTAAAGGAATAATTTCACTTTGGCTTGATGGTGGTGAAGGAGATTCAAACTCCTGTGTTGGTGGAGAGGCTTGATTTAAAATTTTTTCAATAGAGGTTTTTGGCTGAGAATCAAAGACTGCATGGATCTCATGAACACTCTCCTCAGCTAAGATATCTTGGTTCACGTTACTGCTGGATGAGTGATTCGGGAATGGCTTGTTGAAAATTTTCAGATTTCGGTTAGCAGGGTCGTTAGGATTATCGAGTGTTATATCCCTTGCGTCAGCCATTTCCTGCACTATGTTTTTCAACATCTTACAGTTTTCATGACTATGTCCTTTTACGCGGTGAAAGTTACAAAAGTCATTTTCTTTGTACCAGGAAGGTATTGCGCGGGTGGATTCAAACCCAGAGTGAGGTTTAACAGGGGGCAAGGTGATAGCCCTAGCTTTGAGCAATTTCTCCAGGATGACGCCATAAGTTTCTCCCAAGGGAGTGTAATTGGTGGGCTCGGCTTTGTACTTATAAGTGGTTTTCGGTGGAGCATTGGACGGTGTTTGAGATTTGACCATTACCGCGTGGACAGCTCCTTTTGATTTAGAAGAAGTGGACGCGTGAGGAGTGGTGGTGTTTGACTTGTTGGTAGAATCAGGAGTTCGGAAATTGGGGTTTTTGTTACGCAACCGTAATTTCTCTTCTTCTAAGGCTCAAATTTCTAGCTTCCGAGCCATGGTAAAGGCCTCGTCGAATGTGCGGAAAGTTTGAATTTGGAGGGGTAGGGGAGATGTACTTAGCGCAGGCCCGCGTAAATAGTTCGATAAGTTTGGCTTGAGGCAAGGCATACGTAAGTTGGTTGATAAGGCCCCGCCATCATCCAACGAAATCTGTGATAGATTCGTCTTCAAATTGTCGGATGGCATAGAGGTCAGTGATAGATACTTTCTTGGCAATGTTAATGGAGAAATGATCCAAGAAAGATTGGGCTAGTTGGTTAAAAGAGAAGATTGAGTGCTGGGTTAAAGCACTGTACCACTCCAAGGCAGGTCCTGATAAGGACATGGGAAAGGTGCAGAGTAACAAGGCATCATCATGGGCAATCAAATAACAAGCATGTCTAAATGATTGCAAGTGTTGTTGAGGATCTTCTTTACTGTTAAAACGAGTAAACTTTGGCAACTCCCATTGAGGAGGATATGAATGAAGGGGGACAGAAGGGTGAATGGGCTCTCGACGAACTTGCTCGTATGTCAAGGCGCTACGATTTCCTGAAACGGAAGCCTCCAGGTTTTGCATTTTTTCCATCATTTGTTTGATGAAATCTGTGGTTGGATGAGATGATGGTGCCACAAAATATGGATGTCCCATATAAGGTGTTGAGGTTACAGGATATGTGTATGGGAATGAAAAGGTAGGTGGAGCTTGAGAAGGAAAGCTCGTGTGAATAGGTGGCAGAGAGTAAGTCATGAATGGAGTGGTCTGAAAGAGAGATGAGATAGGGGCAGTTGGTGGTAACGATACGTGGGGTCCAAGATTAACCAAAGGAAAGCTAATCGGGGTCCTATGAACCTCTGAAGCCATCGGATTGGGAGACGGGGCTAGAGATGCAGGAAGTAAGGCAGTGTTATCAGGAGGAGTGGGAGCTAAATGAGCAGCTATACTAATAGGCATGCCAATAAGGAGCTGACCATCAGGCGTACGGTCAGGGGCATGAGATAAATAGTATTGTACAGCGCTGGGATTAGCATCCAGAAATTTGGCAAAGTCCTTGTCTCCTACAGGAATTTGGGGGATCTCACTGGTGTCCGTAGGGTTCCCTATAGAATGTGAAGGGGGTGATTCAGGCAAAGACACAGAGCAGGCATGTGAAACCATGGCGGCGGCTTGCTTCCAAGTGATGACAACCATAGACAAGAACACACAGGAAAGTTTCAATCTATCAAGAACAAAAACAACCTCAGAATGATGAATTTGGCAAGTTGCTGGTTTGTCAGGGGCTGATGAAGACAGTAACCGATATCGGTTTAGTAACCGGTGTCGGTCACAGAGCAAACGATGTCGGTCCCTTAACCGATGCCGGTGTCAAAAATCAAGGATAAGAAGATACCAAGGGCTGCTAATTTGATTTTTAGCAGCGTTGAGTATATTTAGCAACTTATGATCACAGAAGACAAAGTATGACAGAGAAAACAGGATTTGAAAACAAGCAAGATGCACACGTAAACCCAGAGATTAATCCTAGGGTTAATTTTAGTTATCGTGGGCTTATGCCTTTAGACGTAGAAGGATGTCAGAATCCTAAACAAGAGACTTAGGGGAAATGTCAAGTTGTTTTGGCTTATAAGGTTACCTCAATCGAGCGGAGGAATACCGCGGAAAAGGGGGGATGTTTGAGCTGTTGTGTTAATTGTGAAGTGATTCGGTATGTGTTGTGCAGTGAATGTAAGATTAATTTCCTGTCAATACCGTGGATATCACCCCCACGTGTACGAGCTGTTACTTAATCTATGTTCACTAGAATTGAAAAACAGCAGGCAGGAATGCAATGCATGTGTTTTAAAACCCAAATCGAAAATTATATTTGATGAAGCAAAAGAGATGACTTTCACTAATGCAAGATGCAAAAACAAAGCAAGTTCCTTTACCAAAATAATAAAATACCTCTTGAATATTTTTAGAAGAAGAAAACAGCAAGTATGCTCCCTATAATGAAAGCAAGCAAGAAATAAAGAAAAACCCAAAATGGGTCCCACCGGGCGTGCCAAAATGTTTCACTCGGAAATGCTTCGTTCCTTATAGAAACAGATAAGGTTAGGGTTAGGAGGAATACCTGTAGAATGTCGAGATGATGTGCGCGTACCGTAGAGAAAGATCAGGTTGACTGCGGAGAACTCCTTTTTGTCTGGGAAGGACTACCTGCAAATAAGAACACAAGACCACAAGATTTGGTTAAACAATAAATGAGGAAACTGCCTTGGGCCCAGGAAATATAAAACTTCCTTTCGAAGGTGGTCAGTTTCCCTACTAACGTGAATTAACACAAAAGATAGTAAAATATCAATTAAATTGTTTCGTTGAACTGGGTAGGGGAAAGGCTGTTTTTCCTAGTTTTGATCAAAGGAACCGATGGTGGTTACCTATAACCGATGCCGGTTACTGATAACCGATACCGGTGGGTGATAGGATCTTCTGGGCTGGTTGTGGTGTTTGTAATGGCTGGTTTTTGGATAGTATTAGGAAATGGGATGGTTAGAAGCAAAAGAATGACGGTTAGAGGCAATGGTACGTTGGATAATGGATTTAGAAATGGATTTAGGAGTACTGAGATCCAAGAAGCATAAGAAATGTTATACCGAAGGACATGCAAGATGTTACTTACTGATTTTGATGAAGATGCAAGTTGATCTCCTTGGTTGTAAACACTTCTGGTATTTTCACTCGTCTCTGTTCTGTCAAATGAAGATCTGGGCTCTGTTCCTCGCTCGCAATGCTCTGTGTTGATCTTGAAATCCTTCGACTGATCTCCAAAATGAAATTCCGATCCGTTGTTTTGGTTTGGGGAGCTCATTTACAGGGAACCGATGGCGGTTTCGTAACCGACGGCGGTCGAGTAGGAACCGGCATCGGTAAGGAAAAAGTAGGCTATTTTTAGTAAAATAGCCCACCTTCCCTGCTTTTCTCCCGAGAGATCAGTTGCGGGCTTGGTCAAGTGGCTAGAAGGTCGTCTTTTGGTGCGAGTAAGGAGGCATTAGTTATGGATGTGAGTCTAGACCAAGTCATGGGTCTTAATTAGGTTAGTTTAGGGTTAGGGCTAGGTCATGATGAGGTGGCAAAGTGAGGTGGCGGGTAAGGTGATGTGGATTTATCAATTACAAGGTAATTAATAAATAGTTGTGTAAATTTTAGGTAATGAGGTTAGGTTGCGAAATGGGATGCGGGTCACAAGGGGTCGTGAGACACGAATTTGGTGTCTACAACATTTTTACTCACCAACTAACCACAAAGTAACCTAACTCAACCATTGAGTTATGAATCAATGATTCAAGATCAACAAAGGAAAGAGATCAAACGACTGAGGATAAAAAAAAAGCCAAAATCAATACAAAGTTACATATTCAGAAGATCAAAAGAGAACAAATTAATCATGTACTTCAATCAATGAATAAGGATCACTAAAAAAATCAATGCAAACTTACAGACTGATCAATGGTGGAAAATGGAGTACAGATCAAACGGTGGATGTTAAAATTGCCAACTCAACCAGAGTCACCAAGTACATACATGTCATTATAACAAAAACCCTAACTTAACTTAGGGTTAAGACCATGGAAATGCAATCACAAATGGTCGATTCATTCTCATGAGGGGGTTGGCCCCACGTTTTATAAAGTGATTCACATTGACCTATCAAAATTTCAAAGACTATAGTCCAACTCCATGATCAAATGTCGAGAGTAATAATTATCAAAAGGTGAACAATTCCAAACCTTAGTTTTACCAAAAGGATTCCCAACAAGATGATGTTTACAATGATAAGATAAGGGACCAGTTTAAACCATGTGTGTAATAATTATTCAAAAGGAGACTATTGAATATTACATCAACAATATAGAGAAATATCAAGAAGGATTACACATGATGTGTCAAACAACAATAATTCCAAGGTGTATAACATGATGTAAAGAAGCTACTGATTATATGCTAAGGTCAACATTTCCACCTTAAATTTTGCAAACGTACCTTAATCTTGTCAAAAATCTCGTACCAATGAGGATATAGTGTAAAAGGAGAATATTATTTTTGCATAAAGGTGGTCCCCACAGTAGGGAAATTGGAGGTTGAATAACTTTTACTTTCAAAGAAGTATTATAAATGTTACTCACTAGAAGAAAAACAAATGTGAACATCATAACTTACAAGTGGACCTCACAATGGATGGAAGGCATGGATAGTGTTTTGTAAAATTGTTGCAAGTAAAATAATTATTATGCTCAAATAGGGAAGTTTGAATTTTGCATGTACATTATTACACAACAAGTAAGGGATATAATTAGCCAAATTATTCATCCAACTGTGCTAAAAATAGAAGAGTCAACTACAATTTGACTAGGATGTATTTTTTTAATCAAGGCTATTAATGCCTCATTGTATTAGCATGTTTATTTTTATCCCTTTATTTATTCATGATAAAGGGGTAAAAATAGGATGCATGGGCGAGTAAATTCTTAGCCTATTTCTAGGATGGGATGGGTGGATGACTTTGCTATATATTGTGTGCAATTACAAGGCATGAGGGAGGAATTTTTGGACACACGAGTAATAAACCATATTTTGTCAGTTTTTCCCTTTGAATGAGAATTTATTTGTGACTTTATAATTATTTGCAATTTTGTGTATATCAAATTATTTCTTGTGAATGTCAAATTCCTGATTAATCATCTTACCTTGCTGCAGATTTAGAAATTTCTTCATAATATTAGTGCACATTTTTTTCTTGTTGTATTGTTATCATACATTCCCTCAACACATCAAGTGTTTTACCTTAATATTTTGTTGTAAACTATTAGTTTTTGCATCCATAATCCATTCTAAAATTGATTGTGCATGTGCTCAGTCATAGCCCTTAGCAATTTTGGTGTATCACCCTATTTTTTAATTCATTTGCAGACATCATTTTACCCTCAAAACCCATAAGAATTAATTTAGGATACATAAAAAAGGATCCAGCCTTGATACCGGAGACTCACCTCAACAATAGTTATACCCAAAGACTTGAGGTGTTTCCATTGTATCTACGAATGAGAGAGATCAGGAGAAAGCTTAGAAAACCTGCAGTCATCTCTCTACAGGGTGCATGTTGGAGAGATACCAGTTTTTGGCATGCTCGGTAGGACCACGAATCAGATATGTAGGAAAATTATAGTAGATTTACAGCAAAAAAGAAGTCACT
This sequence comes from Taxus chinensis, assembly GCA_019776745.2. Taxonomy (NCBI): domain Eukaryota; kingdom Viridiplantae; phylum Streptophyta; class Pinopsida; order Cupressales; family Taxaceae; genus Taxus; species Taxus chinensis. The sequence continues at coordinate 51,261,465 of CM034148.1, forward strand.
TTTCAAGTAACAGGTTGTAGAAATTTATTCTAAAGATGAAAAGATGTATTTGGAAACTCTGTTAAGTAATTTTAGACAAATTTTGCAGCATGTTACATGCCTAAAGTGACTACGAAATCATCAGTAAGAGGAATTTCATTTTAGTTTATTTCTTTACCTTTGAATTCTACAAGAAGAAGAAGAGTTGGTAATACCTTACCTTACAATAGGCATGCTTTTGATAACCCTCTACAGTTTGGTTGTGGATCCTATTTTCATGTGTGAAAGTGTTGAAGACTATGCACTAAGAGTACTATACACTTTCCACAGTTGTCTCATCGGGGTTCTTTGGCCTTCAAACATGCTCGATATACTAGGAAACGTGCTTTTATCATATGGGTGGGATTTTTGATCCATAGTTTTATGGGACAGTTTGGGCCCATGGTTTTAATACCCATGGTTTTGTAAAACTACTTAAGCAGTTGTCTACTTATATGGTTTTATGCATATGGTAGGTATTATAAAAAATTGCAGTTGTGTTTTGAATTCGGGTGTGAATTGTGTAGAGTTTTTTGAGCATAGCTCCAAACAAATATGGGTATTATATTGAGAGAGATGTGGCTTGTAATAAAATCTGAGTAAGTGATTCTTGGTGGATGTGGCCCAAATTAGGTGAACCACGTTCAATACTGTCTCTTTGTGTTGTGTTATTTTATTCTGCGATTTTATTTGAGATCTGTAATATGTTCTACATATTAGTTTCTATTGTTGCGATTCTGTGAGGGATTATTTTGCATATTTTATCCCTTATTTCCTAACAATTTGTTTCAAATCCTGGTTTGGTTTGCTGAAGTGTTAAATCATAGGGAAAATTTTATCTTGAGTGGGAGCTATGGCAGATTATGGAAGATCCAAGGTTCATAAATTCAACGTGTAGAATTTCAGTCTTTGGAAGATGCATATAGAAGATTACGTTTATTAGAAGGATGTTTATATTTTGTTTCCTGAGAATTTGAACAAACCATCGAGTATGATGGATGTGGAATGGGATTTTTTGGATACAAAGGCACTTGGAACAATCTGGTTGTGTCTTGCATCTTCGGTATTATTTAATGTTTCAAAGTAAAAGACTACAAAAGAACTGATGGATGCATTAGGGAAGTTGTATGAAAAACTCCCTGCCTTAAATAAGATATTTTTAATGAAAAATATGTTTAATATGAAGATGTATGAGAATGGTTCAGTAGTAGATCATTTTAATTATTTTAATATGGTTGTAAATATGCTAGCTTCGGTTATAACATAATTTGATGAAGAAGTTAGGGTCTATTAGTTTTGTGGTCTTTACGTGATAGTTACAATAGCCCGGTAATGGTGGTAAGCAACTCGGTTCTAGCTAACTCAAATTTGATGTTTGAGGATGTTGTAGGGGTGATTCTAAGTGAGGAAATGTGAAGAAAAATATTTGGTTAATCTTATACTTCAAGGAATGCTTTAAAAATGGAAACTAGAGGGAGATAGAAGAATAGAGGAATCCGTGGAAAATGAAAGGAACAGGAAAGGTGAAAATAAAAAATAAAGATAGTATGGTGGCATTGTGGAAATTTTGGGCATGCAAAGAAGGAATGTTGGGAGCTCCAAGACAAGAAGAAACAACAAGAAGAAAACAAGGAGGAAAATGTGGCAACGGGTAAGGTATGTCAGGATGCTTTGATTCTTTCTTTGCACAATATTATTGAATCTTGTGTTTTAAATTCAAGGGCTTCTTTCCATGGTTCTCGACTCAGGCATTATTTTATTGATTATGTTTAAGGATATTTTGGGCATGTTTTTCTTGGTGATGATGAGCCTTGCAGCATAGTTGGAAAAGGTTCTATCCAGGTTAAGATGTAGAATGGGAATACTTGGCTATTGAAGGATGTCAGACATGTGCCTACATTAAAACACAATTTGATATCGGTAGGGTACTTGAGAAGTGATGGTTTTATTATGATATTTACAGCAGAATCTTCGAAGTTTACCAAGGATTCTCTTATGGTGGCAAGAGTTAAGAAGGTTGGAACCTTGTATTTAACCACTTATAGCACTACTGTTTGTAATCTTGTGGCTTCAGAAGTAGATACAACATTGTGGCACTATAGGCTCAGTCATATGAGCCATAAGGGCATGGGAATCATAAATATGGATTTTCCTGGATATACAAAAATAGGTTTGGAGTTCTGTGAGGATTGCATCTATGGGAAATAGAAGCGAGTAAGGTTTCTCAAGGTTGGACCTACAAAGAAAGAAAGTAAGTTAGAGTTGGTGCATTTTGATGTGTGGGGGATGACTCACGTATCATATTTTGTGGGTTCAAGTTATTTTTTTACTTTTATTGATGATGCAACAAGGAAACAATGAAAGTGTTGACACTTGTGGTAAATGAAAATCCTTGGTAGATAATGAAACAGGTCTCAAGCTAAAATGTCTCAGGTCAGATAATGGAAGGGAGTATTTCAGTAATGAATTTGATGGTTATTGTTTTAAGAATGGAATCCACAGGAAAAATATGGTTCCAAGAACTGCTCAATAGAATGGGGTGTCAGAAATGATGAACAGAACAATAATGGAACGTGATACGAGTATGAGGTTACATGGAGGACTACATCTTTCTTTTTGGGCATAAGTGGTGAGCATACCTGTGTACTTGATAAACATATGACCCTTAAGTTCATTGGATGGAAGCACACCTCAGGAGGCTTAGTATGGTAAGAAAGTTGATTATTCATTTCTTAGAGTCTTTGAATGTGAGGTGTTTTTCCATATAGACAAGGATGATAGGACCAAGCTAGAGGCTAAATTAGAAAAATTTACTTTCATTGTTATGATGGTGATGACTTTGGATATAAATGTTGGAGTATTAAGGACAAGAAAATCATTCGATCTAAGGATGTGGTCTTTAATGAGAAAGTCATGTATAAGCAGAAATTGCAGGAAAATAGGGAAGAATCCAAGAAAGAATATGTAGCCATAGAGGATCTTCTAGATGGAAAAGTGACACATGAATCAGTTTAGGAAGCTCTTAAAACAGAACCCCAAACTCCTATATTGAGGAGGTCTTCTAGGGTAATAAGAGAACCTGAATGTTTTTCTCCTTCTCTTTATTATTTATTACTCACTGATAGTGGAGAGCCAGAAAGCTTTGATGAAGTAATGCAGGTAGATGCCACGAAGAAGTGGGAGAAAGCCATGGATGAGGAGGATTAGGATCTCATGGAGAACAAGACATGGGATTTGGTGAAGCTACCTAAAGGAAAAAGAGCATTACATAACAAGTGGGTGTTCAAAATCAAAGAAGAAGGAGGAAAGAAAAGATACAAGGCCCAGTTAGTGGTCAAGGGGTTTGAACAGATAAAAGGTATATATTTTGATGATATCTTTTCTCCTATAGTAAAAATGACTTCTATTAGAACTATTCTAGGAATAGTTACAGCAGTAGACTTACACTTAGAATAGTGTGATGTAAAGATGACATTTCTCCATGGTGATTTGCAGGAGGAACTATGTATGTAGCAACCAGAGGGCTATGAGGTCAAAGGTAAAGAGGAGATGGTGTGAATATTGAAGAAGAGCTTGTATGTCTTGAAACAAGCTCCACGTCAATGGTATAAGAAATTTGATAGTTTCATGATGAAGCAAGGTTATATTAGATCTCATTCTCACCATTCCATGTATAAAAAGAAATTTGAGGATGGAAGTTATAATATCCTGTGTTTATATGTGGATGATATCTTGGTTACAGGTAAAAACATGTAGGAAATAACAGTACTCAAGAAGCAGCTAAGTGAATAGGATTTGGCGATAGCTAAATAAATCCTTGGTATGAGGATATCTCAGGATAGTAAGGAACGAAAGTTGAATTTATCTCAGGAAGAGTACATTAAGAAAGTCTTGGAGAGGTTTAATATTTAGGATGATAAACCAGTTGGGACTCCTTTCGTAGGCCATTTCAAGGTATCAAAGGAGTAGTATCCGAAGAAAAATCATGAGAGAAACTAGATGTCCAAGGTACCTTACTCATCAGCGGTGGGCAGTTTGGTGTATGTCATGGTGTGCACCAGGCTTGATATTTCCCATGAAGTCAAAGCAGTGAGTAGATTTATGAGTGATCCAGGTAGAGATCACTGACAGGCAGTAAAGTGGATCCTTCAGTATTTGAGAGGGTAGCATGGGGATAGTTTTGTGCTACAGTAGATCAGACATGTCTTTGTGTGGTTATGTAGATTCAAATATGGCTGGAGATGTAGACAACAGGAGGATCACAACAGGTTATGTTTACACTATAGGTGGAAAAATAGTAAGCTAGATTTTATGACTACAGAAGTTGGTGGCTTTTTCAACCATGGAGGCTGAGTATGTTGCTACCACAGAGGAAAGAAAGGAAATGATTTAGTTACAAAAATTAATTGAGGAGTTGGGGCATAAGCATGAGGAAGGAAAGTTTCATAGTGATAGTCAGAGTGTTATACACTTAGCTAAGAACTCTGCTTTCCACTCTAGGACAAAATCATATACAGTTAAGGTACCATTTCATCAGGACAAATTTAGAGGAAGAGAAGTTGAAGCTGGAGAATATTCATACCAGTCAGAATCCTACAGACATAATGACCAAGGTGGTCACAAGGGAAAAAATGAAGTTGTGTTCAACTTTGGTTGGTCTTCATGGAAACTAGTGAAGTGGTTGAGAAGCTTGCTTAGAGGAAAACTAGTCTCCAAGTGGGAGATTTTTAGGTTGTGGAGCCAGTTTTCATGTGTGAAAGTGTTGAAGATTGTACTCTAAGAGTAATATACACTTTTCATGTATCCTCACCGAGGTTTGGGGCTGGGCCTTGAGTGGGGGTTTGGGGGTGGTAGCCCCAGGTAGTAGGGGTTTGGGGGCATAGCCCCTGAAATTTTTTTGGCCTAAAAAAAATGCACTCGACATATTGGGAAACGTGCTCTTCTCATATGGGCGAGATTTTTTGACCCATAGGTTTATGGGACGGGTTTTGCCCATGGTTTTGATACCCACAGTTTTGTAAAACTGCTTAAGAAATTGTCTATTTATATGGTTTTATGCATATGATAGAGGTATGAAAAACATTGCAGATGTGTTTTGAATTCGGCTGTGAATTCTGTAGAGTTTGTTGAGCATAGCTCCAAACAGATCTAGGTATTGTATTGTGAGAGTGGTGGCTTGTAATAAAATCTGAGCAAGTGATTCTTGGTGGACGTAGCCCAAATTGGGTGAACCACGTTAAATATTGTCTCCTTGTGTTGTGTTATTTTATTTTGCAATTTTATTTTAGATCTGTAATAATTTCTGCATATTAGTTTCTACTGTTGCGATTCTGTAAGGGATTATTCCACATATTTTATCTCTTATTTCCTAACAATTAATGCATTCATCATGTACTCTCATTGGGGTCGTGATATTGATAACTTTGACTCTAATTCACAAAGGTAAAACTAGTCAAGTAGGCATGTGGAGAACTTCCCATTTTGTCCACAAGGTTTCCTCTTGGACTACTTTGGAGTTCCTAGGACCACCCCCATTGTTTTAGCTTAAGTATTATGCTAAAGGTGTTATGTCCTAGTTAATCAGATGGGTCATACCCTTATCTGAACCTAAAAATACAATGTTTTGATTGTGGTGTATTTTTTTAATCTTTTATTATTAATGTGGTGTACTTGTACACCATTTGGAAACCTGCACGGAAATGGTATTATTAGTTTTTGTCTCAACCCTCCTTTCATTGACAAACATTTAGGTCCTACATAATGGATTTAGTAGTTTTCCATAAATAAAAAGAGGATAAAATGTCATTTCTAATTCTCAAGATCGTCTTAGGATGCAAGAGAAGAGAATACGTGACATGGAATCCAACTATGTAATTAAAAATGGAAAAAACTCAATTTAAACACAAAATTCATTCATTTTAACCAAATTTGACATTCATTTCTTATAACAAGTATTTTTTCAAAGCAAGAAAAGATATAGAAATCATTTCCGATTCCCAAGATCACCTAAAAGGTGCGAGGGAAGAGTATACGCAGCTCTAATCTCATAACCAAGCATGAAACATTCATTAACCCTTTAAATAAAACAATTTAGCAAAAAGTATGCAAATATACCTTGAAAAATAGAAGTTAACTTCAAATGAACATGCAAGGAGTTAGTAAATTCATAAATCAAGATTTTACGAATTTCAAAATAGACCTTAAATTCAAACTGTGATACATGTGCACCCTTTTTGGTGTGTGCATGCATTTCAGGATGTGTATGTACCTTTGTTAAACTAACAATAGGATAAGGAGGTATGTTTCCAGAGAGATGTGTATGCAGGAATTTTGATGCATACGTAGACAGAATTAACACGGTCAAAGAAGAAGCACTATTAGATGTGTACGTGCAGGTATGAGCGCATGCATGTGGTTTTTTGTGCATACTTGGGAAAACAAAAATCTAGAAAGTACAGAGAACAAAATATTATGTATGTAGGAAGAATAATGCATACACCCCCATTTTAATGTATACCCAGGTTTGACGTAAACTGACATAAGGTATTAACAAAGATAAGACGTATACACATGGATATGAGTGTGTACGCACCCTTTTGAAAACTTGCATGCTGATTTTAGTGTCTATGTGCCCCTGCCAATTTTTCCTACACTTGTACCTAGAGATGGCGTCAAAATAAGGGATCCTTACGTATGCAACTTCAAAAATCTCATTTTTTCCTAATTTAGCTCAAATCAAAGGATAACCCATCACAATAAATCACATATAAGAGACTCAATGCACATAAAGTTACTAAAACAACCTAAGAATCTTATCCTGTTTCACATGTGCATGATTTGGGTTAGCAAAACTTGAGAAAAACTAGCAAAATTCATTAAGATCAAAGAGATTATGAATCCGTCCCACTGGGAGTGCCAAATTTATCAATGTATTATTTAACTAAGCTAAGATAATTGAAACTAACACCTTAATAGTTCCAAAGTTAAGTTATATAAGAGACTAACTACCAACATTATGCATTAGAACATTAATAGGAAAATCAAACTTACATGTTAAGCACTTGTATCTCTACTCTTTATATTACAAAATATAAATGAACCTAGATAAATCCATGGAAAAAAAATTTGATTGTTTGATCTTCAAGGGTTTGATAATGGAATATCATCAAGGCAAGGCTACAAGACCTTCTTGATTATCTCCATATGACTCAAAAGCTTGGATGGATGAAATGCACAATGAAGATAACTAGCTCAATACTAATGGAAGATGATCAAAGATGAAAATGCCTATAGTTTATGCTATATGCATGTAAAGGTGTAAGAAGAAAGGTAGGAGGAGGATTCTTTATATAACCCTTCGGGTTGAAGGAGCTTTGAATCCTATTGTATGTTGGATAATAGTAAAGCTAAGCTAGTTAGGGGTAAGCATGGTTTTGAAGTGGTTGAGTCTACTTCAGGAGAGGTTTATTTGTCCTTTAGTGACTCATGGGAGTTGAGGGGATTTATTGATCAACCAAAGAGAATAATTAATAGGTGTGTAAGCTTATAGAAGCTTTTTAGAGAAATATTTAGTATGATTTGCGAGATGAGAGGAGTTTAATAAAATAAATAGTGATTTATTGATCTAGTGGAAGAGGAAGTTAATTAATTAGTCTAGATAGAAAGGGGGATTAACAAAAGGTTGTTAATTAGAGTATTTGTTGGATATAAGAGTTAATTAATTAGCGTAATGTAACTAATTAACGGTGATAGAAGAGGAAGAGAGAGTTATTGATGATATGTCACTGATTTGTGGGAAATGGTATAGTTAGAACAATTTAAGTATTTAAATTACACAATCCAAATTATAGGTGTCTACACATCCCTCTTAATATGATAATTTGTGGAAATACAAAATCTATTTTAATCATTTATTCAGTGGTTATTACAGGATATGTTTCCTCTTTTTGGTTTTTAAAAGTGGAAGTTCAGCAGATAGTTCTTTATTTTTAGACTATATTGATTGAATTCTCTGTTCTTTTTCCTCTATAGTCTGTTGAAGTTGGATTATTCCATATTTATTCCCCACTGTTTGTTGGAGCTACCGAATTATCTTATCTTTTTTTTCCTCTAATTGAGAAATGCTTGTATCTTTTCCTTGAAGGGTAAGTTGCAATTATTTAATCCTTTCTTGTGCTTGATGTATCTCATACTCCAGTTTAGAAATGGATAAAACTTGGGGAATGAGGTTTCAGTGTCAATAGGTGAGCTAGGCTCACCTTCAATCGTAGGTTCCTTTCATTTGTTCTATCAAGAGGGCATGTTCAACAATGATTTTTGTCTTCACATTATCTTCATAAGAAATATGGTTTGGAGGGGATGTAAAGGCATATGGTAAATAAGGAGGTGTTTGTTTTAGGGTTTTGAATGTGGCTACTACATCTTATTCCTTCTTTTAGGGGAATTTTTTAGTTTGGTGTTCCTCTATAGTCTGAGTTGGACTTGATTACCTAATCCTTTTCTTTGGCCTAGCTTGGATGGAGAGTCCTATTTTTGGAATTATAGTAGTCTCAAGGGCAGATTTATTTTGAAATTTAATCCACTCTCTTAGCCCATTACACTTATTTATGAAGTGATGCTTAAAAACAAGGTGGATTAGGCCTTGGAATTTTAGATATGGGGAACATTATCGACAATTTTAGTGGCAAAGGAAGTAGAGTCATAAAAAATTGTAGGATGATAATTTTGTTTTTGTATCTGGCTTCTCCATGGCATAGGTAGATGAGAATTCTCAAGACCAGACCAAGGATAACATCAAATTGGCCTTCACAAGGAAAATACCTAATTAACCATTTGGCCACATCTATCCATGGCTCAGGAAAAGTATTCTTAATGCCCTTGGCCATCCCTTTGTTATAAAAAAGTAAATCTAATTTTTATTTCTTCCCCATAGAAAACCTTTTAATGATTTCAAAGTATGAAGACCTTAAATTTACCTATTTATCCTCCTCTAGAATACCATAAATTTGACTTACAATGTAGGATTTGAGTAAGATTTTAATATATTTTACTCTTGAATTACCCTCCACAAGGTTTGCTACAAACTTGTCTGGTTGAAATCTTCATATATTATCATAAAATCCAACCATCCCTCTTTCGTGAACACCACCACAAATTTATTGTTTGATAGCAATTCAATCAGGCTTGATGGTTTATGACAGATCCTGATCCCCATTTTGCTATGAACAAAATTTCTAGTAGCGTAGGACTAGAAAAGGATAGATCGCAGGAATGATAACAGTGGTAGCGCGAGAGTAACAATGAAAGTGGTGTAGGAATGACAATGGTTATATGCACAGATAGATGAAAATTGGCTAGAATTAACCAACTTTGATAAAATAGTGGGTGGTTTGGAGAATAAATGGGCAACATTTGAGTGATTTATTAAAAGTGTGAGAAATGATTGGGAGGATGTGGAACATGTGAGGAGATATAGGAAGTGGGGAGTCATCATTTTGAATGAGATCAATAATCAATATCTTATCATTAAATTTTTTAACGTTTAAAAGGGAAGTAATAACAAACACCTCTTTAATAATCACTTGCCACATCTTCTATCAACACTAGATTTTCTGCATGTTATCTCGATACACTCATTCATGGCATGATTATGAGGTGACCATCATTGATGGTTTCTAGCCACCTACATTTTATTTTCAAAAAAAATATCCTTTTTTTTAGAAGGAAAGGTCTTCATTTCTTGTTTTCAAGCACTCCTTCATAGGAAGTTGGCAGCCATTTCTAATTTTCAACCATCCCCTATTTGGAATTTTGATTCAGAGATAAATTTATCCTTGAGTTAATGTGGACAATGTGACCTTGTCCAAGCAATTCACAGCTGAATTTTCTTGTAACATCTTATTGAATTCTTCTTTGGATACTAGTTTTTAGTATAGATGTATTCGATGATCATTAACTAGCATCACTATTCTTTCACCATCAATCAGGATAACCTACATAGTCATGTTATTGAAGAATTCATTAATTTGGTATGATCCCATCCATCTTGTTTGTAACATCCCCTTAAATTATTTGTATTTTGAATAAAATAGTAGAGCCCAATCCCGTTTTTGAAACTTCATTTTCTTGATATGGCTGTCATGCCACAACTATATTTTTTGTTGTGTTATTTTTTTTTGTAACGTGTGTAACCTCATCTCATCCAATTAATTTAATTATATAATTCTTACTTGTGCTTATGAAAATTCTATTCATAATGCATTAGTTATCTTTAAGGTTTGAATCTCATATTCTATGGGAAAGATAGGTTTCTTCCAATAGACCAACTCATATGGAGTGAATTATGTGGTTACTTTACAAGTTGTGTTATAAGCCCATACTATCTTAGGTAATTTATGAACCCAATTCTTCCTTGAGAGATCTACTTTTTTGGTAAAATTGTTCTCCAATTTCCTATTAATAACTTCAACTTAACCATTAGATTGAGGGTGGTATGGAGATGATTTATTGTTCCTTAACCGATATGTTTCCACAAAATATCTGGCCACATTTGACATGTATTAAGGTACCTAATCTAAAATAATTGATCTTGGTGTTCTAAATCTCTAGAAAATGTGTTCATGCAAGAATTTTTCTACCTTATCATCCTTTGTATATTGGAGAGCTTGTACTTCAACCCATTTTGTCCCATAATCTGTGCATACCAAGATGTACTCATTTCCTTGAGAAGGTGGGTCAATTGGTATAATGAAATCCAATCCCAAATTCTTAAATGGCTCTACAACTACTTTAGGTTGGCAAGGCATCTCAGTTATAAGTTTTGGTTTTCCCTTACGTTGGCATTTATCACATTGCCACACATACTTTTGACATACTTATGCATAGAAGCCAATAATATCTAGCCTCTAGAACTTTTTAGATCATTCTTTTGACTGAATAATGTCCCCTTGGTGGTCAATCATGACATGCATTGATTATATCAAATATATCATCTTCAACTACGCACCTGCGTAATATGTGATTAGGTCCATATTTAAAAATCATTCCATTAAACCATGTATACATCACACTTTTTTTAATTAACTATTTTCTTTGTTTATGTGTGAGGAAAGATGGGAAATTTCTTGTAGCTAAGTAATTATCCATATCAACAAACCAAGGAGAGATGGTTGAAATTGAAAATAAATTTTCATATAGAAAATCATCATTTACCTGCTCCTATGTTCCTGAAATAGTTAGTCTTGAGATAAAATTAGCTACCACATTTGATTTTCCTAGTTTATCAATAATCTTTATGTTGAATTATTGTAATAGAAAAAGACATCTAACAATTATACCATCTACCGAAGCTATATTCATTAAATATTTTAGGGTTGAATTATCTTTATGAATAATTACTTCATAACATGTGATGTAATGATGAAAATTGTAAATTTCATACACAAATACAAGAAATTATTTTTCTGTGGTAGTGCCAGTTTTTCAACTGGGGAGAGTTTTTACTAATCTAATTTATGGCATACATTGGCTCTCCTTCTACCTCATTGAAAGCATCATCTTTAATGTGAAAGAGAAGCTTCCGATTTGGAGCTCTTAAAAATGGAGTAATTTTTAGTTTGTTATTGATAGTGTTAAAATATTTTTGACACGCTTATGTACATTCAAATTCAAAACCTTTTGTTAAAATGTAAAACAAAAGATAATCTATTTTACTAAAATATAAAATGAATCTTCTATAATATCTTGCATGTACCAGAAATATTCTTACTTCAATTTGATTTTTGGGTGATGGAATTTGCACAATTATATTGACCTTATTTGGATCTACCTTAATTCCCTCAACCAAAACATGGTGGCCTAGGACTATCCCTTGTTCCATCATGAAAATACATTTCTTATGGTTTAGATATGACTAGTGTTTCTCACACCTAGAGATTACTTTGTCCCAACTATCTATTGACTCTTGGAATGTTGTTCCATAAACCATGAAATCATCCATATAAATATCCACACAATCATGAGTGAAATTAGAAAAATTGTTAACATGCCTCTCTGAAAAATGGCAAAAACATTACATAAACTAAAAGGTAAAAATTTGTAAGAAAATTTACCCCATGGGTTAGTGAATGTGGCATTGTCTTGGTCTTTTGGTGCAATAAGGATTTGATTATTACCCAGAAAAACCATCCATAAGAGAAAGCATTCTCATGGCCTACGCTAAATTATCCGCGAGTTGATCAATGTTAGGTAAGAGGAAAATCAGTCTTTAGGGAAAGTGAGGTTTAAATCTCGAAAGTCAAACTAGATACGAATCTTTCCAGAGTACTTTGGAAATAGGTATGATATTGGAAACCCATTGTGGATAGTTGTAATCAGATAGATGAAATCCTAGTTGAATAGAAGGCATTGCTCAATCTCAATCTTTGAAAAGGAGGGCTAACTTGTAGGGTTACATGCGGCAAAGCTTGGTTGCTTGACCTGACTTAGTGTTAGGAATCAGTTGTATAAATGATGTTGTGTAACAACGATAGGAAGGATCAAGACCCAATCATGTTGGTGTATGATCAAATGCGAAGGCTTGGATGTGTATGAGAAAGTAGAAGGTGGTGAATAGGGTATTCAAGCTCCTGTGGATCTAGTCAGACCAGCTATTAATCACACAATGTTTTTCCTGGGAATATAAGAAGTAGTTCTAGTGTCTTGTATAGACATACCACTATTACTAGTAGTGATTCTCTCAAGCGATGAATTCAAGGGGGATACTAATTGACCACCGAAGTATGTGGATTCTTTGCTTTATGTTCTGGAGTCTACACTTCTTAGTCTTACACACCCTACGTTCCCAGTTAGAAAGGATCTATTGATTACTTTCATGTTTTTATCTAGTCATGGACATTCCTTTAGCACCCATGGTCAGTGACGCTGAATGTTCAGAAGCACCCCCATCCCCTCTGGATTGCTTCTGAGTGTCTTTGTATCTATAACTCACATCTAGTTAGGAAACAACTTTCTGGCTGCTTGGGAATATTTATCATCTTATGGTTCAGCCTTTTAGTGGTTAATCTACGAAATGGCAAACAAGGGAATTGTATGAAGATGGACAATATCTATGTGATCATAATAAATAACCAAGCACTAAGTATGTATTTATCAACTTTCCTAATGTATGCATCCAAGAGCATTCTAAGTAGCACTCAAGCTATCCATGGGTAGCTCCACACAAGGGAAAAGAGGACTATTATTTATGAATACATGCATAGGAGGGGAAGTTCATTTTAATAACCATGCACACATCTATATACATATTTTACATGCTAGTTATAGCTCGTTATCAAGTGCAACTTGCACATATGAGCCACCTAGGGTTTACGATTCTACACACACACAGCAGATTTGTAACTACTATTGGAGTCTGAAATGTGTGCAATGCTCAAATCGTAAGTTCACTTAGTTGGAGTGAGTCACCATTCCCTTCATTTTGAATCCCCATTTTGAGATGATTTTTCCTTCTCCTTGGATTTTTAACACATGTGTTTTGGGGTTTTACATGTGCTCTTTATCTTCTGCAGGTATCTCTAGGTGATATTCAGTGATCAGAGAAGTCCAAGTACATGCAATTTTTAAAGGATACATTCAATGAAAATCTCACGACTCTGGTCCCTTTTGGTTTTCTAAGGTTTTGATAATTCACAAGCACCCAGTTTGGAGGTCTGCAACACCCTAGGCATCCCTACAAGTGGTACACAATGTTTCCTTAAGTTCAGGTGTGCAACACTGTCCCTCCTGATTCATAAGTCTTTTCAGACTTGATCTATAGTCCAAGATTATTTATGAACCAGCTAAGTATTATATCCCTTCATTTGTGACTATATTTTCATATTTTTCTATCTTACTTGCTTGGGTCAAATCTGTACTCTAATTTTCTATACGTGTGTTGGTACATAATTTTAATTTGGTAGGTTGTTCAAATGGAATAACATTCATAAGACCAATTAACAAATCTTGTTTTCTATGGGGTATTCTTGGATTATAGTATTGTTGACCAGATCCTTGAGGTGCATTTCATTATTTTTGAAATTATGGGTTGAACTATTGGAATGATGATGGGATGTTTGGGTTTGGATACCATGATTGTGGATAATAATTTGATTTTGCATTCCATTGAGGAATCCATTATTTTGGACCTTGTTAAGTCTAAGGTTGGGGTATGACCATGGTGTGCTCCATTGGTTTAGAACCCATTGTGTTTTTTATGCATAAGGCTGGTGTTGATTTGAAGGAAAATTCCCTCATTTCCTTTGAGACACGTAAATAACTTCATATTAACTTTCTTATATTCTTATTTAAGTTATTCTTTAGCAAGGGCAACAATCCACATTGATCAGTGACATGATTCAAATCACAGATAAGGTAGATATATGTTTTATCTAAGGGATAGTCCTTAATCCTATGTTTATCCCTACATCTTGGATAATATATGAAAAATGGATTTGTATTCCTATCTTTTTCTCTATCCACCATTGTATTAAGATGAACTAAGAGATCCGTTATCAAGTTTGCAAAAAATTTCTTTGTTTAGATATGTCACCATTTGTAATCTTGCCTTTATGTTTACGAAAATTTGGGTGAGTTCAGGAATAGTTTCTACAAAGGTCAATGATATCTGTGAATTCTAGCTTGTTCAGGTCTCCTTTTCCCATTAGACTAAAGGCCTCTTTTGTGTCTTTATCCAATCCTATAAGGAATATAGTTTTTAAAAGAGTAATATCAAGTCTTTTATCACACATCCTATGAAGAAAGAGGAATCAATCAAGATAGTCCTCAACAATCTCATCCTCCTTTTGTTGTATCCTGAAGAGTTCTTCCTTTTGGTACCTAACCCTATAGTAATCTTAGTATTTATCTAAGAAGAATGTTTTCATCTCCTCCCAAGTATGGATAGGATTGGGGTATAGGCCCATGAACCACCTCATGGTTGTGTCTTTTAGAGTTGAGGGAAATAACTTTAATTTATGAGTGTAAGAGGTATAGTCATAGGTATGGCATAACACTTTGAAATCAAATAGAAATTGGTCAGGATCTTTTGAGTCTATTCTCCTAAAGGTTAGTAAAATTTAGGGAGGTATGTTCTTCATAGGGGCTTGGTCATTAGGGTCCAATTCTATGGGATAGGTGAATATCCTTCCTAGTGAGTGGTTTCTATTATTTCCACCATTGGGATTTTCCACTCCATTGTCCATCCTTCCTTATTTCAAGTTGTTCCACATGTTGATTTTGAGGGGGGTTTTGTAAGTTTATTCTAACAAATCTACCTCTATAATATCCAGGTCTAAACATAAAATCCTATCATGTTTAATAACAATCTCCTAACTATAATTGCTCAACTGATTACTTGTGTTCCACATAATCCAAAGCACAAAAAATAATCTTGTTATCACCACAAGATCTTTTATTTTGAAAGAAAGAGTATGCAAAATAAATTTCAAAATGGAAACTTACCAGGTTATTAAGAAATACACAAGTGATTACCTTAATCTTGTTTAACACCTTAATATCCTTGACAACGATACCAAAAAGTGACGAATTTCATTGATACTCATGCTTTAATTATTTTGTGATTGTCAATCTAGGGAAATTTCTGAGGTTGTTTGCAATAAAGAAAACAGTTGAAATTGTTTTGATCATGCACTAACTACTAGTTTTAACCAAATACTATTTCTAAACATACTTATATAAGAAATGGTTGATAAAATCAAATAGATATTCCTAAATATATGAATTAAGATGTTAGATATTTTGGAATGATCAGTCAAATTAAAATACTAAAAGTACTAGAATTCTCTCAAATAATCAAATGGTAGATAAACATAAAATTAAACAAACATGCAATGATTCCCTTCATGTTAGGGAGGAGTGTCCCTTGTTCCTTCAATATGATCCGATTTCAAACTTGAAACTACTCTAGTGATATTTAACTCCGAATCATGTACTTTATTGAATGTAATACAATACTTTCTTTCATTGACAACCAACAACTTCTAATTCTAATACAAATGATTTTTATAATAAGTGAATTTCTTGTCATTCTACAAGAGGACTTATTGTTTTCAAGAGCTAATTAATAATTAACTAACATATTTTTATAAGAAAAATTGATTGTTAGGGAGTTACAATTTTTAAAGAACAAGTGCATATCAGACTTTGTTTAGATCTATCTTGCTAACTCTGAGTGGAGTCCTTTATAATTGTTTAGCTGAGATATTTGGAGATTTTAGAGGATTGAAAAACTTATGCATTGGAATCCCTTGAATAATGGTGACTGTCAGTTCACTACCAATTTGTACTATCCACTTATTCCACATTTCCAACAAATCTTGATGTTAAATTGGACTCTCATAATATGTGCAAGTCACATGAAGAATATATGATAATACACATTTAATGATACTTTCATCAAAAAAAAATTGATAGCTTAGTGGAGCTACACGGTTTAGGTTACGACATTATGTGGCATTTCCAATACAAATCCACATGGTTCACAAACATACACATCTCGAGGCCCAAGGCAGTCAACAACACGACTCAGCCCTATGGCCTTTCAACGCACAACAAACCCAACATTGCATGGGACACGACTCAGTGGATATTTCAATGCACAACAAAGTAAATGGTACGCAAAACACCAAATGTGTCCCAAGCCATGGTGTTGGCGAGAAAATTTGTAGGGTGGAAAAACTTGTGGATTTCTTGCCAACACTCTATGAATCTAAGTCCCTCTACTTAACTGGTGTAGCTGTCGTATATGCATGCACATGAAAAGGTGGATTTCTATGGTGGCCTTTTGACTAGGGATCCAACAGGGACACTACACTGACCCTTCAGAAAAGATTGCAAACACCTGCAAGAGAGAACTTTTCTCTGATAGAGTGGGTAAGAGGAGTGAGAAATAAGATAGGAGAACTCATGTTGTAGGTAGAAACTCAGATTCTTATATACATCAATTAGAAGTTTCATTACATGCATTATAATTAGGAGGAAACAACTCTACGCATAACAACAAGACAAAATGGAATTTATGATCACAAAGTCTTAATAAACCCCTTAGTCAAAAAAGGCTCAAAACTCCTTCTTGTATTGATTGCTTAAACCAAGTTGTATATAGTATAAGAATGGAGGAAAAATAAAGAGTTGGGGGAAAGGAAGAAATTTGGCTATCTCCTTTGTTATCTCAAGGTAGAATGCACTCTTAAGCTTACAAACTTCATGACAAACCCCTTGAAATAGGAATGTCGTTACAAATTATAGAATGATAGGTGACTTATTGTCTACCCCCCAATGGACCCTTCATATGTCCTTATGTCTAACTTAAAACTTTTCGATATTCCTACCAGAGAATATTTAAGTCCCCATTTATAACATAAAGGTGACTTAATTTACATTGTGTTTCTAAAGTCACTTTTGGGTGACTTAAAGGCATATGAAAAAGTGCAAACCCCAACGAAGAAATTAGAACATTTGGAAAGAGAGAGAAATTTGGGGGGAAGAGGAGAGAGAAAGTGAGAGAGAAGAAGAAGAGGAGATGTCATGCCCCTGATGAAGTTCCGATGGTCCCCATTGATTGAAAGATCCTGATGTGATTGAAACTCTGAATCTTCAAACTCATTGTACACTATAAAACTCCTTCAAATCAGCTCATGAAGACTCGCTAAATTGAGTGAATTGTTTCGCTGATGACCGTCAACTCATAGCCTACGTATGGTATACCTATGACCCAAACTATGTGGTGATTGTCAAAAAACATTGTCCAGTTCCTTGAGATGATCACCCCTCTATGTCCTCATTATGCCAAACTTTCCCTTTAAGAATAACATAGCTATTAATAGTAATTTTCTGGATGGAAAGCTTATTATTTGTAGTGAGAGGTGATTTTTACATCTTCTCAACCATCGTGATGTAATGAACTCCCTCATTTGATCTTGTGCACATTGGCTTTGCTTTAAACACTTATTAGGGTGACTTGTTATTTTTAGTAAGCACCACATATAAGGGACTTACTATTTCTAGTAAGTGATCATTTTCACTATTTTATGCTCTAAGATAATCATTTTGGCTTCCTCTGGAGGTCTTCAGTGCACTGGTACCTTTATCCATCTGCTGCTTTTGACAAAGACTTGCCAAAAATAGCAAGCATGTGTAGGAAAGCTTACTATTTTTAGAAAGTGTGATTTCTGGTGCTCATTTTGCGATAGAGTCATATTTTTTTGGATTTTTATCGTCGTCATACAATCACACTCCTCTAAATTTCACATAATTTTGCCCACTAGAATGCCAGGAAATAAATTTTTAAAATTTTCATCTGACAGTGGCTTCAAGGTACGGAGCTGCCATGGCATCCATTAATGGAGCTCAAAATTTACAGGTCTATTTTTTTGTCTCCTGTTCGTGCAACTGAAAGAAAAACTACATTGTGATAGGTTTTTCATTTTGAGCTTGTGTGTAAGTTTGTAACTCGTTTCCATTGCCGAGAATGATGGGAAATCCGACCAATGTGAGTCAATGCACAAAGTGAGGATTTTTGTTGGAGACAAATGATTAAGAGCACCATTTGACCTCTTGTTTGTTGTATCATGATCATCTTGAAAAATTTAGAATTCTGAAAAATATGAAACTTCAATCTGATGTGTATCTTGTGAGATATGAATATTTATCTATCGGGTGACTTCACAGTTATCTGGAAAAAAAACCATCATTTTCTTCCAGTTCTTCATCTTTTCAAAAATTTTGATCATTATTTCCCCTAAAATCTATGTATTTTCATGGCTTAGGTGTTTATGTGGCCATGGTGGAGCTGGTTTGGAGCAACAATGGTGGATTGGGTGTCTAAACAATCATGCACAAAGCCATGACAAGGTATGAAGCAGTGAAGGAGAAATGAGGGGGAAGAAACAACTAAGTGCCAGATTTAAATTTTCAAAGAAATGCACATGGAGGGGATGTGCACATTTTTATGTCCTTGATGTCCCTTACCTCAAAGATACGTGAGGGACATCAATTATCATGGCACGCCAGGTGACGACACATGGCACTTAATCCGACAGTAAGTGATTTGAGCAAAAAGGCTTGATAAACACCTGGGGGCCAGAAACTAGTCATATGGGTGACCAGAGGTCTCCCATAGGGGCTAGACGCATTTTTAAAGGTTTGATGTCCCTCACCTCAAAGGGACATGAGGGACATCAGTTTGCACAACATGCATTAGCATGACACGTGGCACTTAATCCAATGGTAGGGGATTGAAGCTCTCCAATTACCTAAGGGTTGAATTGTTAAGTCTGAAGGTCACATCTAGAGGTCACATGAGGGTCCTAGAGGTCACGTGGGGGCTGGGTGAATTTTTCCAAGGTTGGTGTACCTAACCTCAGGGATATTGGGGACATAAAATCCCACTAGGATCCTGGTGTTGACATGTGTCCTCCCGAAAATTGACTAACTCCCAAACAGTATCTAAGAGGGTAATTTGGAACGATGATAACTTGAGCTCCCGGTGGAATTTCTTGGTGAAATTGTTTATGATCCTAAGTGGAAATGGAATTTTGAATTTAATGGTTGGGGTATCATGTCTTGATTCATCCATTTGATCCATGAAAAATCAGAATTTTGGTTTGATACTCCCCCTGTGCCTGAGAAAAACTACCCACATACCTGATACGCCAAGGTGTTGTGAAAAATCTGATTTCACCATCATTTAGTCTTGGAATACTCTTTTTGGAGATGTTTCATTTTGTACATGTTGGCGTAGTAGCTGGTTAACATGATGAGATCCCTCTCCACCACTAGTTCGAGCTTCTGGTGTGACGATAAGTTGTGCAACTCTGATACTAGGCAGTTAAGCGCACTCAACATGGAGTAGTACTGGGATGGGTGACCTCCCGGGAAGTCCCAATGTTGTTGCCTCCTAATGTCATTGGGCCTTATTTGGTGAATACATGGTGAGCTCAAGCCTCGTGTGGTTGCATCTAAATCCATCGTGTGGGGGTGTGTTGGCATAGTAGCTGGTTAACACGATGAGATTCCTCTCCACTACTAATTCGAGCTTTTGGTGTGACAGAAAATCGTACATGGTATCAGAGCTAGGAAGTTAAGTGCACCTGACATGGAGTAGTACTGGGATGGGTGACCTCCTAGGAAGTCTCGGTGTCGTTTCCTCCTAATGTTGTTGGACCTAATTTGGTGAATACATGGTGGGAACAGGGGTGATGTGGTAGCATCTGGCTCCATCATGTGGGGATGTGTTGGTGTAGTTACTGGTTAACATGATGAGATCCCTCTCCACCACTAATTCAAGCTTCTAGTGTGACGACAAGTTGTACAACTCTGATACCAGGAAATTAAGTGCGCTTGACCTAGAGTACTCCTGAGATGGGTGACCTCCGGGAAGTCCCAATGTCATTGCCTCCTAATGTCATTAGGCCTAATTTGGTGAATACATGATGATCTAAAGGCTCGCATGGTTGCATTTGGCTCCATCGTGTGGGGGGTGTGTTGGCATAGTAGCTGGTTAACACAATGAGATTCCTCTCCACTACTAGTTTGATATTTTGGTGCGATAACAAATTTTATAACACCTAACTCCATCCGGAGCTCTTGAAGCCCATCATTTGTTTTAGGCCTATGTACTTCCTAGGCTTGTGAACCTTATTTTTACTCAAACTACTCCAAGTATTTTTAAACTTCCCCAAACTTCCAAAATCATTTCCATGATGTTCTAAGGCCTTCAATTCACCTCCATGTTGAATTTAGACCTTCCGTTCCACTCTAGAAGGGTTGATCTAGCCATGGGAAGGCCAACGATAGCCCTTCCCAATACTGTCAGAGGATAACATCTTTTCAGAACTTACTAAAATCACTTGGGAGATTAAATTGACTTTCCTAAATCACCTAGGGGACCAATTTGACATCAAATAGGGGGGACCAGATTGAGGGATTTGACTTGGGGTGCCTAGGAATGATAAAAATATTAAAATTTCGGCATAGGGGTATAGTTGTCATGTTTGGAAATTGTCAATTTCCCTATTGCACATTTGCACGAAAATAGTTGGCTCTAGCTTGGGGACATGACATGGACTGAGCACATTGAATACATGGTGTGAGAAATCCCAAAATCTCAACTTACAACATATTGACCAGTGCCTTATCCATTGGCCCTATGAAATCACGTACAACTCATAACAAGAGAGAAAGAGAGAAGCAGGAAACAACACACACAACAGGAAGGGAAACACACCTAGCAATCACCTATGGTCAAGGCAGGGGACAACCCGCTTTCACTGAAGTAATTTTCATTTCACGAAAGTTACCCCTGAAGAGGCAGCACCGAATGATGATGTTTTACGAAGCCATTTATGGATTATAGAAAGTAGCCTCCCCTCCTCAAGTGTTTAGGGAATCTAGGTGCTTCCATGATTATTCTTTTACTTGTTAAGAGTGAGTCCATGTGAGCTTCTTGATGCTTAGGTCTTCGCTTGGAAATTATATTGCCTTCATGTTCTTTGAAATCAGTTTCATAGTGCCAGTTGCATTCCACGTTTATCCACATAGATGATTCTCCATCGAGAATCTCATCATTGCCCCAAAGCTGATTTTTGTTCAAATTACTTGAATATTATGAGTTACTTTCTTTCCTGGGTCTATGCTCATTGACATCTTCTCCATGAGAAACATTAGATTCATCCTTTATCTCTACTCCATTGTGAGGTGTTTGAGTACTAACGGGAGGATCAGAGGAAAACTCATGCTTGTCTTGCATGTCTATGACACAAGTGAAGAGATCAAGAATCAACTCGAGGTCTTCCATAACTTCTACTGCATCCAGGATTTTTTGCACAGATTTATGCTTCATCATTTCTTACAACTCCTCTTTTTACGCCTTTGAAGAATCTTTATTTTGCAACTCAAGGAAACTATCTAGAGGGGTTACCTCATCATTTTGGGAATCACTGCATTTTATCATTCCTTTGTCCAGAGGAGCTTCAGCTTCAAAGGCCTCAAAACTTCTTACTTTAATTTTTTCATCATGGAAAGATACTTCCTCTTCAAATGGGAAAGAAAATACCTCAACGTTATCATTGTATCCACCAACCATTGGCTCAAGAGGGACATCATATTTCTCATCTAGATTTATTTCAACATATCCCATATTCACATTGGTTGAGATTTCCAAGTCATCTTCATGCTTATCTTCTAGATTCATGGCTTACATTGAAATTTCAATACTGATATTAGGGTCTTTTATTTCTTCCGGGGATCTTAACATTTCTTGCACAGATGGTTCTTTCCCACTATTCGAAGGCTCATTACAGACCAACTTAGTCTCTTCCTGGGTGACATGATCAAGGGAGTCTTCATCTTCAAATGGGAAATGATAATATCTCCTCATCACAGATACACAAATATGCTGATTTTTTATATTTTAAAATCATCAAGAACCATTTCCTCTTCTTCACGGTTTGTATCATCCGGTAATTCGGGGCTGCCCTCTTGTAACTCGAATCTCCTCAATGCTTCTTCAAAGTCCAAATCTCTCTGGGAAGGCATGTCTAGACCTATCAAGATGGGGATATCCTCTTCCTCCTTGGTTTCCACAAAGTGATTCATCTTTCTGCTATCTTGATACACGATGTTAGCTTTCGAGCTTCTGGACTTTCGTATCATGTACCTCATCTTCTTCTTGGGAAGCAATTTCTCCATGTCTCCATTCACAGATATGGTTGCAAATGATCAATTCATATGAATTTTCCCTTTCAAATCTTGGCATAAACTTATACTCAACAACATTCTAAATGAGGATGGGACGTCTTCTACTAAAATTGTCACTGAAACTTTCTTGTCTGGAAATCTGGTGAGAGCCACCTGTGCATCTTCAACCTTCCCTACAAGTGAGACCTATTTTGACACGAAAGAGTAACAAGAGCCACTAGGTGGAGTCATGGTAGGTTTGAGAGCCTTGGTGACCTTCAAAGGCATCACGTTGTCTGAGGCACCATAATATATTATGCAAGTGTTCAGTACATATTCTCTAACAAGAAGGGAAACGTAGAAAGGTTCAACTTTATCAGTATTTGATGCACTCAGAGAAAGCATGTTTTGTGAGGGAGGTGTAGGTGAGTTTGGTAGCATGCCTTTGGAACTATAAGTTATAGCATTGGGTTTTAGACTACCACTCTTGATGTATCAGACAAACCTCTCAAATTGTTCAGGATGAGTCCGCAAATATTCAGTTTCAGTAATCTGCACTTTGGCTTTTTTTGCATATTCTATGAAGTCAAAGGGAGCATGTGGACAAGGGGGTGAAGGGACTACTTTGTGATTTAGGACAAGTTTGGAAGCATGAGTAGATGTTTGGGGAATAGAGGGTATTTTGAAAGGTACACTATGAGCTTTACAGGTATTAGATTTTGTAGGAGCATATTTGGGTTTATTATTGGAAGAGACATCAAAAGACTTAATTGGAATTGTGAGAGCTTTCTTACTTGCTACGGGATCAGGCTCCTACAATGTGGAATTCATGGAAGATGGAAACAGTGGGATC